>OY829329.1:62098851-62663805 GCA_963691655.1 Toxonevra muliebris | reverse complement strand
GATTGTTTCACCTTCGTACCATGTAAATATTTTTTTATTCTGCAAGAAAGAATTATAAATTAGAAGGGTAGAATAAGTAATTGGAATAATATTGTGAAAGTAACTTGAATTAAATAAAGTTTTGAAATCAGACTTTTGATAGAATTTCGTAGTAATGCTACAGAGTTATTCTCGGTTTTAAACTCTATCTAATCAGGGTCATGGCAATCTGGTGGATCTACAGATAACCCTCTATATGAGAGCAACCATATAATGACAAAAGATGTTTGTATAGTATACCCCCAAACCATTAGAAACACCACAAATTTCCTCTGATTTTATTCGTAAATGCATTGAGTTTTAACAGTTTTAAAAAGATGTTGCCAAACTTTTTTTTCGGGAACTGAATTCTGGTGGCAATTTGCGACCGTCTTGACATTATTTATTTACTATTATTAGTTCGGGGATTAGCCGAATCAGACCCAGGCGACCCACCTCTCGTCCCCTACCGCCTGATGCCTCTACTCTAAGCAATCGTAAACGAGCATGATCCGAGTGTCGGCATCCTGCGTTAACGCGAGCATATCCTTATAGCCAAGGTGGCCAATCTCAGATTCATCAACGTATCGATGACCCAAGATTGCAAACCTTCTCCTCGCCAACGCTGGGCATTGGCACAGTAAGTGCGTCGCCGTTTCCAGCTCCTCCAGACATAACCTACAAGTATCATCCTCAAAACAAGTTTCATCTTCTTGAGGTGATACCTGAAGGGACCGTGACCTGTAGTCAGCGCTGTTGGCCAGCTCAAAGTCTTCCGGTTTAGTCCGACAACTTTGGCTGACTCACTGCACGACCACTTCACGGCCGTCTTTGCCTGCCTGCAGTCAATGGCATCTTTCCATCTTTTACAATGTTCAGATTTAATCCACTGTCTTATCAGGCCTTCCACCAATCCATCACCAATGGCGATGCATGGTTCTGATCTACACAATTCGGCTGCTGAACCTTTTTTTAGCGAAAAGATCAGCAGTTTCATTTTGCTCTATGCCTGAATGCCCCCTCACTCACATCAAAGTAAGCTCGTTTACACGAGCGCCTTGACAAGCAATAATGGAAAAGTTTATCATTACCGCAAAAATTTAGGTTACTTTTTTTAAAAAACTAAGGATTCGTTTTTGGATAAAAAAAGTTTTCGCTTTGACTTCCAATATTCTTTTTTTACTTGCACCATAAGCGCATAGATGTTTCTACACAATTGCATCTTCAGCTGACTTCATATCTATACTTGCAATGACCTGTGTAGCCATAAAGATGGTTCGAAAAAAAACGTAATTTCCCCCTTATTTTATTCGTACCATTGCATCTTTCCACAATGTGTTATTGGCGCAAAAACTTTTGTCATTGTAATCTCTTGTCTTTATAGAATTAAAACCAATTAAGTTTTCAAGCAATAACAACTTCTGGAACAACAGGCGACTGTGACCCTTATAGAGCTACTAAAGTCAACTGATCGGTATAGAACATTCGGGGGATATTTATGCACTTACGGTACAAGCAAAAAAATAATCACAGATGGCCAAGGTTAACACTGATTTATACCATAATACTTTAAAAAACATAGGTTTGGTTTTTGGTACAAAGAAGAGGGTTAAGGTTAAACTTCTCCATTATTACTTAACTAATCGGTCCCAAATTGTCACTAGAAAACAGTTCTCGAAAAGAAGTTTGGCTACATCTTTTTAAAATTGTCAACACTCACTGCATTTACAAACAAAATTAGAGGAAATTTGTGGTGTATCTAATGGTTTGGCGGTGTACTGTAGATTTCATTCAAGTCAAGACAACCTCAGAGCAGGAATCAGAGCCAGACTTGCTAAATCTGATTAGCTGCTCTTCGAGGGCTTTGGAAGAAAAATATATATATGTAGGCTAGGTTTCATAATTTTTTTTAGGTTTATAATAAAAGTGGAAATTAAAAATTCTGAACTACTGTCGAGCACTCAAACGAGACCATTTATGCGGCTGGAAGATAACAGTTTCGTTGTCAAAACTTTGTTTCTACTATACCAAGAACAGGTAGACAAGTATGAGAAATAGTTGGCCATATAATAAAATCGGAAAATAAAGTCAGGGCAAAACTTTCAGAAAATTAAATAAAGCGCGTTTTCACTTAACACATCCAACCAGTTCTTGGAAAAACGTTAAAAAAGTCAGGATTCGGCCTTAATTAAAACTTAAATTTTACTTTCACATTAAGCTATAAAAAAAGAGAATTATAATTCCCAATTTTGTTCAAAAATCTTGAAAACTTGGTGAGCCTGAGTGATTTTGATTTATATTCCATGGTTAAAACTTTACTGACCCAGAATGAAAAAGATCCACATAGCAGATGGAGAAGGAGCGGAAGTTTGGGTGTTGAGATCTTAAAGCCTGACCCCAGTTCTCGAAATAAATCACAAAAAAATGCATTTGATGTCAAAGAAATATTTTCCAGTAATTCTTATCCATTCTCCTTTCTAGAAGTAAGGTTCACCTGAAAAATATTTTGCTCAAATACAATTTTAAAAAATATTTACTAAATCTTCAACAATCTCAGAAAGTGTTCAGAGATTTTCTCACTAAAATCTCAGGTGGTCCCAGAGACTCATAGAATTAATAAATAATCTTTATTTTATAATAATCCAGCAATTTATCGTAAGCCTAGGCCTAACCTTTCCTATCCACTTATATGTGGTATGTGCCCACTCATATTTGGCAAATATAAACAAAAAAGAACAAAACTTTTAGCTCACAGTTTGCCATCCTCAGGTCAAGTCGGTAATAACTAGTTTCTTTTTTCTTGTTATTCTCTTGTTGGTTCCAGAGAACTTGAAACTTATATAAACTCGACTTCAGTCAAGCTTTGTATAACTTTTTGGATAATAATTTCACAACTTTAATGCTGCCATGGCTGAATGGCTTAGAAAAGTAACACTACCCTACTTTTATCAGACATACATAAATAAAATATTACAAAATGCGATTGTATAATGATAAATATGACAGCCATGAAAGCAAGCAGCACAGTCATAATTTACTAATAGGATCACAATTACAATTAAAATTATAATAATAAATCATATAAGTAAAATGCATTTACTATACACACACACACACACACATATACACACACATACACACACACAATAACACACACACAATAACACAAATAGTAAGACATGCATACATATTTTTGTATTTTATATTTGTTGAGCTATAGCGATGGACCTCAATATCTACGCTTATACCTATGTATATACATATTTATAAATGGCGGTAACTTAAAGCTGCATATAAATACACACATACCCATATGTATGCGAGTGTCTACTGTAGTTGTACTATATGCAGCTGCGTGTATGTATGTGTATATTTATTTGTATTTGCTGCTTTGTAATAATTTTCTCAACCACCCGTTGTGAGAAAATATACATGCATACATACACACACAGACACACATGTATTTACTTAGCAAATACATGGATAGCCATAGACAACCCTTACAAAGAGACAATCAACCACAAAAACAACAACAGCAGTAAACCGAAAACTGTTTCACTTCGATGTATCACAATGTTGTCAATTGAAATGAGCTCACGTGGTTTTGTTGCGCTGTTTTATTCTGTTCTGTCATTGCATTTTGTCTGTGTATGTGTGTGTGTGTGTATGTAATGCTAGTGTCAATGTCAGCTGTAGAAAATATGATATGAAATTAAATTATAAGAAATTGTTAGACCATAATACACAAACTTATTTTCAGGGTAATTGCATGAGCAGTTTTGTGAAATATTTGAAGCGATTCAAGTGGGATACTGTTAAATATTTATTTAGTAATAAAAGTATTTAATAAATTACAGAAAAATCATAAGAAAATGTTATAGAAAATTTCAATACAGATTTAGCAATTGAAGATAAAGACATTTATTGTGGCTATAGTGACATTAACTGGAGAGTCGTTTTTTTTTTTTTTTTTTTTGTAAAATGCTTCTAATAAGCCGTTACGAGAGAGGTGACCCGCACTTTATACTGATTCGCTCGTACAATTTTTTCAAAACTTTTTGTTTTTTTTTGGCTTTTTTTGGATTGAACTAGAGGGGAATCAATTATTTTCGAGGAATCATTCTAACTGAATTCGAATTTTATTCCAAGAAAGTAATTGATCACACTTAAATATTAAATTCCTTTCTATTCAATTACATTTTCAATTCCTTTAAGGAATTGATATATTTTTAATTACAAAATACAATTCCCTGTAATGGAGTCGAAAATTATTTCAATTCCATTACCTATAAATTTAAAAATTTTAATTACCGATTATAATTCCTTGTAATGGAATTGAAACTTTTTTCAATTTCATTACTAAGGAACTGAAATTAATAAAATACCAATTACAATTTCTTGTAATTTAATTCCTAATGTAATCATTACTACATAACTCTGGGTTTCACTGTGTCTACAGAAGGGCACAAATGCCAACTTGCAATAGATTTTCTCAATGTGAAATTGTTGCGTCCAGTGGTCTTAAAAGTCAGGACCCTACTTGGCTGTGAATAATATGGAAATTTTTCTGTAGAATACCTACTGTATCACCCCGCGGAAAGAAGGGATACTAATTTAAAAAACGATGCCTTTCTCGTACTGCCACAGAAGCATTTGCGGAATTCCAAGACATTTGGCGTGGTTTTGCTGATATTTCCCGACTTCGATTAACCATGCGAAGCATGAATTTATGATTTGGCAACGGAGTAAAGAAGCAACCTTTCGCAAGCGGGCTAAAACTACACGAATTCGATTGATTCGTGCACGTTATCTGACCATTGCTCCACTGCTTCCGTATACGATCATTGTGACCTTTTTAGTCAACATATTTTTTTTTAATTTTGTAGAGTATTTTAGGCAGACCTAAATATCAGAAATATTTAAGCTCTTATTCTGTAGTGGACGGGGTTAAGAAGAAGATTGAAGTCAGGATGAAAAAATCTTAACATATATAAAATTCAATAATTTTTAAACGGTTGATCTCAGAGTTTTGATTTTTTTTTTATTTAATTGATAATATTTTACAAATTACAGAAAAATACAATTTTTATAGTTCTAACCACTATTAGTGAACTCGTGGACCTTTTATGGTAAGCCTTCCATTAGAGATTTGATAGTTGTTTCAGACACCTTTTTGAAACAGTTTGCCCATCTCCTTTTAAAATCTTCGATATTTTGGGACACCTTTTTTGTGCTCTTTAAGTTTCTTTTCACAAGAGCCCAATATCTCTCCACTGGTCTTAGCTCCGGACAATTTGGAGGATTGGCCTCTCTCTCTTGGTACAAAAACTATGTTATTACTTTGGTACCACTCCAGAGCTTTCTTGCCGTAGTGACATGATGCCAAATCGGGCCAAAAATATGTGGACACATTGTGCTCTCTTATGAAAGGAAGAAGTCTTTTTTTCAAACATTCTTTGATGTATATTTCGGTATGTATAGAGCCCACTGTAACAAATGACTTGCTTCTTTTGCCGCGACTGCATATAGCTTGCAATACCAGGAATTTTTTAGGAAATTTTGTCTGCTTTTGGATTCTAAATTCTTCTTCGACATTTCCTCGAGCATCAGCAACATAAAAATGTTGACCTGGATTTAATCGTCCATTATACAACATGAATATTTTTGTATTAAATTCGATTTTAATTTCCGAGCCTTACTTTTGGCATCTAAATCTTTTGCAGCATACCTGTCTGGAACTTTTTGGACTTTGTATGTTTTCGAACCTGCATTGGCTTTAACTTTTCGCACCAAATAGTCAGAGCACTGGGCTAACCGGGCAGCTTTTCTATCAGATGTGTTTGGAGATCTTTTCAATATGCTTTCTATTTTCTTGCCTTTCTCAATATCATGTGGTTCTTGTTTTCTTCCCGAATCAGGTTTCCTATCGATGGTCAAATTCTTCTGAAACTGTTTAATAACATTGCAAACAGTTTGACGACAAACCTTCAATTCTTTGGCCAATTTTTTGTAGGACCAATTTGGGTTTTTTTGAAAATTTTTAATAATTTTAAGATGTACTTCTTTTTCTTCACTCATTTTGATCAAACTCACAATAAATCAAATCAACATGTTTGTCATTAAAAATAACAACTGACATATTTTTCAAAGATAACTAGATCAAAGAAATTTTGAAATTTTACACCCAAAAATAATTATTACGTAAAACGTGTGTTAAGATTTTTTCAATCTCACTCTTTAGTAGAAATTTGGAAAATTATATGTGGAATAACACATCATGTAAATGATGTGTTAGTGATGTGCTCCTTTTGTACTGCAGCACCCTTTTCGCTAAATTTTCAATGACTTTTTTTTTGGCATAAAGTCGGCTTTACTTCAGCTACAGTGACACTAATGTTAACTTATAGGCCTCGATTCGTTTGAAGATTGTTGGCATAAACTGCATCTTTAACAAAACCCAAGAGAAAAAAGTCTAACGGCGTCAAATCGCATCATCTTCGTGGCCAATTGGTGTCGCCGAAACGTGAAATTATACAGCCTGGAAATTTGGTACGCAATAAGTCAACACGTCGCCTGAGAATTATTTTGGCGTATGTGTGTACAAATTCATATACCTATACGCCAAATCAATTCTCAGGCGACGAACAGATTCCTTTGAAGTATAGCTCGTTGCTCTATCTTATTGAAAGTATATGTGATTTAGTTGGTTTTTTGCTGCCACTGATGCTTCTGTTGATATTATGGCTGTTGCTGCTGTTAAGAATTTGACCGCTGCTGCTTTTGTTGAGTTTTTTTCTTCTATTGCTGTTAAGACTTTGATTTCTGCTGCTCATTTTGATGATTCCGCTGCTATTGAATTTTTTGTTTCTCATCCTTTTGAGGGTTTTCTAATGCTGCTGTTGAGATATTGGTTGCATTTCTTGAATCCCGCACTCATATTCTGACGTCTTAAATCCCAGCAATGACTCGGAGGTTTCTGCATTCTCCTGATCGGCCGGCAGTCTGCACACTTCGCTAGCGCGCTGTATAGACCGAATCTGGCTGATCGTACTGAATATCCGCCCTTTTTTTTCCGTCATTTCTCTTTGTCTGAGATGAGATTAATCCAGCATTTCCCAACTTTGTTTGTATGCCCTCATATTCCTCTGCTTGCTGGATCAGGTCACTTAGAATAGTGAAATCATGATGCTGTATATGTATAAAGATGGCAGTTACCAAGTGTGTTTTTGTATATCTGGTCGGGTATCTTTACTGTACTAGTTTCTGTGTGATGTATAAAGTCTTGCAACTAGAGGAGGAAGTCTCAACGTCTGCTGAAATTCTTCGACGCTGCCAAATTCTTCCTCTAAAATTTCATTGAAACGAGAGGAAACGAAGGTGTTTAGTAAATCTCGTTTGAACGCTTCCCATATTTGCCAGTTCTCAGTATATTTACTGAGCCACTTCAGCACGTGTGCCTTCAACAGCTTTGGCATCATCCTTGAGAGAGAGTCCTTGCGTAGTTAATACACTACAACTGTGTATTGTTGATTGGGGATATAATGACTATATAGCCACTCTTTAATTCAATTTAAAATGTGGGTGTAAGAGTTCAACAAGAACAACAAACAAAAAAAAAATCAAAAAAATTCAACATTCTTTATGCTGACAAGTTTCGTTTGTAGTGCAAGAGGAAATTGAAAATGAATGTTGTTGTTGGATCAGAAAAGTAGACAGGCGATCAGGCAAGTGACCACAAGCAGCGCAATGAGACATCATCATAAACTTTCGTTACGCTGATTGAGCGTGAATTTTAATTGACAAAGGTTGATGCGGCTACTGCCATTGCGGTTGTTGTTGTTGCTACAGCTATGATATTGTATTGTGGTATACATCAAGTCATTTATCACTTTATATGTGAAATGGTGTAATAATATCATCAACATCATCTTCATCATCATCATCATCGTCGTCGTCACTGTCAGCGTCATTGTCGTCATCGATTTATTTTCAATACATAAGGATTGCCATCAGTGGCGTGTCTAGGGGGGGTGGGGGGAAAGCTATGGGGGCTTAAGCCCCTCCTCCCAGAACCCGCCAATCTTGATTTACCAAATATATACGAAGAGCATACTGCTCTTTTTATAGTAAAAAGTTATTTTCGAGAAGACTCAAAAATATTCAGATTTTTCCAAAATTGCCATCAGCAGTGAAAAGCATTTACTTTTAACAAACGAAGAACTTCAGGATTTAAAATATTTTATGTTATATATAATTTTAATAATGATTTAATATAAATATTAAAATAGGGTCGGATATTTGAATCAATTCTGATTAGCCGCCTTGCTGGACATGCCAATAGGATGCACGTTAAAGTGCCATTGGTTGTTACAATTTCAGCGGCAGTTTATAGATGTCTTACTTTTAGAAAGCTTGATAATTTTCTAGTTTTTGGGTTGAATTTTGCACTGCATTTTAGTCTGATATGTGGTTTAACTTTTCGGTTTTTGCTCGTTTTTTATCTGAATTCTGGTTTGATTCCATATCAGAATCTTGTTTTTTTTTTTGGTTTGAATTTTAATCTGAATTTGGTTTGAGTTTTAATCAGTGTTTGGTCTAAATTTTGATTTTCTTTCGGTCTATATTTGAGATCCTTCTGGTCTGAGTTTTGGTGTAACTCTTAGTCTAAATTGTTGTCCAAATTTTGTTCAGACCAGCGTTTACTTAGCGTTTGATCTGATTTCTGGTTTGCTTTTAATTCCTATTTGGCGTCTTTAGTTTTAATCAAACTTTTAGTTTGTGCTGTGGTCTGAATTGGCTTAATTTTGATATGAGTTTTGGTCTGAATTTTGGTTCGAAACCGGTTTGAATTTTGTTTCAAATTTCGGTGTAAATTCGGCTGGAATTTTGTTTTGAATTCAGCTTTCATTTTGGTCCAGTTTTTGTTTAATTTGTTGCCTGAATTTGGCCTCTAGTTTTGCCTACTTTTGGTCTGTTTTTGAATTAAATTTTTTGGTGTTAATATTTATCAGATATTTCCACTGGTTTTTGTTCTGAATTTAGTTTGTGCTTTCGTTCGGTATTTGTCATCCTTTTGCCCTAAAATTTTTTCTAACTATTAGGTTAAGTTTTGGTCTTAATTTGGTCTTAATTTGGTCTCATTTTGATCGATTTTTTAACTTCGATCTCAACTTTGTTCTAGTTATCTTTTAATTTTTGATCTTATTTTTCGTTGCTTTGGTCGATATTGTGTTTGATATTTATCTTTTAATTTACTAAAATCATACCCCCTAAACCCAAATCCTAGAACCGCCACTGGTTGCCATATTGTCACTATAGTATGTATATACATTAAAGCATAAATTGTTCGAAATGCACTCAATTGAAGCGTAGAATCGATGATAATGTTGTTGTTGTTTATGATAATGATGATGACGATGCTTTTGCTGTTTCTGATGATAATTATGGTGCAGCGACTATTCTGTTTTGCTATTGCTTGCTTCGCTAGTGATATATATTTTTATTACTTTTTATTATGACAATTAAAATGTTGATAGTAATTAAAAAAAAAAAAATAAATAATAAAAACCTTTAAGTGGCAGGTGTGTGCATTTTGTCAGTTGGTAAATGATATTTTGCTTTATGTAGATATATAAATAAATATAACATATACTTGTAGTATACCTACATGGGTTTACCTTTTCGTAATTTTTCTTTTATTTTTATTTTAATTATTATTATTATTTTATTTTTTTTTTTTTTTCATAACAAAAATAATTAATAATTTGCTCAAGTGAGCAATGCAGCGGTATGCATTTACAAAAGTTCTGATATCAGATGTCAGAAAACAACAGTCATCAATACCCGCCAGCTACTTACTTTCATGTAATGCAATACAACACAAGTACAAGATACAACATCCAAAAATGATTTAATTGAAATTCATTTCAATAAAAATTATAATTTTTATATACGCAAATTCAAGTTTGTGATTACTTTCATATAAAGGGTGTTTTTTTTTTTGAAGTATGGTTTTCAAGAAGAAATAAAACGCATATAATTTAATGTTACGGCCAATAATTTGACTTTATTATAAAGATAAGGGGTTTGCCATTATGTTTATGTTCTAAAAATGATTTCGGGCAAGTGACCGCCTCAACTGGCTCGAATAAATTCCAGCCGAGAGGCTCAATTTCGACTTTTTGCAGCAATTGGGGCCGTATGTCAGTAATAATGCGCCGAATATTCTCTTCTAAGGCGTCAATCGTCTCAGGCTTATCTGCGTAGACAAACGACTTCACATAACCCCACAAAAAATAGTCCAGCGGTGTTAAATCGTACGATCTTGGAGGCCACGCCACAGGCCCACGACGCGAGATAATGCGCTCACCAAAAGTTTCTTTCTATAAATTGATTGTTTCGTTGGTTGTATGATATGTAGCGCCGTCTTGTTGGAACCAAAGGTCGTCCACATCAACATCCTCCAATTAAGGCACGAAAAAGTCATTAATCATGGCTCTATAGCGTTCCCCATTGACTGTAACATTATGGCCGGCCTCATCTTTGAAGAAATATGGACCAATGACTCCCACTGCCCATAGAGCACACCAAACAGTGACTTTTTGTGGATGTAACGGCGTCTCAACAATAGCTTGTGGATTATCATCACTCCAGAAGGTAGACGAACTTGCAAAAAAGGGGGCAGAAACCCCATTTAGTAGGACCCGAACCCTTCTGTGGAATGGGAAAAAGGTCTCTAACCATACTGTTAAATAAAGAAGAGGAACAACTATGAGCCTCATACTGGGATAATCTACCAGGGATAGAGCAACCAAAAACTCTTTTAAGAACGCATAAACTAAAAAGATTTAATGATTGTATGAATTTAACAAAAGGGAATCTTAGAATCATAACAGGTATTCTGACAGGGCACTGCAGGCTGAATTATCACCTGGTAAAACTAAAAATATGCAAAAATGAGTCATGTAGATTTTGTGGGGAGGAAACCGAAACTTCAAAACACATTTTTGGACAATGTCCAGCGCTAATGCAAAGTCGGAAAAGGTACCTGGGAGATAACCAAATACCAGAAGGCATGCTGAAACGACTGGAAATAGGCTTTATACTAAAAATTATTTCAGAAATACGACTCTTTAAGAATTATAGGGCCTGTAAGAATACTATAATCTTGGAAGGGGGCACAATCCCCAAACATAATAATAAAAATAATAATCATCACTCCAAATGCGACAATTTTGCTTATTAAAACGTACCCATTCAACCAAAAGTGAGCTTCATCGCTTAACAAAATGTTCTTTTGAAAATCGGGATCAGTGGCCATCTCGTTTTGGGCTCATTCACCGAACGTGCGACGCGCTTGATGGTCGTTCGGCTTCAATTCTTGCACGAGTTGGATTTTGTAAGCTCGCAAACCAAGACACTTCCGCAAAATCTTCCAAAAAGTGGATGGGCGCAGCTCTAATTGTTGCGCGCGATGGCGGATGGACTCATGCGGGTTATCTTCGATACTCTGCTTCACAGCAGCAATAGCGTCTTCGGTGAACACTGTATGGCGTCTCTGAGGATGCGAATTTTTCACTAGAGTAAACGTGGTGCGAAACCGATCCATGGTTGCTCGAATTACCGAATCTGCTGGGCGATTATGTCGACCGAATATTGGACAAAGCGCGCGATGCGAACCATTTGCACGATTTGCAAACGTTGTTCAGGAGTAAGTCTATTCATTATGAAATGGCCAATCAAACTGAGCATAAATCAAGTGACAGCTGTCAAAAAGATCAACCGAAAAAAGTATTGCCAGATTGAAAACCACATTTCTAAAAAAAAACACCCTTTACTTACTTAAAAAACAAAAAGAAAAAAAAAAAAAATAAGTAGTCAACTGGAATTTGACTAGAGAATTGGCATAGTTGCTTCTCTTTGTTTTTCAAAGTTGTAGTATAATTTTGTGGCAAGTTGTCATCAAAAAGACAAAAACAAAAAGCGCAAATATATAAATGACTGTCATATGTCACACAGACATCACAGTGCCTCGAGTACCTTCTCACATCTGCTCTAATCTGCTCTAATGTACATATGTACTTGAATGTATGTCTATATGTGTGAATATATGTCATAGTTATGTGCAGCAAGCAGTAGCAGCAAATACATATGCCCCAAAAAATGGCAAAACAAAAATGACATCTTGTGATAATTTGTTTTTCACGGTCAAACAACAAACTAAAAGCATAAAGCTCTGAGGTCATTTTGATCGCATTTGGTTCAGCTTTGTGTTTTTTTTTTGTTTTTGACGTTATCCAATAATATTTGCTTTGTATGCACAAAAACAAAAATTACCGGATAAATCAAGTTATGTTTGTAATTTGTTTGATTATGTTGATAAATGTGTTTTTTATTACATCACAGTTGGGTGTAGTATTTTTCTTTTCTTTTTTTTTTTACCTATTACCACTACGACGATATTCCTTTATATGTATGTAGGTGTATAAAGATAAATACAACCTAAACTCATGAATAAGTACTTAGACATATCTCTTTGTACAATATGCACTCCTAGTCTAAGAAAAGTAATTTTTTATACATTTTTATTATTATAGATAAGTGTCAAGTATGCGAAAGTTTGCCATTTTTATAGTAAAATATTAAACACAATAAATTAAAGCAAAAAAAAAAAAAAATTATAAGACAGACTCATTGAAACGATGCGTGAAAATTTATATTTGTGTGGGTCTGTTTAAGTGTTTAAAGTAAAGCAATGACATCGCGAAACTAATAAAAATCTAGGCTGTTGTCACCCCATTCCTTTTGTGTGAAGTAAATCATTTATTTTTTGTTTTTTATTGAATTGAGTTGAGTTCTGACATATGCCGAATTATCCAAATGTGCAAAATTAACTCAATGTCCTTATAAACGCATTAAAAAAGTTTGGCTTATAAATCAAAGCAGCGAAAACAAAAAAAAAAAAAAAAAAACAACATGAGAACTAGAATAGAACTACCCTAAGAAAGAGCTAAATATTGGGTCATATAAAAGATATTTTCGTTTTTTTTCATAAGGTTGTGTTAATGGCCATACATCTGGCACCCCTGATCCGATTCTGACAAGTGACATTTCAAGTTAAATTGTTTGCGACGATAGTTTTGTAGTTTGTCATTCGTGTAAAAAGTTACATTGATTTGAAAATGAGTGAAATTTGTTTTAAGAAATACGCTATGTGATGCCTTTTACCATAAAAAAGGTAAAAATGCTGCAAAAACATTTCGAAAAATTTGTGATTTTTACGGTGAAAATGCTTTAACTGAACGTACCGTCAAACTTAGGTTTGCTCGATTCCGTTCGGGAAATTTCGATATCAAAGATACAACTCGCTCTGGCCGGCCAGTCATTGAAAAAGCCGATGAAATTTTGCAATTGGTGGAGTAAAACTGGCACGCAAGCTGTCAGGAGATAGCAAAGGCACTAAATATCAGCCACATGACAGTTTGAAATCATATAAAAGGCTGGCTACTCACAGAAGCTCGATGTTTGGGTGCCACATGAATTAACACAAAGAAATTTGATTGACCGTATTACCATCAGTGGAATGCAACGAAATCGAACCATTTTTGAAACAAATCATTACGGGCGATGAACAATGGATTAAAGACTAGAATATTAAACGAAAAAAAGCCTGGATTGACGGCAAACAAGATCATGTTGAGTGTTTTGTGGGATTGAAAGGGGATTGTCTATTATGAGCTGCTACAACCTGGCCAAACAGTCAATTCTGATCTCTACTGCTCACAATTCGACCGTTTGAACGAAGCAATCAAGAAAGAGCAACCAGAATTGGCCAACAGAAAAGGTGTTGTGTTCCACCATGATAATGCCAGGCCACGCACATCTTTGATGACCCGCCAAAAATTGACTGCGTTTGGCTGGAAAGTTTTGATGCACCCACTGTATAGCACGGACATTGCATCGTCTGACTACCATTTGTTTTGGTCTCTGAAAAACCAAATTGATGGAAAAAAATTGGGCGAAGAAGAGCCACCGAAAAATCTGAAAGTAAATTTTTTCTACCTTACATAGGTATAAGTATACAGAAAAATATAAATAGTAGGTAGATACTCCAAATAAAAAGCTGACTAGTAACATTAAATAACTGTTCACTGTCGAAGGAGCTGACAAGTATTATTTATTTCAAGAATCATTTAAAAATCTGTTTACGTCAAAATATACAGTTACATCGACCATATATCTGTAGAACGACTTTCGTTCTACGACTACTGTGTCAAAAAAAAAGTTGGCCGATGGCTGCCATGATTCTGCTTATCTAAAATCAAAGATTGAATCAGCGTATTAATCGATAGACCTGTAGCCGGAACCAGAATTAACCTTCTAGTTCCCAAATTTTTGATTAAAAAAAAATGGGATTGATAAATTTTAATGTAAAAGCATAAATTTGATCTCAAAAAAAGCATAAATTTGATGGCGTGATTTTATAAAGCCGGAAAAGTTGAATGCCTAAAAGTATTTGTTGTTAAATAAACTTTTTATCAATTTTTTTTAAATAACTAAAAATTTTGTAAATAAAATTTTAATTCCTAGCTACTCACAGCAAGTTGTTTTATCTGGCTAGTATGACGGGAAGTATTTTATTATTTTTTTTTTTTTATTTTTATCTCAAATTGAAACAAAATAATTTTGACAAACTTTGATTGTCGCTAACATCATAATAACACATAACTAATGCATTTTTTTAAAAGCTAGAGAAATTCCATAAACGAGGTGATAAAATATAGCAACAAAAAAATATTAAGTTGGTAATTAAACCCGTTTTGATGAAGGCTGTCTAGAGACACGCTTGGGAACTAGAGGGTTAAGTAAAAATATTGAAAATTAAATTTTTGGGATAGTTTTATTGTACTTATGTTCTTTTAGTTAACTCATTAAAAGTTTGTATTTTTATCTATCTAGTTTTGAAAATAAATATTCGATTTTTGTAATTTTTTTAACTATTTCAATTTAAATAAAAAACATTGAGAAATATCACAATTATCCTGGTTCGGACGGAGTAGAACTACAGAAAATACGATGAGAATTTAAGCGCAATCAGTTCATTAGTTTTGGAGATATCGTGGCAGCCATTTCGAAAAATGTTGTTTTGAGAAAAACTAGCTTAAAAGTTCAAATGTGCATGACTGCTGTATTAGGGCCTGCAAATAAACATCTGTAACTTTCAAACGACTGTGAATTTCAAAGAATCCCTTTACACATATATTCTAGAGCGATTTTAGCCAAAACAATTTTCAATATTTTGGACCTCCTTGAAAGCAAAAAAAAAGTGAAGCGCCAGTAATGGAAAATGTCGCCTTCTCTAGCAGTTCACGCTTCTTTTCAATACGCTTCAAGTCTTCCTTAAAAGGTAAAAAAGTTTGGCTAGCTTCTGCTGTCGCAAATTGTATTAGCTCCAGCAGGTTGTTCGTTACAAAAAATCACTGATTACTGTGTGTACGGTTGTAAATCTGTGGGTTACTTCAAAAGTAAAAATGGAACAAGCAAACGGAGAAAATATAACACAGAAATTGTGATGTAAATACTTTATATAACCACTTCACATTTATTTATTTGTATAAATTTTTACTGCCAATCTATGGTAAAAATTATTATAAAATAAAATGCTTTTAATCTTCGGCTTCGGCAAAATACTTCGGCCAAAACTTCGGCCAATTTTAAGCCGAATAGCCGAAGCCGAATATTCCATCGCACACTACTATCGTCTAAAATACGTCTACATACTGTTCAAAGAAATGAAATATCTTTATTAGAGTTTAACTTCTCAACTGTTGTAGATAGAAAAAAGAGATATTTTAAAAATTTAAATTTCCCTTGTTTTTATAAAATTCTACTCTAATTTCACCTACTGATTGATCGCTGGATTATGCCTGCTATACTCATAGTATAATGCAGCTAATAAATATTTACAACGTACCAGAGCGATGCATAGAAATTTATGAATAATTTTCCATTTAAACTAATCACAAATCCTCTATAACTAAACTAAACTGAAATATGCATATATAAAAAAGAAAAAAAAAAAACATTTTTAAATTTTCTACTAAATGAAATCAACTATTTAAAATAAATTACTTATGTCAATAATACGCGATATTATTTAGCTAAATACTAGCGCTATTATATGAGTATCATATGTGGCATATAAACCCAAAAACACACACACACACACATATATATATATATATACAAACTTGACACATGTTAACGTGTACTACGACGAATATCAAATGACTAGCAATGAAATTAAAATGAGTGGAGAAGTGTCGATGTCGTTGAAATCGAGTTTGGTAGATGATAATGATGATTATGACGCCTAGTCAATGTGGTTGATTACACTATGAATATGTAGATATTTATTGTATCAGGGTATGTTTTTAGAAAAACAAATAATAAAAAATAAATATAAAATAAAAACACCATACGATATAGTTGCGGTTATTTGTGAAACAAAAAATAGAAATAAATATGTGCACACATATATAAATTATTAATTTTGACAGCGTGTATTTAATTTTGATTAGGACGATATGTTAATATTTGCATATATGATATTAAATAACAAAAATATGCTAACACATGTAAATGTAATATGAATTTAATGACTTAAATCCATAAATGTGTATCTTTATGAATATTTAAATAACATCTGCAGCTCTAAAAAAAAACACACATCATCAAAATAAATTCCCAAAATGCGAGCTCTAAAATTTACTTCAAATAATAAATTCTCACTTGAATGCTTAATTTTTCTTCTTGGTTTGTTTTTGCAATAAAATTTTATGTATTTCACATCATTATTTCATCAATTCAGCTCAAATATAATTTATAACATACTCGTAAAATAAAATTAAATTAAAATTAATTATAAATATAGCAGAATTCACATGCTATACATACATGCAACTACAACATTTCATCAAGTGTCGATATTCGCACATAGTTCATTGATTCGATTTCAATTGATTTGCGATTTTTGTATTTCTTTTTCCTTGTTTTTGTTGTGTGCCTTTTTTGTTCTTTTTTTTTTTTTTTTGTTCTCTTCTATATTCAACTCAAAATGATTGAAGTGTGGCTGACTGCAATGTGTAGATGTGTGTGCGTTTAAATGAATATGTTTGTATATATATGTGTGTGTGTGTGGAAAAATTCAACAAATTGCAAAAATGACATCATGACCCATTGACCAGAAGAGTTCAGTATTTACAAGTACAACTATATTATAGAATGTTTGTTATTTTCTGTTATTAAATAAAAATTAATGCTCTACATATATACATACACACACACTCTCAATGGAAATTAATTTTTGTTTAATGGCTATGTGGGTATCAAAACAATTAAGTTTGTTCTATATTTTATTTATGTGTTCTAGATTAATGATCAGTACTGAGACCTTTTCAGGAATTGTCTCTATCGATTAGCGAGATCGATTTGTTTTCAATTTCTAGATAGATCCATGTGGGCTCGACTTTTTTATAGGAAAATTAAACTCGAGAATAACAATCATTATCTAGTTTTCTGCTAAAGTTCTCAGTGAGATTCCGTCAGGGAGTGAAAGTCTTGACTACCGGGACTAATTTCCAGATAAATTGATATGGTTGATTTTCTTACGGGAAATATATTTTACTGATTTTTTTTTTATTCTATTTTATGGCGTAGCTGTTTGGTGGACTGTTATCTTAAAGAGCACCCATCACAAAGAATTAGACAAAGTACAGCGGCTAGTTTCAAGATTAATTACAGGAGCTCTGAAAACTACACCTTCAAAAGCAGTGTACACTATGCTAAATCTTCTTCCAATAGATCTATTTGGTAAGACCTCAGCTTCAATCTCAGTTGTGAGACTGAACACGATCCGTAAGTGGTCCCACACTAATCATGGTCATGCTAGGATATTAGGTGAAACCAAATATCTTCCCAAATCTGTCGATCTCGCCCTCTATCTATCCTCACTAACCTTTGGTAACAGCTTTAGCACACTTATTTATTCCAACTCGTCAAGAGTGAAGTGCGGGCAATGTGATACGCCATTATGCCATAGAAGTGTATACCGATGGCTCAAAATTGGATGGCAAGGTTGGGGGTGGAGTTCAATCTGAGCGTCGGAATATTTCAACGCACTTTCGATTCCCTGGTCACTGCAGCGTCCTCCAAGCAGAGCTGCTGGCGATCACTGAAGCTGCAAATCTGATAAGGTGTAACGAGATATCTTGCAAGGATATCTACATTTTCACTGACAGTCAAGCGGCGATAAAATCAATTGTTGCCCTATAATGCAGATCGTCTCTGAATGAGACGGCCGCAGCATTCAATCTGCACCTCATTTGGGTGCCTGAGCACAGCAACATTGAGGGAAACTGCAAAGCAACCCTCTGCAATTCATGCATCACTGGCAACCTTTTGCTACATGCAAGCTTCCTATCAAAAACCGCCACTTCCGTATTGAGGAAAGCAGATGGGAAATGGAACCAACCTGCTTCATTGCTAGAAAATTTTGACATAGGCCAAACCCAAAACGCACTAAAGTATTAATAAACCTGGACCGAGTCCACATAAGCAGGGTAATTTCTATTCTGACCGGACACTGCCCTATTGGCAATCATGTCCGGAGACTAGGTCTTCCCTATAATGACTTCTGCCGAAGCTGTAGAAACGAAGAGGAAGAAGAAACAATCTTTCACTGTATACCATATGTCACTGCCCTGCTCTAGCGGCTTGCAGACAAAAACTGTGGGAGAACCTTTCACACGATTAAGTGGTGTACAGATGGGTCACGAACCGAGGATGGAACTGGGGCAGGAGTATTTGGGCCAAGAATCAAACACTCTGAGCCGATGGGGAAGTATCCTAGCATCTTTCAAGCTGAAATTCATGCAAACGATATATGTGCGCAATTCAACCTGGATAGGAAGTACAAACGGCAAGATATCGTTATCATGTCGGATAGCCAGGCAGCAATTCGAGCATTATGCTCCTCTGAGGTCACCTCTAAACTGGTGGGTGACTGTTTGAGCAAGCTTAATCAACTGGGCAAGGATAATAAAGTCGCTCTATGTTGGGACCCTGGACACTTAGGAATAGAGGGCAATGAGCAGGCAGACGAGCTTGCTAGAAAGCGAGCATCGACCATTTTCGTAGGACCTAAACCCTTAATCGTAATCAGGAAAGTACTCAGGCAGGAAGAGAAGAACAAGAGGCAAGAACTCTTTAATAATCTTCCGGGACTGAGGCAATCCAAAATGCTTCTAGGTAACTATAAAAAGAATAGATACGCATTCTGCATTGGTCTCAACAGAAACAGATTGCGTATATTAGCTGGTGTTCTGACTGGGCACTGAGAACACCTTTGCAAAATAGGAGTTGAGGAAAGCTCAATATGTAGGTTTTGTAATGAGGAAGATGAATCATTAGAACATATCTTAGCTCAGTGTGGAGCACTGATCCACAAAAGAATGAAATGTCTGGGTATGTACGAAGTGCCCAGTACAGAACTAGCATCCATAGATCCGGGTGCAATACTCAAACTCTTGAGGGAGACTGGACTGGATGAGACACTCTAGGCAAATCAGACTAGATAGAGAAGAGGGACGTACAATAGATCTTATAGGTCGCGGTACAAATACATTAACCTCTCTAATACAATACAATACAATACTTTTATATCTCAGGTCGGCCCTTGGGAATATTTAAGAAAATATTTACAAAATTGTTGAGCTAGATAAAACGTTGGTTTCATTGTAATTTATAATATAACTTTTGACCCCAATTGAGGATTTAAAAGAAGGCTATTTAAGGCCTTTGGAAAGTTTTAATACTTTTTCTATATTTTTTACAATATATACAAAAGTAGTGAACTCACATTTAATTCTATAATAAGGGTGGTGTAAAAAAACAAGGTAAACTTTAACCCTGGAAATAAATTATCCAAAAGAAACATTTAACAAATAACGTTTCCTACAGTAAAATTTCGCTGAAACTTTTTCAGAAACCTCTAGAAGTAAATAAAGGTTCAACAGCATAATCTTCTGAATTCGATTTTCTGAGTTGATTTTCAATAGAGAATTCCTTAGGAAAATAGATTTTTGGTTGGTTTTCTAATAAGTGAGATCGAAAAAATCTTAACACATATAAAATTCAATAATTTTTAAACGGTTGCTCTTAGAGTTTTGATTTTTTTCTTATTTATTTGATAATATTTTACAAGTTACAGAAAAATATAACTTTTATGGTTCTAACCACTATTTATGAACTCGTGGACCTTTTTTGGTAAGCCTTCTATTAGAGATTTGATAGTTGTTTCAGACACCTTTTTGGAACAGTTTGCCCATCTCCTTTTAAAATCTTCGATATTTTGGGACACCTTTTTTGTGCTCTTTATGATTCTTTTCACAAGAGCCCAATATCTCTCCACTGGTCTTAGCTCCGGACAATTTGGAGGATTGGCCTCTCTTGGTACAAAAACTATGTTATTACTTTGGTACCACTCCAGAGCTTTCTTACCGTAGTGACATGATGCCAAATCAGGCCAAAAATATGTGGACACATTGTGCTCTCTTATGAAAGGAAGAAGTCTTTTTTTCAAACATTCTTTGATGTATATTTCGGTATTTATAGAGCCTACTGTAACAAATGACTTGCTTCTTTTGCCGCAACTGCATATAGCTTGCCATACCAGGAATTTTTTAGGAAATTTTGTTTGCTTTTCCTCGAGCATCAGCAACATAAAAATTTTGACCCGGAAGCTGCGTAAAATCTGCCAGTACATACCTTTCTTCGTCCATTATACAACATGAATATTTTTGTATGAAATTCGATTTTAATTTCCGAGCCCTACTTTTGGCGTCTAAATTTTTTGCAGCATTCCTGTCTGGAACTTTTTGAACTTTGTATGTTTTCAAACCTGCATTAGCTTTAACTTTTCGCACCAAATAGTTAGAGCACTGGGCTAACCGGGCCGCTTTTCTACCAGATGTGTTTGGAGATCTTTTCAATATGCTTTCTATTTTCTTGGCTTTCCCAATATCATGTGGTCCTTGATTTCTTCCCGAACCAGGTTTCCTATCGATGATCATGGCTCCTTACAACTTTTTAACTAAATAAAATGTTTCATATGCATTTAAGGGTTAAGCTTTTAGTGTAATTTTCAAGTTTTTATATGTCAATGAAGATAATATTAAAGAAACAAAAATGTTTTGTTATGAAAACTTAGGAAGTGCTAAGGAAATAGGCTTAAGAGTGCCATATACTAGGTTCATATACTTATGCTAAATTTCTTCTGGAATCGATTTTTTAAGACTAATTTTAATAGAAACTCCACAAAGAAATTAATCATTTTGTTTTAATTTGAACATTTTTTAATAAAAACCTTTAACAAAATTAAATGAAATATTTCATTTATGTATTACTAGGCAATAGAGGGTTAAGCGTTCCATATATGGCATTTAGTTGAGCAGATGAGTTGGTGAGCAACAATGGAGAGATGTAAGAACTTTTATTGCCTGTTATCCTTCTTTAACCTGAATGATATGTTAAAATCAATTTCAATCGCCAGAGCTTACAAGATGAGGAGAAAAGTTGGATTAATGTTTTCCCGGGAGGACTAATGCTCGGTCACGATAATTTTTTCGTTTTATTTTTCATAGCTCTTTAGTTGTAATTACCTTTATATTTTTTTTTCATAATCATTGTTTGATGTATATTTCTTTTAGTTTTTTTTTTGTTTTTTTGTAGTTGCTGTTTATTGTTGTTCAATTGTATTTCACATCAATTTAAATATGCAATAAATTCGCAATTGAATTAAATTACATTACTTGCAGTTGTCAACAAAATGCCATTCAATTCGATTGAACCCAATTGAAATTGATTTCAACAGAATTTTTTCCATACACACTCAAGCGAAACGATAAGCGCATGTCACATGCTGTTGCTTTATGCTAATAAGATTCATTTTTCTATACATACATATATGGGCATGTATATGTGCAATTTTTGCACCTAGTATATGTTAAAATTATAAATCTGCGTAAATATTTAAAATAGTAGAGTCACTGTAAATTTTAAATACTTTGTGAGTGTTGTAATTTAATTAAAAATTCGTTGCACCGAAAAAAGCAAATGAAAAAATAAAGAGAAAGTAAAATACAATGTAGATAATGCAATGTACAATGCCTGCCTGTCAATACGATACGAATGATAATGAGGCTAGGGGCTGCACTTGCCAGGGGATAGTCCAAGTACTCTGATGAATGAGTACAAAAGCAAAAGTTACAAAAGCAACAGCAGCAGAAGAAGAATGAAAAAAAAAAACAAAAACAAAAAACAAAAACAAAAAACAAAAATACATTATGATGCTTAAAGTTCAACAACGCCTTTACTCAGTGCCTTTTCTGTTTCAATTAATAAATGTGGGAAAATAGATTGTGCACAGCCTTGGCATCTCACTTTCATCTACCGCTGTTGTAGCCAGTCAACCAGCCTATATGGATAGGTAGTAGGTGTATTTTGTTTATATATGTGTGTGTGTGTGTGTGTGCTTAGCATTTTTGGTTGATGCATCACTGTGGGATAATGTAGGTATGCCTGCATTCATGATGCATCATACTGCTGCATAAAATGTAGGTGTAGGCAATGTGCTGCAGTTACAATGTGTGCATGCTTCAGTGTGTGTGTGTGTGTCCGAATGTTAAAAGCAACATTTAATAAATTAATAAATTTTATAATTTAATTAAAAATTCGTTAATTCGTTCTTTAGCCTTCGATCGTTCTGACTCTCTCTCTTTCTCGCTTTACTATTAATTATACATACATACATAAGTAGTTTGCAGATGATGGTATTATACATATACTGTATACACATGCATTTATTCGTGTATATGTATTAATAAGTTTATTGTTGAACATACTTGTGTAGTTGTGTTCGTATTGTATGTACGAAAAAACTTTAAAAATTATAATTTTAAATGAATTTATACTACTCGTATGGTATACGTAGCGTATGAGTAATTTTTAATTAATCCGCATACAAATTATTAAGGTGCATACAAGTAAATACAATAAAAAAATTACGTTAAAAATTTAACAGTCACTGTTGTGACAAAATTTTTGATATTTTAAGAGGACAAGCGCATAACATTATTTCTTTAGCTGTATAAAAAAAGAAATCATGGAGCTTAAATGAAGAAATCAATGATTAAATTTGTAATAAGAATCAGTAAATTGTAGTACTGTAACATAATGAGCTACAGGTATTCTGGAGTGATATATCTTTCAAAAAAAGAAATTTTGAACTCTTTTTTTGGGAGAGTAAAGCAATTATAGAAGTCTTAAAAGTTCATAAAATTTTATTTTTTTAATTTTCACACTAGACCTAAACCCCCTTATTAGATATAAGTTTTTGAAAATGCCTGATCGATGGACAGTTATGCTCTTTGAAATATAAAAAAAAAATGTTGTATGGACTTCCACTCGGACTTAATTGTCCATTGTGATTGCCCTCATTTAATTGCCCGGATGAGGCACGTCTCTAACCGCGGTTTCCGTCAGCAGTGCAGGTAATGTCTTTATTGAACCATTTGGTTCTCCGGATGAAGGTAAGAAGATCCGATAGTTCCACTTTCGTTATCTCTGTTAGACTATTGAAAAAGCGCCAAACATTGGAGTCTGCTCATCTGCAGCCTTGGACATTGACATAGAAAATAAAGAATCGATTCTGTCTCTTCTTCATCATGACAACTTCTGCACAGTCCGTTCGTTGGAATACGCCACCGTTGAAACATTGGTGCAATAGCACAGTGTCCAGTTATTTCTCCTGTGAGCAGACGTACTGCAGATTTGTTGTGCCCTAAGAAGACATTTGTCCTCTTTCTATCTAACCTTGGCCACAAAGCCCGTGAAACTATACAGTCATCTAGGTTAGTCCAAGCGTCATTTGACACCGCTATGGTGTACTCGTCTATTTTCCTAAATAGTTCACACATCGGAGATTGTATAGAAATATCCGCCTCGTTAATGTTCATTTCAGAGCCCCTTCTGGCCATTTCATCTGCTATTTCGTTCCCTTCAATATTGCTATGTCCAGGAACCCAGCAGAGAGTGACCTTGTGGCGCTCAATGGCCATCAGTGAAGCACGACATTTCTTTACAATCTCCGATTTAACTATTTTGGATTCTATTGCCTTCATTGCAGCCTGACTGTCAGTAAAGATAGTAATATTCGAAATCGGAATCGTACTGTCTTGTAGAAGTCGAGCTGCTTTCTCAATAGCAAAGATCTCTGACTGAAAAACGCTGCAGCTGTCAGGAAGACGATACGACCGCCTTAGCTGCAGGTCTTCGGAGTAAAGAAAAGCTCCAGTTCTATTCTCCATCTCTGAGCCATCGGTAAAGATGGTAATACCAGCATTACCTGTTACCGAACCCGACTCCCAGTCTTCCCTGGTTGGATAAGGAGTTGGAATTCTAGTAATAAAATCTAAATTTGAAGTCATATAATCCGTGGCTACATCTAAGTCAGCTTTGATTCCATTTTGAACCCTTCGCTTTATCTCACACAAAATTGTAGAGTGTCCATAGTTTGCTGAGCTCCACACGTTGGATTCTCTTAGTCTAAGAGCTCCTTTTGCGGCACAGCCTTGAACAAACACCCGTAACGGTAAGAGATGAAATATCATATTCAGACCTTCCTGAAGTGCACTACTTACAGTCCCTGAGATCCCCAGGCTTGCAAGTCTCTGTATTTTTCCCATGCGAGCTTGGTTGCTCTTCTGTATGGGACTAAATACTCTTCCTATACAAAAGAGTATTTTATTTTTGTTAATATTAGTGACTATGAACGCAAAACTTCTTTTAATTTTCGTATAAATTCATACAGGTTCGGTTAGGTTGGAGTGGCTGTCGGGAGACACACTTGGGCCTGAATGGCCCATTGTGATACCTCATAATTGGATCTACAGTTTAACGCCGATTCCGAACGGCGATGTGGCAATTTTTCAATCGGCTTGGTGGTTTTGCCATTACCAATCAAGGTGTGTACTTGTACACCAGTGTGGTCTACTTTTGTTTTCCAAAATCCGATAAAATGAAGAATAAAACGCGTATTTTTCTAAAAAAAAGCGTTAAATTTTTTTCCTTATAAAAGTGCGAGAAAACTCAATACATTTTCACTAACACAGGCACACAGCTGATACTTTTATTAAATGAAAATTTCTTCGGTTTTTCGAAGATATTTTAAATTGAAAAAACGCACTGAGCGCTAAATCGTTTTTTTTTTCCGCGTTTTAATTTTCAAAAAGCACTAAAATCAGCGGGAAAAGCGCTGAGTTCGCCACACTGTTGTACACTATCTTATAATTCTCATACACTTCATATTGTTATAAGAAAGTTATGAAAATTAACCACCAGACGAAGACGGGAATCGAACCCGAACCTCCCAGATGAAAGTTTAGTGCACGACCCACTAGACTATCGAGGTCGTCATAAATTCATGTAAATGGTGTAGTTTTTAATGTTAAAGAAGTTTCGATAGATATATCTGTCAAACCAACTATCAAGCTGGTCAGCTGTCTTTGGCATTTTTGTTCAGTATACCTTGGCAAATTGCCACCCAAAGACTTGAGACCGAAAAATTTACAGACTTCTTCGCCCACATTATGGTCCGCATAATCCTTCATTTGAGAAGCTTATACGCTATACAATGGATTGACATATTTATGAAAACAATCGTCATGAAACACTTTAGACCCAATTTCATCCCAAAAAGTCTTTGCTTGGTGTGGCTTACATTCCGGAGGAGGCACCATTGGCTCATATTTTTTCAAAACTGTAGACGGAGCGAACATTACTGTCTATGGTGATCGTTACTGGCGAATGATTCGCGATTTAATGGATTCAATTGTCAAAATCAAAAATATTGATGGCTCCAGCAAGTTTGTGCAAAATGCCATAGAGTGCTTAACACCATTAATTTATTGGGACGGACTTTTGCTGAACTCATAATCTCAAGAATTTGGTTTGTCCAACCAGCTAGAGGAATAGGCAGAGCTCACCTTGCCACTACTAAATCAACCAGTATTGAAGAGTTCCAGTATGTCCACTATTACAATATCAATATTTTTAAAGTCCGTTTTATTTCTATGCTTCTGCATGGCTATGAAACCGGGTTTATCACAGAGGCAATGCAAAATCAATTACTTGTGCTCCTCAATTGCTGCCTCAAAATAATTTGACCTAATATAACCTTTAACGACTAACTTCAAAAAAGAGCAGACTTCTGGAACATAAGTAACGAGTAACATAAAAGAAGATTTAAATAAATTTTCTGTATTATTAAAACCTCTTGTTGAATTATGTGACAGTGCTCTTGTATACTATCAACAAGGAATTGGTATCATTCTAGCTTTCACTAGGTCCAAATTTTAATGGGAAGCCAAGGGAGTATCGACGAAGCCATTGGAAAATGTAGAGAACTGGCCACACAGAGAACTAGCCAGAGAGATAGGGGCAATTTATTGACAGCTCCTACTAATTATTTTGGTACCTCAAAATCATCAGCCGTTTAGCAAGGTCAATTTGTGTATATATATATATCAGAGGCGAGTTACAGATGGACTAAGAATTTAGTGCAGACATTTTTTCCAATTTATTCTTCTAACAAATAAATCTCATCCATTTCTTAGCCGAATTTCTATCGATTTACGAGACCTGAAGTGGACAGAAAGCATGAAAAAGTGTGAAAATGTGGGTAGTTGCAATGAATTCAAAACATGATTAAACCTTTTGAATAGAATCATCATCATTTGGGTTTCAGAAAATAGTAAGTGGTTAATCAGCTTTAAGTGAATCCCGAGTGGTGTGAATATACATTTTACAGTACAGTACAACAAACAAGAAAAATTTAATTCGAATATTCTATGGAATAACATACATACACTTGTGCACATACAGTTAAGGCATACACTTACGAGCAGTAGAATTTTAAGAAAAAATAAAGTTTCTATTGAAAAGAAACAAAACCAACAGTAATACAAAAACAAAAAAAAACCATTAAATATTTAAAATTATAAAAGAAATAAACAGTTAAAATGTCAAATATGTAAAATTTTTCCAAATAATTGTATGTCTATGGTGTAATGTGCGGTCATATAATTAAGTCATATGCTAAACAAAAATATTTAAAAATAATAAGTTTGATGGTTTTTAATTTTGAACTGAAATTTTACTCTTTGGTACCGTTAGTACTTTGTGGAAAGCATTTTTGTCTGATAATTTCTGTACATCTCTTCGACTAGTACCAGAACATTGGGCAGCAGTGATTTGATTCTATTCCTCCTAAATGATAGCCCATAAGGAAGCCTGATTTGAAGGTTTTTGCGCTGCCACGACCCTTTTTAAAATACTCTATAGATTTTCTATATGCTTTAAATATGGACTTTGGGCTGGCCACTCGAGAATTTTTATTTTGTTCTCATTTAACCAAGACTTAACGACCCGATATGTGTGTTTCGGGTTGTTATCATGCTGAAAGATCCAACCCAAAGGTAAATTTTCACCGTATCCTCGAAGAAAATGATTTTTAAGGATGCCTTTGTAGTTTTCTTCAGTAATTTTGCTATCGATTTAAGCAATTAGACTAACTTCAGATGAAGTGAAACACCACCAAACTATTACACAAGGGCCCCATGTTTTACAGTTTTTTTTAGTAAATTTTGGGTCCAGCTCAGTATTTGATGGATTCCTAACAAAAAGCCTTCCATCGATCCCAAACACATTTAATTTGGATTCACCGCTCCAAACAATCGTTTTCCAAAAATGCTGGTACTAGTGGAGATATCGTTTAGCGAACTGAATACGCCGTTGGGTTTATGTCAGCTAATTCGTCCTAATATTTTTTTTTTCATAATCGCTTGCGTATAGTTCTTGCTGATATTTTCAAATTATAATCTAAGTCCATTTGTGATCTTAGTTTGATGAAAGTTAAGAAATCGTTCATTTTGCTGAGCCCAATCAAGTACCTATCTTCAGCTGGAGACGTTTTAAGTGTTTTTTTGCGTTGCAAATTGTGAAATGATTTGAATTTTTTGTAGTATCTTATCTCATTGACCACTTCCACGACTTTTGCAATAATCCCAAGGTTCTGGAAAGTTTTCCAAAGGAGTTCTTCGAGGGAGTGGAACTCTTATTTTTGCCCATCACAATCAAAACCAACAAATGTGCAACTAAAGTATACAGAAATGTGTAAATGATAAATTTTATTGGTTTTTACGGAATTTAAGTGCACTAAGTCAAGTTGATTGCGAAAGAATATAAAATCTAATCTTACTCCTTCACACACAATTCCCGACTGCCCGCAAAATACGTCAATCTTTTGCAATTGCTCTTAATATTTTTTAAGGCTACTAATGGAAACGCTAAATGACATTATAGAAAATTCTTGGACTACTAATATAAAATATTTTTCAAACTCAGCATAAAATATTGTTCTAGTGACTTAATTATGTGACCACAACTGTATATAAGACATGAAGGGTTGCAAAACTCTATAAAAGCGCAGGGATTTCGCTAGCGGATCGAGAGATTTTGTAAGAAGAGGTTTAATTTTTTCGTCTCTTTGACATTTTTTTTTTAATTTGACCAACGATTTTAGTATATGAGATTTTTAACTGGAGGAGGAGGAGGAAAGGGGACACAAATCCCACCGATCCCCCGCCCTTAGATTCACAAGTACTATCATTGACATATTTGTGATCACAGCTTAAGTAGACTTCTTATACTATTCTAACTGACACCGCTGCAAAGACACGCTAGAAAATGAAGACATTAAACATTTTTTATTAAAGTGTTCAGTAGCGTAAATATGAGAGTTCTGTGCCAGGAGCAGGGGTAGGAATATAAATTCTGTTGATAAATTTGTATTATAAAAAGCAGCGACATCGGCAGAATGGCTCCTTCGTCGAGTTAGGAGTATAAATTCTATTATTAGTTTTGTATGGATTTTTCCCAAACGGACCCAATTCTACAATGGCGTTAGCAGAATTGCGTCGGGTCGGATCTTGATTTCGCTTAGTTTAGTGCCCAATTCGATCTTACATTACCCCACCTTCCATTCCCCCACCTTTACCCCTAATTAAATTTACCAAACTCAACCAAACTTCACCCCTACCTCACCAAAAAACTCACAAGCTACGCTCTTATCATTAACTCACAACATTAACGAAGTAGCCATTCTAACTCGACAAAGAAGCCATTCTGCAGACGTCGCTGCTTTTTACCAAACAAAATTTATCAACAGAGTTAATACTTCTACTCCTGCTCCGTTTCAAAAGGAATTCAAATTGTCTCTCTGGGATAATTCTTTTTAATGCATATTAATTTTAAACCGCATAAAGCATTTCTGAAGCATTTGACCAATTTTAATGAAATATCTTGCGACTCAACCAGAAACAGAATATGCACATAGTAATGATGCAAATAAATAAATTTGGTTAACAAATATTTCCTGAAGAATATTTATACTTACATCTTTACTCCAATTAACCAAATACGATATTGGTACGTCATATGGAAAATCTATATGACAATTGAATACAACATAAGATCCAACCTTGGCTTCTAAGTTTGTATTTTTGATGCGACTGTGCGCGCATGTCACACAGGATATGTTAATTAACAACGTCAGCAATAAAAATAATAATGTAAATGCTGCTGTTGTCGTGTTTGCTGTAAATGTTGTCGATGTCGTTGTTGTCGTCGTCGTCGTCGTCGCCGCCGCCATAAATGGCGCGTGTAACGTTATGCTGCTGTTATTGCATGTGCTGCTGCTGCTGTTTTTGTTGTTGTATTTACTATTGTGTAATAGATTTGATGATGCTGCTCTGGTTGTTGCTGTTATTGTCATTTTTGTTGTTGTTTCATTTTTATTTGTTGACATTTTTCTTTTTTCTTCTTGTTGCTGATTTGTTTTTTACGTTGAAATTTGTTGTCGGTTTTACTTTTATTTACTCGAGCATTTAATTTCATTGATGGTTTTTAAGTTCATATTTTTTTTAGCATGTTGGTAATTGAGTCATTATTTTTTTTGTTTATTTATTTTTATAAAACGCATACGCTTTATCACTTAAGTGATTTTGCAGTAAAGATTTGTTATATTTTTTAATAAAAAGTAAAATCGAAATGACTTTTAGAATATAATACAATTATTATGAAAAAATATATATATATGGGACATTCTCTGTCAATGGGAGACCCCCACCCTGTCCAAAATTGGTTATGGTATTTTAGAGCATGTTTGGGCTCAAATGAAAGCTTATTATCTCTAGTTTCAAATGCAATAAGGTTTTTTTTTGATTTTGCATAATGGCGGACCAATATGGCGGCTGCAAGTCTACCACCTTACCTTAAAATAATAGTTTTATCAAGCGTACGTTTACCCAAGTCATCATAAAAAAACAGATAAAGCCTTTTTCTAATATTATTTTTCACAGAAAATGTTACGTGTTGTCCCTAACCTCAAAAAAAGGTCCAAAACGGCTGTTTTTCGGGTCTTACGCTTACCCAAGTCATCATAAAATGACGGGAAAAGCCTATTTTTGTAGAATTTCAGTTGATGAACATGAATCCAATATTATTTTCTACTGGAAATGTTATGTGTCGTCCCTAACCTCAAAAAATTAAAAATCTCAAAAAAAAATTTTTCGTGGTGTCTCATGTGTCCTAAATCACCAGAAAACTTCCCAAAAACTTATTCTTCATTATTAATTTTGTTTTCACTCTAATAAAGCACCGCAAAGAAAACAGAGACTTACTAAGTTCACGTCGTTGTTTCTGGGTAACGCTAAAAGTATGTTACAGCCAAGTGAAGGAATGAAAATTGAAAAACAAGTCCTTTGGGAAGCTTTCTGATGACTTGGGACACGTGAGACAAACGAAAAAATAACAAGGCTCTGAAAGTGGATGCTGATAGAACTCAAACAAAAAAAAATATACGGGCCACGGCGTTTTAAAAGTATACGTCAAATTTTTTTTTACGTTGGCCCAAAGTTTACCCATTTCTAACAGATTAAGTATAATAAACCATAAGATAACTTGTTAGTTTTGCATCAGAGCTTGTTTGTATGCTCAGCAATTTATAGTAGAACTTTCCGTAGAATATTTTCTTCCTACATATTAACCCTTTGGCACCCACTATCATAGGTCTTTTTTGCCTTTTTCGAAAAAGTTTCTTTTTTGACCCATAACGAGGGTTGATCGAGGGTTAATATATTCAAGAAATATGCTGCCCATGAAATTTTACTATAGGTCACTGAACAATAAAAATCTGCATACTTGACTTTAATAAAAATAAACCCAAATTTCAAAAATGTTTCAAATTTTCACCTTTTACACTCAGTGAACAAGTGTGTTTTTAAAAGTATTTTCTAAACCAAAAGTTAATTTTGCATTGCAAAGTTGTTTTTTCCACAAAAAAAAATTCAAAAATTAACATTTTTTTCGAATTTTTTACTCCTTTCATGCATTTTGGTCATTATAATGTACAAAATTCCAAAAGCTCTACAGCCTTTCCCATAAACTTCTTTCATAGTTTTTTTGGTTTTTATTCTTAACAAATTCCGAATCTAAGAGTATAAAACTACAAAAAAATTTTTACCCCCAAATAAAAAAATTGCGAAAAAAGGGTTAAGAGGTTATTTAAAGGTCATTGTGTTTCACAAAAATATTTTTTGGGAAATTTCACTATGGGTCACTAAAGACAAAAAGCACCTACAGTTTAAAGGTGAGGAGTAAAACTCAAACTGGTTTGGTGAAACGCCTTACCTTTAACCCGTAAGTGTTTATTTTTCTTAGTTATAACTTTCTGTGTATTTCTCATTTACTTTACAGTATTTTCACTTATACCACCTTGATCAAAAAATTCCCGGAATTTATTCAGAAAATTAAAAATACAAGTTTATTCATCTAAATCTATATTGTTCCCTTCAAAGTTATCCCCATCGACTGCAACACACTTATGCCAGCGCTTGATCTAATCCTCGAAACATTTTTTTATATTCGGTTTTCGGTATGTCCATCAGTGCTTCCTGCGATTTTTCCATTACTTCCTCTCGGCTGCTGAAACGCGTTCCCCGTAATGGTTTTTTAACTCGATTGAACAGAAAGAAGTCACAGGCAGCCAAATCAGGTGAATTCAGTGGCTGTTGGATGGTATTTTTTTGCATTTTTCGTCAAAAAATTACGAATAATGATGGCACTGTGCTACTGTGCGTTGTCATGGTGCAAAATCCACGAGTTTTCTGTCCACAATTCTGGTCTCCTTCGGCGAATTGCTTCACCACGCAAACGTCTCATAACGCCCAAATAATAATTTTTGTTTACTGTCTGGTCTTCTGGCAAAAATTCATGATGCACTACACCGTTGAAATCCATGAAAACCGTGAGCATTGCCTTCTTTTTTGACTGAAAACGACGTGGTTTTTTTGGTTTCGGCACATTTGGTGAACGCCATTCACTTGCTTGCGTGTCGTACTCATAAACCCACGTCTCGTCTTCAGTAATGATCCTTTTAATGAATGTGGGATCGGATTCAGCATCGCAAATCATGTCTTTAGTGACGTCAACACAATCTCTTTTTTGCATGAAATTGAGGTCTTTTGACACCAACTTTGCTGCTACACGACGGAAACCCAAATCATTAACCAAAATGTCTTGGACGGATCCATAGGAAATGTTCAAGTCCTCCGCTATCTGTCTGATGGTTAATTTGCGGTTATTGACCAAAATTTCTTTTACTTTATCAACGTTTTCGTCGGGTGTCGATGGTCTGCCAATGCGTTCAACATCTTCGATTGACGCACGGCCACTTTTGAACCGCTCGTGCCACTGGTAAACGACCGTTTTCTTTAGTGAATCGTTGCCGAAACACTTTTCCAACATTTCCAACGTTTGCGCACCATTAAATCCGTTTTAATACAATACAATTTAATAATATTGTAAAAAATCGCCAACACACACAGAGGTAGATGTACTATTGGTTACGTAACTTTTGCAGATGTCAAGCTATGACGCCAAGATTTAGAGGGAATATCAATAACGGTTGTACCAACTTAACAAAAAAACAAAACTCAAGTCGGAACAATGGGAGCGCCACACGGTGGTTATTCTGGGAACTTTTTGATCAAGATGGTATATGTTGATTGTTGAAATGTGGGAACTATCACAAAGATTACTAATGAGGAACTGTACCGGGTTCCGAAACGATCGTCTGATCGGCCAATTAAACTTTTTTATATTCTTCTGGCATTATTGTTCATTTAAGGCCTAATAATTGAATTTAATTCAATTTTTATTAATTTAAAATGAAAAATTATTTTGAAGAAAAGCGTACGGTTATGTTCTTGCCAGGAATCGAGCACCTAAAGTAACAGTCTAGCACGCTGCCACTAAATTATCGAAAGGTCTTCCGAGGAAGATATTGCATTACAATCGCGATGCTGCTGCAACCCGCAGAAAATGACAACCTAATTGAAAAGACCAAATGCAAAAAAAAAGTGTATGCATTTGGCTTTACCAAACAACAGTTACTTTATTATTATTTTTTTTTTTTAAACGATTGCAATTTTTATATTCTGAAATAATAGAAACTATGCACTACTAGTGCATTGAAATAATTTCAATACCAATAACAATAGTTTCAATGCAATTGAGGCTTCTTGCATATTTATAAGCATCAATTAATTAATCTTAAAGGGATTAATTAATTAGCCTAAAACAATTAAAATTAAATTATGTATGAAATTCAATTGATAACATATATTATCTTTAAATTATTATTAGCATTAAAACAAGAGATACCTACTTAAACAGTGGTGGTTATTTAATCCAAACTTGTCTATTTTCATACAAAAAACTGGTTGTTATCATAATTTCTTGTATTTTTTTATTAACATACCGCTGACCTTAACATTCCAAACAATTATTTTTATTGCTTTTTTTTAGGGAGGGGGATAAATTAAATTAAGTTTGAAAAGAAAATTTCAACGTGAGCGCAGCATAGATCTAATTCCATTCAAAAATACGTAAATTAAAAAAACAACAATGAAACTTAAGCTTAGCGCTTTGAAATTTTTTAATTACTGTACATCAGTGGTGGCCACGCCACAACACGCATGCAAAAGAGCTTATTTCCATATGAAAAGACCTCAGTCAATCATTGTGCATGTGAGGGTGGCTACCACTGCTCTACATTCAGCTGTTGAGTGAGTGAGCAAACGAATGACTGTGCTGCGTAGCGAAGCGTATTGTAATTAGAATCAATTTAAATCAAATATATGTATTAAGTAGTAGATATTTGTGTGCGATATAGAAGTAAAATATAAGTAAATTTATATTTACATACTAAAGAAAATGAAATTGATAATATTTCATTTTATGAATTTAATATCTTTCTAAATAAATCAATAAATATACGTTTCACTAGTCAAAACTTCCAACGTAGATTAAAAAAAAAAGCTTCAAATAATAAACAAAACAAAATTGCATATATTAAAAAACTTGTTTATAAATCTTGTAGCGTATAAGCGTAAAATTTTAATAATTTAAATTGTTAGATTTATTTATTATGCTTTTATTTATATAACAAAAAAGCAAATGCAAAATGCGAGACGCAAACAAATCTGTAAATCTATTCAAAAATTCTAAAAATTAATTTTTTTTTTTAGTTGGAATTTTTAATTTCATATTGAAATATGCAATTTTAATAGTAATACCAAATTCACGTGTATTTTTCGATAAATTCTGTAGAAACAATTCAGTTGTTTGTGAAAATAACAGGAATTTATAGTAGGTATTTATGGATTTCTATAAAATAATGTAAAAAAAAAAGAAAGCAAAAAAATTTTTGCTATTGAGTTTGTAATTCACAAACTTATAATGCAACAACTATTTATATTCGCGGGTGCTTTACTGTGAACGCCCTGCTGCCATTGCAGTTATGTAGTTTGTATAAACTTAAGATTTTATGTCTGATATTGAGTGATTAAATTCCTAAGCAGTGCTATAGGTATTTTTAAAATATTAACTGTTATCTTAGATGTAGTCTGGAACAGCTAAAATACCCAATAGCTTGTGAATACCCTTATTTTTTAAATATAATTCAATTGGACAACTTTTGTTACAAAGATTTTTTTTTTTGATTAATAAATAATAAGAAATTATATTTGATTTATTTATGTTGTTCAAAAAAAATTGTGCATGAATTTTTTGTTTTCTTTAAGAAAGTATTAAAACTTTTCAATCGATTATAAAATGGTTAGCTCTGCTTTATGAAACTAATTATAAGTAAAATATTTTATTATATATTTTTAGTATTTTATTAATTTTTTTTCTATTTTTTTAACATTTTTCTTCGCTTTTTATATTTTAAACTTGCACTATACACTCTCGCTCACTGTTTTAAAAAACAGGTCAATTGAGTTTAAATTACTTTACTGATTTTATTTTGTCGCCGATTTTTCTTTTCTTTTTAGATTTTTTTTTTTTTTTTTGCTTAGTCGCGTTTTTTTTCTTTTGCGTTGCCCGCGAAGAAAATCTATTTCACTTGTAAGAATTTTATCTAATTCATGCAGATACACAATATACACACGTATGAGATTAAGGGGGTACAAAAAAAAAAAGAGGAAAACAAAAATGTGCAAAAAATTATTTTCTATGTTTTTTATTTCTATATTATAGTATAAAGTTTATACAATTCAACTTGTTTCCAAAATACAAAACGAACCGACAACAACGACTGGAAAAACGCAACTGATGTGCGCTTCATTTGACGAGCCAAGTGATGAGTGAAATTTGGTACACTCATATGTAATGATCATGATGATTATTATGATCACAGAGGCTTTGTTGATTTTTGTGATAATAAACATGACAATCGTTCAAATCGTTGATTGTGTTGAAATGTTAATGATTGTTAAAATGATCATGATCTTCGATATGATGTTCATGATGATAATAGTTGAAATGATAATGATATCTGTTCTGGCGATCACTTAAATGATCATCTTCAATATGATGATAGTTAAAATGATAATGATCTCTGATGTGATGATCGTGAATATTTGAAATTCTAATGTTCGTTGATACGAAGCGATTATGATCATTTGATGATCATTAATTTGATATAATGATCACTGAATGTAAAGGAGGAAAATATTAGTCATTGAAAAGATAACGCAGTTTGTTTTCTTGTGAGATAATGATCACTGATGTTGTGCTAAAAGATCGTATAATTTCTTTGTTAGTATAATTCTAGAAGAGAAAATATGTTGATCATCGAAATGATTATGTGGTTTTCTTATTTTGATGACAATATGTGGCCGTTGAAAATTGTATAGATTTAACCATCATTGATTGAATGATCGCAAAAGTGTAAATTAATCACTAAACATTGTAAGTTAGAAGAAAAATACTAAAGATTTATGTCATTGATCATTGATGATAACGATCATTTATGAGTTGCTGTTGACTCTAATTTCATATTGAATTTATTGAATGATTTATTTATGTGTGGAAGAAAAAATAATAAAACTGATCATTGATCTAATTAATCACTGATCACTAACAAAATCAAAGATTGTTATTCTTCCCTCCTCCCTAATGGCGATGACGATGAAAATATTATTACAATTTTCTCTTATTTCCTGATGATTTGTATTCCTTACAGAGCATAATCAAATATCTACATTACTGACTTACTTAATCATGATTATTGGCTAACTAGCGCTTAAAATAAAGTGATGACAAGCTCATTTTCTTTTCTTCTATATGCTTTTTGATATATTAGCTAGATCCACAATTAACTCTATGATGTTTTTTTTTTTTTGTCAGTGTAGCTGAACAACAACTTGTTGTTGGTCTTTCGATTTTAAGTGACCTTTGATCAGTGTGGCCACCTTTTGTTTTTCAAAATCCACTAAAATGAAGGGTAAAACCCGTATTTTCTTAAAAGAAAGCGCTGAATTTTTTCCTTATAAAAGTGCGAGAAAACTCAATACATTTAAACTTTTTCACTAACACAGGCACACATCTGATACTTCTAGTCAATGAAAATTTCTTCGATTTTTCGAGGATATTTTAATTTGAAAAAACGCACTGAGCGCTTAATTACTTTTTTTCCGCGTTTTAATTTTCAAAAAGCACTAAAATCAGCGGGAAAAACGCTGAGTTGGCCACACTGACTTTGATGACTACATTCGAATGCCTGTTCTGCAAATCAAATATATCATTTAGTTTCCTTATTGTATGGCAATCCAACACCATTTGCTTTTGAACTTTGTCTCTAATAAATATTTGACTATATTCTCTACCATAGCTCATGATTCAGTTTAGTTGTTGGTATCATTACCCTTAGTATGCATCATATGTAGGGAGTAAAGGGGAGACTGTATACTTTGACGTTAGTAGAGCTTCCTAATTCCTAATCTTACTTTTAAGTGTTGCACTCTGGTAACTTGAGCAACTAATCTGAAATTGAAGCTAGCTATCTTTATGGAAAGTTAGATCAATGTTAACTAAATTGTGAATTCCATGATGGGTATTATGATCTATTACTTAACAATTTAAGTAAGTAACTACTAACTAGAGTCAAAGGCTCTTGGTGGTCATCTGTTCCTCATATAGGAGGGGATCTTTTTCATTAATCCCATGATTTTATCAGCAGTTGCATATCATCCATGAAGGTGATTTTTCTCTTTACGCAAGCATTATTTTAAGCTTTTTGTGTGGGGCCAAAAGTGGCAGGCATTTCGACCTGAAAGATCATTTAAACCAGTTCCCAATTTGAAGCAAAATTCCAGCACGTCTTTTGTAGAAGAGGATTTTATATACATATGGTACATCATCATCACCGAAAGAAATGGCTTTCCGAAAATTTCCCTTCTGAACCGAGCCGTAGCTGGAAATTCTTTCATATATCGAAGACACTCTGTCTCATTGCACAGTCCTATTTTATTGGGGTAATATATGAGCACACAATGTCTAAACATGTAGCCCACTAGCGGCCTTAGGTCCGATTTGGTGTAAGAGATGAACTTATTATGGTGAAGAGGCGCGTTCGATTGTCTAAGGCCTGGAATTAGATTTCCATACTCTAGCCAAATTTTCTACAAATTTCATGATCTTATGAAAACAATAATTTCAAAAATTCGAAAAAACTCGGGACCTCGGAATTCGAGAACACTGACACTGTGTAGTATTGAATATCGCTATTTTGCATTTTCAGTAATCAGAAATGAGCTTGAAATAATAAAAGAATATCTTATTATGTCGATTATTCAAGATCTTCCATTTATATCGGCAACAAGCAAAACTGTACTGCAAAGGGTTAATTTTTCTCGCCATCTCTTGCATGACATCGCGTGTGCTGCTTTCTTTTTAAATATGCTCTTATTCTTTTTATTTTCATATGCTGTTAAAAGCATAACAAAATTTCTTTAAAACAACAGAAAAAAAAAACTTTTAAGTTCATATCCGCATATTTTTAAGACAATTTACTTGAAGTTGACATTTGACACACATGACGCAGTTAAATGATTTAAAAATTGAATACACAAATAAAAATGTTAGTATAAATTAATATCCGTAGAATTTAAATATATTTTTATTTGATATTTTTTATAGTTGTTTGCTTAAAAATATCTAATAAAAAGACTTAAGTATAATATTCAAATTATACATAAGAAAAATTGCTGTCAATTTTTCAAATTCTATGCTGCAATTTTCATTCATTTCTTTAACTAAAAGCACATCAATTTTATAATAAGAACACATCATCAAGTACTATACTAAACTATTATTTTTTATAATGAGATTGTTTTGCTCTTTTGGTTTACTTTGTTTTGTGCGCTCTAAAAATAACAATAAAAATTAGAAGCAAAAACTGAAAGTAATTGTTAAATTAAAATAATGGAAATGGAAAGAATTCTCATAATTCAATTATAATTTGCTTTAGAGTCAAATCTTAAATTATAAAATTTTTAGGCATATTCGTATAAAAAGGTTTGAGTGTGTATGTGTCACTTTATGTCAGTGTGTGTATGTGTGCTGTCGTGTGTATTTCCTTATTTCACACAGTATTTACTGTGGTAATTTTTCTAACTTTTATGACCATATATATATGGTACATACATAAGTGTGTATATAGCACATATGTATGTATGTATATAACAATTAATTAATAAAGTGAGTAAGTAACTCAGTAATAAAGTCTAGCCATTTTCATTTTTTGTATGTGCATATAAAGTTGTAGGAGGATTGAATTAATTTTTTCTATTTATTCAACATTTTATAATATGTAAAAAAAAAAAACTGTGTGAAAATCAATTAAGATTTATTATAATGGTGCATATTCATTAAAAGTAATTAGAATTATGTACTAGATATTTAGTATACTATTTAGTTTTTTATTGAATTGAAGACAATCATCACAATATTCCATGTATAGTTAAAGATTTATTTATAGCATAGTGAAGTTCACATACATTTTACTCAGTCTGTTTTAAACAGGGCTGCCAACTCTTTTTTCCCCATTTTCCAATTTTTTCTCCCGATTTTGTTTTTTTTTTTGGAATAAGTTTTTTTGTTTAAATAATTGTTTAACAAATAAAGTTGACACCATAATAGTAGTTGACAGCCTATTTCTAAAAGCACTTTTGTTAACATTAATTTGGGAAAAAACTTATTCTATACTAGATGTAGAATGAGGTAAAGAAAAAATGTGCCACATAAGTTTTGTTAACAAAGGGTAAAATGGCTTATCTTTCGTTTTTCATATTTGAAATTTCAGACCAATACTCAATAGTGCTAAATACATTTATCTCTATAGCTTTTAGTGACTTATATTTGTTATCGATAGTAATAATTTCCGATTCGGATATAACATTAGTGTTGATTCGATACCCACATAGTATCGATACTTTTACTAATAACTTGTATCGAATAAAAGTATCGAATAAAAGTATCGATCGAAAATATCGGAAAAAGTATCGAATATGTACTTGTATCGAATACTCGTTAAAAGAGACAAGTTACACTTTTTTTAAGTGGCTGTCGAGGAGAACACTCAGACCAGAACGGCCCATTGTGTTACCTCATGTTTGAGCCTACAGTTTACACTGCTCAACACGAGTTTTTAGGCTATACATCATGGTTTTGAGATATTTTTACTGGAAACATATGAATCATATAGAAATTACGTTAAGTTATGTATATGATATTAGCAAATCACTGGAATAATATAATAGAAGGAAAACTAATCAACAGATTAAAGCTTGTTAAAAAAATTTTATTTTAATGAAAAAGTTTCAATAAACATTATGTTCTACATTCATGACCGACGATATTTTCTAGAACTTCAATACTATACTGCAATATTTTCATACAATGAAATATTGCAATATGGACTGAAATATTTTGAATATGGATATATTGAATAATTCTGGAGTAACATTTTGAAATATATTATTGATTGCTGTAAAATATTGTAAAACGATCCTCAATTTTAAATATTGTATAGCAATATTTCAGTTTTTTAAATAAATTTTTTCCAAAAGTATCGAGTATCCAAAACTGACTCTTTCTTACGATACCAAGTAAAATACTTATACCATAAGTAAAAAAAGTACTTGAATCGAATGAAAAGTATCGAGTATTTACTTGTATTTACTTGTATCGAATCATCACTATATAACATATGGAAAAAGACTCACCAAAGGAACGATAGCATCGTAAGTACGTGAAATTGACGTACCAAAACGCTGGGACACGTAAACTTAATTTTGGATCGCAGAATCTAGTGGTAAACTAAGTTCTTAAAGATTAGGTCATAATCAAGAAATATGTCTTTTTTAAGTTTTTCAAGCAATTTTTTTTATTATATTTTAAGGAAAAGACATCGAAATCTCTTTTGAAATGACTTTATTGTTTATTTATCAAAATACAAATCAGTGATGGCGGTTACTCTCAAGTAGATTAAATTAATAGGGAGGTGGGCATTAAGTTCCCAGATCACTGCGGCCATCTAGGGCCTATTGTGATATACCTCAAAAATTTATTGTATTTATAGTTCTCCTATGAGTTTATTTCCTTTGAGGAAATTTAATATCTCTTTAGGAGGACTGTCCGCAATGTCTTGCGGTTTAGGATAGAATTTCCTTAGTAACGAGTCCTCATTAGACCTTCACAGTGCCATAAAATATGTTCAGCTGTTTCTTCCTCTTCGTTACATATTCGACACGTATCGTCTTGTGCTAGACCCAATTTCGATAAGTGTTTATTGACCCTACACTCCCATGTGTAGAACCCGGTAGCAATACGAATTTGATTTCTGCTTAAATTAAGTAATTGTTTAGTTCTGCATGAATGATTTAGCTTGTCTGTTACCGGGGGTTTCCCTCCAGTATTCGAGCGAGTTACTGTTCAGCCAATTTTTTAAACTAATTTTAACGCAACTCCATGGTAGACCGCAGAATGGTTGTGGTCTAGTGAATTCACTGGATGAGCCTTCAAGTAGATAAAATTCATTTATTTTTAATTTGTGGCACTATTTAATTTAATTTTATACATTTTTCGTAATTTTTTTGAATTAAATTTAATCCAAAACATTGTTTTAAAATTCCCCCAAACATTGGAGTCATTCCTCCATTGCCCCAGAGCTTCGCTATTCCCCGGAAATGGGGGAATTTCCCCCAAGTTGGCAAGCCTGGTTTCAAACAAATAAATACCTATATGTGTAGGCGCTACATAGAACTGTAGCATAGATTAGTACGAGAGCGCAAACGAAAGTTCGCTAAAATGGTAGAAATTTATTGGTTTTGGGAAAATCCAATCTTGATAGACGATTTGTTATAATATAACGATATTTTATTTAAAACTAATTAGGCGGGTCGCTTCGTGAACTAAACCTGTTTCGAAACAATCACTAAATACCGCCTTCACACACTAACTTTCAGTGGCATCCTTGCTAGAATTCCCCTTACAAACCATTTTAAGTATTTGCTTTGTATGACAGGTACCACGGCCTATTTGAAAAATGACAACCTTCTTTCAATAACTACTGCCAACATTACGCCTTCACACATAAACTTTCTAAGTCTTCCTTGGTATGTTTTCCACATGTGTCGTTTTAAACATATCTTTTGTATGAGAGGTGCCACGCCCATTTGTCTACAAAGGTCCACTTTATATGCAATAACCACTGCCCACATACCGTCTTCTTCATTACAATATTTTCAAAGACTCCAAAGTTATGCCACATAGTTTGCATGCGGGGCGACTTCAAACGATGCAATTCTTCAGTTCGATACCTTAATAGTTACAGAGATATTGCAAACCTTTTATTTAGTTTATATGGACGGTGCCTTTTTTGCGGTAAAGTTTGGAAAATTCAAAAAATGATCTATGTTTTAAAAGAAGCTAGGAAAATTTTCCATAACAAATTGCATCATAATATCGTAAAATGCAGTCAAACTAACGCGATGCTTTTATTTAGTTTACATTGGAGGTGCCCTCTAGCGGCATGTATGAAAAATTAAATATTTATATCCCAAGATTTTGAATATGCTAAGAACAATTCATGTATCGAATTGCATATGAATATCTTTTACGGTTACAGAGTTATGGTGAAACTTTTATTCAGTTTTTATGGGAGGCGACCTCTTGCGTCGAAAATCGAAAGAAAAATGGAGCGTTTGTTTCTTGCTGCTCTGGGAGCTATTCTTATTCTAAATTTGAAGTGAATTGGTTCAGCCGCTTATAACCAATCTTAGACTAGTGGATCTAAGGTCGGAAGCCTTTGGGGTTAACCATGGGGGGAGGGGGAGAAACAACGAAAATTCTCCAGTAAACCAGTAAATAATGAGTAAATAATGCGAAAATTGAAAAGCTCCAAAAATATAATTTTGATGAAAAAAGTTTTCTTCCGTATTTGTCAATGGAAAATTTAAATCAAATAAGATGAATGATTCTAAATATGTTTGCACCCTCTTTCATGCTCCATCTATACTATACATTTTTGTAAAATGAAAGGTAAAATCTGAATCAATTTAAAAACAAAATAAATATAACCTTTATTGAAGGCCTTTCAAATTTTTATTAAAATTTTTTTAATTTAAATAATTTATAATTAATTTCCAATTCAAAGACAATATCTTCGAATAGTTCGACATATTCAGTAGGCAATGCATATAAGATAATCCCAACTCCAACACTTTCTTCCTTATTATATAAGTGTTTTTCTTATATGCGGTTGTTTTTATCCTACGTGCACTGAGTGCAGTGCTTTGCCACTGTTCCAAGTTCTGTCTTTTTCCCTTAACTTTTTTTAACATCTTCCAATTGATTAAATTGTATCAAGATGACGAGATATGTAGTTACAGCAGAGAAAATCTACAATAATTGTAATAATAATATTTTATCGAATTTGATCTATGTACAAAAAATTGTTTGTTCTGTTAAAGTTGTGGATACCTTGAAAATTGTAGTATTATCGATGGTGAAGAAACCATAAGCGGTAAATTGTACTTCTTGTCTCACGCATTTAGTTAAATATTTATCAATCTATATGAGAGGAATCAATTAATCATATACAGTACATAAAATGTTTTGAAATACTATTTAATTTAGCTAAAAGATAAGTTTCAATATTTTAGCTTTAAAATATTGTATTTATAAACTTACTATGTTTTGATGCTCTTTGCTTTTGCGGTATACACGTGCCAATATCATTGCTGTATTATTAGCCTATAATCAATAGAAAATTGGTTTGTGAATTTTAAAAACTTTTAATTTGGTCCCACTAAAATTATTCTGTATCAATGTGTTTAAGAAATATACTACTTATATTGATTGCATATTTTATTGTAAAGTTAACTCCTGCAAACAGAATTAAACAGATTATTTCGAACCTTTGTTAACCGAGGTGAGGTTTCAAAAGAGCCAATTGAAATTCGTGTGTATTGCGTCGTTTTTTGGGGCAAAAAATTAACAATAACTAGAGTTTTGTTTTTTTTTTAGGGGGTTATATACGTTTTCATGAGTCAAAAAATCGAAAAAATGTTTATGACTTATTTGGAATAAACATACTTTCAACAGTTTATGTTCAAAATTTCAAGTCAACCCGAGCAGTAGATCGTAAGTAGCAACTTGATTTGTAGCGCGCTACTGTTCATGAATAAAGTGCACTCAAAATTTTAAACGTTATTTTCTCCGAATGATGTTTTTTGAAAAATGCCTTTGCAGTGACCGCGATATCTCAAAAACTACTTGACCAATTCATCTAATTTTTTTAAAATTTTTTTTCTAGTTACAATATAGAGTACTTGAACGATCATTTTTTTATGTGCAGTATTTGTCTTAACTAATATTTTTCTTTTAAATACATTTTTAAGACTCAAGAAATCGACTTTTTTTTTTGCATCATGGTTTCCGTATGAGAAAAAGGTTTTTTTCAAAATTTTTCGTTCAAGTACTCGGCGCTGCAGTACACAACTGTAATTTTTTTTGTCTTTTTGGTTATAATTGAGTTGTTGGCATTCAATTCAATTCAATCGTGCTCACCGCCAGACTCTGCAGAAAAAACGCGCATCAGGACAAGAGCTACAACTTCTACAATTTTCAATATTTTTTCATATTTGACCACTTTTTTTTATGCTAGTTTCAAATAAATTATTTCAAATAGTTTAAAAAATCACAAATTTGCCCGTAGTTTCCCGTACCAAAACGTATGTAAGCCCTTAATATTTTTTTCTTTATTCCGAGTCTGAAGAATTGATAATTGGCTGTCTTGAGAACATTTTACATTTTAAAATTACAATTGCATATTTTTTGCAAACATTACGCTAGCAGAAATGACATCGAATAAAAGGAAAATAACGTCGAGAAGTCGACTCTCTGCTTGATTGTATGTAGCCGAATAACAACTGCATAACTTCGTTTCTTACTGGTTTCGTATGAGTGCAACAAAAACGCGATTTTTCACGTGACCGTTGTTGTTGAAGCATTTGCACTCATCCTCTTTCTATTTTCTGAAGCTTTTTTCGGTAGATACTCTCTACACTTATCGGCACAAACACGACGTAGTACACATGAGAGGAAATCAGCTATATGGAATCAAGCTCTCTTACTAAAGTACATGAGATAAAACTGCGAGAAGTCGACTCTGCATGATTCTGTGTAGGCGATCCCTATATAACCTCGTTCGCTAAACACTAGCAGCATAACTTTGATTCCTATTAGTTTTGTATGAGTGCAACAACAAGCACGATTTCAGTTGCAAAATTTTCGATTTACCCTCGCTAAAGAAGTTTCACTTCAAAAAAAAAAAAAAAACAAAATCATCAAAAAGGATTAAAATCGAGTAAAAATACTTAGATTCAATCGCACAATACACAAAATAATGGAATCAAATCACTCAATGACGTTGAGTTGCGTTGTTCGTCAACAGGACCCTACCTGGGCTTTCGAAGGAAAAAAAATCTTTTCATCTGCGCACAACGCCATCTATGAGCGGCTCACCGAAGCAAACACATACAACAAAACATAGATTATCACCGCTTTATCTTAGGATAGATAAGTTAAAAGGCTCAATGGAACGGAACTTCCAGTGGACTTGGAAAGAAAAATGCTAGGTTAATAAAATAGTACAGTCAGATAATTTCAAAATCTGATTTAACAAGTTTATTTGTCAGTGCATTCACCTAGCTGACAAATTCTGTGTTCTATTGACTTTGCTAAACAAATTTAGTTTTTAATATATTTAGGTTTTAATGATATTACGTATTAACTTAATTTTCTTTCTTCACAAAGACATTCTTGATTTGAATACGTACCTCTTTCGATGCTTGATGACAATTTCGTGCCAATATTGTAATAATCGAAAAATTTAAACTTAACCACATAATACAATACTGCATCAACACCAATGGTATTTCAAATTGAACTGAGATTTGGACGAAAATATAATATGCAGCTGTAGTTATGTTGTAAAAAGCAAATCCCAAATATATTGCAATAATCAGACCACAGCAATCATTTATCGATTTGTATATGTGGACCAATTTACTATGCAAACCATAGCAATAATGAATTTCTACAGAAAACATTTCCCAAGCACTCGAATCGTTGTCAACATTTTTTCGTTTTTGCTGGTGACGGTACACAAGAAGCGGTTGCCTTTGATAGCGTTGTGCCTGTTGGTGTTGCTCCGGTTGTTTCTGCTGATAGCAACTAGTTGTGATGTTGCTGGTGCTTCTGTTCGCATCACTATATTTTCTTAATATTGCATTCAAATATGTAAAACGCATTGCTATTATACGCAATAGTGTTGCTAGAAAAACAATTGATATTGCTGACAAAATAATTTGTAAATTGTATATAACAACGGTTATGGAAAATATGATAGGCTCTACTCCGATTTCAAATCTTGTCTCCAGATATGTCATATAAATTTGACTGAACACTATACCAATAATAAATTTCTTACTAAATTCACATTTATTCTCAAGGAATATGGAATTTTTAAAATGTTTTCTTTTGTTTATCTCTTGGTCGATTGCAAGTAAATCATTGATTATTGTAATGAGTTTTTGTGAGTTCCATGAATTATTGAAAATTATTGCTATATATAAAAATGTAACCAATGTTGTTCCAAAAATTTTTGTTATCATATCTGTGGTGTTGGAGTAAAGATTTACATATGGATCGAAAGGTTTAAAATACACGTATATATACACAGTAAAAGCTATTAATGAAAAAATCAGACAGCGTATAAAACAAGTATAGAATTTGCTGTTTCTGGTTGGAGCTTCAATTTCATATTCGTTTATATTATTATAAATTGGTAATAATCCAGTTATTTTAACTATCCAAAGTGAAAATTTTATATCGTCGAGAAATGTATGGTTTTCTTTGATTTTGCCAGATTGTTGCTGTTTTTGTAGTGGAAATGATGTTGCCAGTGTTATATTTTTGTGAGACATAGTTTTTGACTATTTGATTCCTTAAATATTATTTTTTAGCACTTGTTCTCTTCTTATTTAATAGTGACTATACTATGAAATGTGGCGTAAAATAAGTTTTTATATACTTAACTTTGAAATTCATTACATATTGGGCCAAAACTCAGTTTTGAGTAATCAAAAAATGATTTATACTTTAGTATTAAAAAATTCGGTGCCAAAGATTAGTTCCTTAACTTCATAATCGCCGTTTTAAGTTAATCGAACGCCAAATGTACAAAGCTTGTAAGTTTTCAGAAATTCAGCAAAAATTGTATGAAAAGTATAAATTATGGTCGAAACTTCTAAACTATGAACCTCTTGTGGCACCATTAAACATTATCTGATTTCAAAAATTATTTTTGCATTATGTTTGTGCAATGAAATTTGAACAAATTTTTGGCCAACAATTTTTGAAAAATCATAACTTATTGTCGAAATTTCGGTACTTTCAAGAACTTTTTTGAACCTGAAGATATTATCTGATTTTAAAAACGTTTGTTCATCTGGATTTGTAGAAGCTTAACTATGCTGATACTTTTTAATTTAAAGCAATTTTTGGCTATTTTTCGTGTACCAAAAATGTCCCTTTATTTGCTCAATTTTGTTACATACTGTTTAATAAATGTTATTGGATTGAAATTGGATGTCGCTACCGGAACAATTCGAACTTTTATTAATTTTAGCATTCATACCACTTTAAGGTCATTTTGTGACCCAAAAGGCAGTACATGTGCTTTTTTTTACAGGCGTGTTGAAGTGTTAAGATCTTTCTGCATTAACTTCGTTAATTTTTATGAGAAAAAATTTAATTTTATGCCACTGTAAAATGTCTAAATTAAATTTTTATCATATAATTGAAGATGGGTTGATTATAGCTTAATAGAGAAAAATTCATTAAACTAATTGAATACCAGTTGCTGTCATAGAAAATTAAAGCTTTATATACACGTACTGCAAAACATTAGCTTCCTAGTTTCGCAGCTACAGCACTGAGTATTTTGTGAATACAAAGCTTGGCTGAGTGGAAATTAACCGTTCATTGCTCCGCAAGGGTTGATGTTGACTTATGAGTATACAGTTTTGTGTCCTAGTGACTATCTAGCCTTCATATATTAAATTACTGTTGGAGGTACATGTTATGTTCCCTGGTCACAGAGGCCATTCGATAATATCGTCCTGCACCAAGCCTTGAGGAAATAAATGTTTAGGTTTATGCCTTCAATAAGAAATTTTAGTACTTAAAAAATAAAGAAAATTTCTTTCTGAACTTAAGAGGGTGTAGTAGTTTTTGGCTGAGCCCAAGAGAATAAGGTGACCAGGTGTAGAAAAAAAAAATTAAAAATACTTCCATGCTACGTCATAAGTATTGAATATTCACTAGAATCAAATCTTTATATTTAACGCAGTATTTTAGAAATAATTATGAGCAACAAATAGACCTATCTTTATATACTACCTTGATCAAAAAGTTCCCGGAATTTATTCAGAAAATTAAAAATACAAGTCTATTCATATAAATTTATATTGTCTCCTTCAAAGTAATCCCCATCGACTGCAACACACTTATGCCAGCGCTTGATCCAATCCTCCAAACATTTTTTATATTCGGTTTTCGGTATATCCATCAGTGCTTCCTGCGATTTTTCTATTACTTCCTCTCGGCTGCTGAAACGCGTTCTCCGTAATGGTTTTTTAACTCGATTGAACAGAAAGAAGTCACAGGGACCCAAATCAGGTGAATTCGGTGGCTGTTGGATAGTATTTGTTGCATTTTTCGTCAAAAAATTACGAATAATGATGACACTGTGCGACGGTGCGTTAATCATGGTGCAAAATCCACGAGTTTTCTGTCCACAATTCTGGTCTCTTTCGGCAAATTGCTTCACGCAAATGCCTCATAACGCCCAAATTATACTTTCTGATGATTGATTTGCGGTTATTAACCAAAATTTCTTTTACTTTATCAACGTTTTCGTCAGTTTTCGATGTCGATGGTCTGCCACTGCGTTCATCATCTTCGATTGACTCACGTCCACTTTTGAACCGCTCGTGACACTGGTAAACGACCGTTTTTTTTAGAGAATCGTTGCCGAAACACTTCTCCAACATTTCCAACGTTCGCGCATCATTAAATCCGTTTTTTATGCAAAATTTAATACAATACAATTTAATAAAATTGTAAAAAATCGCCAACACACACAGAGATAGATGTACTCTTGGCTACGTAACATGGCACATGTCAAGCATTGACGCTAAGATTTAGAAGAAATATCAACAGCAGATGCACCAACTTAACAAAAAATCAGAGCTCAAATCGGAACGATGGGAGCGTCACACGGTGGTTATTCCGGGAACTTTTTGATCAAGGTGGTATATAATCATAGAGTTTTGTGTGTATCACATCGTGTAACTTCTCAATGACTGGACCGATTGAAGTCATATTTCCAGAATATATTTTCTTGGGCGGGAGGATCAAATATAGCTATTCATAATGGCTTTTAGGAAAGTGGGCGTGGCACCTCCCATACAATCCTAATAATTTATCTCAAGAACTATTTATAGCACAGTACAGAAATTTGGTACAATAACGAGAATTGACAATGCCATGGTACAACAAAAATATGGGTGAGATAAAGAAGGTGTGGGTGGGACAAAGAGGGTGTGGCATCATCCATATAACCAGAATCTCCATTATGAGATACCTTAGGAGGCATTTATGGTACGGTACTAAAATTTAAATTCTTTCAGTTTATTGGATTAGTGGATGTGGCACCTTGCTTCACTTTTATTTTCTACTAATATTTCTACTACTTATTCTACTACTATTTCTACTACTATTATCTACTACTTTTAAACTTCTTTTTTTCTACAATTTCTTCTTATTTTCTACTTTTTCATCCAATATTTTCTACTACTGTTTCAGAATTTTTTTCCTACTACTTTTTTAGTACATTTTTCCTACAGTTTTTTCTTAATTTCTACTACTACTTTCTACTATTGTTTACTACTTTGTTACAGTTTTTTCTACTACTATTATTTCTACCACTCTTTCTACTCCATTTTTACTATTTTCGTACTACTATGTTCAACTATTTTTCTACTACTTTTTCTGTTGCTTTTTTACAAGCATTTCTACCATTTTTTTTTTTTTGCAACAAATTGTATTACTATTTTCTATTCCTTTTACTACTACATTCGCCACTACTATTTCTACTTGGGCTGAAGACCATCGTAGTTAAGGCCTAGTTTCTTAAGTTTATTTATAGAATTGATTTTTGTTAATAAATAAATAATAATAATAATAATATTCCTACTACTTTTTTATTGTTTTTTTTCATTACTATTTTCTGTTACTTTGTCCAATCCTTTTTTATTATTTTTTTTTTACTAATTTATGAAATATCTCAAGAACCTGCCCAGCTATGTCAAAATCCGATAAGTTGCGCTGTAACAAATTCTATAATAAATTCTATTTTTATAATAAATAGCAAATGGGTCCATATTTTTAAATAGTTTTTGGGATTAGATAAAACTTCTAGAACGTTCTTTTATATTCTTCAGCAAATTAAATACTTTTAAAAATGCCAATTTTGATGTCTCATTTTTAAATCTAAAATTTTTCCCAAATCCATTGTACGTCCTTTAAGCTTGAATTGTCATTACCATTGTTCAATTTTAAACACCAAGAAACTTCATGCTTCTTCATTCAAATAAACTTAAATTTTCCCGCTTCTTCGTAGAAAGGGCAGAACAACGTCTGCCGGGTCAGCTAGTTTCTCTATATAAGTATTCTTATAATAAGTTATAACTTATAATTTCTACTTAAAGTTTGTCATTTTATCTAGGTGAATTTCTCATTTCAATGCAAAATAATTAATTTTACTTTTTTTTCTTGATTTTCAATAACACCTTCCAAAAAAGTAGGTCTGTTTACCTGGCCTTGAAGTCAGATGAAATACAATATTTTTAAATTATCTAATGATAATTTTAAAATCAGAATATAGAGAAATGTTTAACAGTGATTACTTTTGGAACCAATCAAACGTTAGGATGGTATGAGTTAAACAGAGTTTAAAGGCATGCACCTCAGCTTGGAAAATGAAGTTAATTTTGTCAAAACCAGTGTATAGAAATTTTCTCGATTTTTCATTCTATGTCTTTCTTTTTTTAATTGAAAGATAATATTTTTTTTTCATTAAATGAAAATGAATTTGAAGAAAAAAGTTTTTGCTTTGTTAATGGCTGCAAGACTTGGACTGCCATTCAATGACTTCTGTCGGGGCTGCGGCTCTGAGGAGGAGGAAGAAACAGTCCTTCATTTCATGTGCGAATGCCCATCCCTGGCCAAGAGGAGACTAAAACTCCTGGGTTCACCTTTCTTCACTAGTCTGTCCGAGCTATCATCCATAAATATTAAGGACATAGCCAGATTCATTATGGAATCCTCATGGTTCTCCACTCCGTAAATGGGGGAGTCGCGCCGTACTGTGGTATCACAATGAGCCTAATTATGTGGTTAAGTGTGCTTTCAAGCAGAAGGCTGCCACTCCAACCTAACCTAACCTAATGGTTTTTTAAATAAATTTTATATGTTTCTAAATAAAACAAGAAATATTTTTTAATGTAAACAATTTATAATCAATAAATTAATAAGGGAAAAACATATTTTAGTGCTTAAGTAAATATTAGTGTTTCTCAATAAAAAATTAGATTGGAACAAGGATCATATTTGAGCCGAGCTGATCCATACAAAATATGGAATTTGTGGTAAATTAATTTAAATTCAAAGACATTGACTTTGAATAGCTATACAAATATGTATATATAGTTGATTGCACGACTTTTTATAAATATACAAAAAAATTTGTCAGTATGTATCACCAATGCTGTCTTAAAAGCGAGTTTTTCGTTTTTTATTTATTTTTTCGTGATTTTCTTTTATCCGTCATCTACTGTAATTTTGTACATTTTTGTTTTTTTGTTTGTTTTTTTTGGTTTCTTAGCTTTGAATCTTATGTCTTTCTTCATTTTTAGCTTCTTCCAATTGCATGAATTGTATCAGAATGACAAGATATGTAGTTACGGCAGAGAAAATCTATAGTAATTGTAATAATAATATTTTATAGTATTGGATTTATTTATAAATAATTTTTTTGTTCGGTTAAAGTTGTGGATACCTTAAAAAGTGTAGTATTATCGATGGTGAAGAAACCGTAAGCGGTAAATTGTACTTCTTGTCTCACACATTTAGTTAAATATTTATCAATCTGTATGGGAGAAACCAAAGTTTATTGTATATTGTTGATAAAATGTTTGAAATATTAACTGCTGATTAAAAATTAAGTTCTAGTTTAAAAATATTGTATTTATAGACTTACAATATTTTGATTCTGTTTATTTCTATGATACACACGTGCCAATACCGTTGCTGTATTATTAGCCTGCAATAAAAACGTAGGGAAAGAAATGGTATAAAAAGTTTAATAACAATCCAGATGCTAATTTAGTAACCATTATTCTTTCTTATCCATGTTCAACGAAACTAAAGCTGGCTTATTTAACAGGAAAAATTATAAACAGACTTAAGAATTAACTATACATCATCGGAGAGATAATGAGATTCCCTCTTTTTTTTTTTACATTATCCGAAATTTGAACGGGGTTTGAGAATAGAAGCCTATCATAGAACCCTTTTCTAAGTCTTGACATTCTATATCACTTTCTTTCGTAATAAGAACAGAGCTATTCTATATTGATCTATTTAAAAAATGTTGCCATGGCGTAGTGATTAGTGTGTCGGACTGTTAAATAGTATAGCTCCGAGTTCGATGTTCGGCACGGTCAAAAATCTAAAAAGGAAATCGTTTCACATCACCGATCAAATTCAGCATAAAACAATAAGTACAAATATGATTCCGACAACAGGAATGGATGCGAAAAAAATGGCCTATGACCTCCAAGAGCTGGTGTGCCATAAAAAAAGAAGAAAACTACTGATAATATGGTTGCAGGTTTTAATGGAAAGTTAACTCCTGCAGACAGAATTGAAATGCTTTACTAAGCGTATAGCATATTTATACTGACTGATCTGTCAGATAACTTTAAATAAAATCTGACACGGTCAGATAACTTAGAAACATTTCAAAATCTAATTTAACAAGATAGCTGACAAGTTCTGTATTCACAATCAATTTATCTGCTGACTTCAGGTCAGACGTAAAGTCAAATGACGATAACAGACACATGTAATTTTCAATCTAGTTCGCAATTCTACTCAACTTTATATGATATTAAGTATTAATTTGATATTTTTTGTTTGTTCATAAATCCAGTCATAACTTGAATACGTACCTCTTTCGATGCTTGATGACAATTTCGTGCCAATAATGTAATAATCGAAAAATTGAAACCCAACCAGACAATAATAACTTGGCATAATGCCAATGGAAATTCCAATGGACCAGAGATTTGAACAAAAATATAATATAAGGTCCCGGTTACCGAGTAGAAAGTAAATCCCAAATATAATGCAATAATCAGACCACAAAAATCATTTATCGATTTGTATGTGTGGACCAATTTACTATGTAAGCCATAGCAAAAATGAGTTTCTATAGAAAACATTTGCCAAACACTCGAATCGCTTTCAATATTTTCTTGTTTTTCCTTTTGTTGCTGATATCGGTGGACAAAAAGCGGTTGCCTTTGTTGATGTTGCTCCTGTTGCTGGTGAACCTGTATTTTCTGCTCATAGCAACTAGTTGTTATGTTGCTAGTGCTTCTGCTGTCATTGCTATATTTTCTTAATATTGCATTCAGATATGCAAAACGCATTGCTACTATGCGCAATAATGTTGATAGTAAAACAATGAATATTCCTGACAAAGTATTTTGTAGATTGTAGATAGCAACGGTTATAGAAAATGCGGTAGGCGTTACTCCGTTTTCAAATGTTGTCTCCAGGTATGACATATAAGTTTGACACAATATCATACCAATAATAAATTTCTTACTAAATGCACAATTATTCTCAAGGAATATGGAATTTTTCCTTTTGTTTATCTCTTGATCTACTTCAAGTAAATCATTGATTATTGTAATGAGTTGTTTTGAGTTCCATGAATTATTGCATATTATTGCTACGTATACAAATGTAGCAAATGCTACTTCAACAATTGTTGTTACCATATCTGTGTTGTTGGATATTGGATGTTGATTCTCATAAGTATCAAATGGATTAAAATACACGTATGTATACAAATTAAAAGCTATTAATGAAAATATCACACAACGTATGAAATAAGTATAGATTTTGCTGTTTCTGGTTGGAGCTTCGATTTCATATTCGTTTATATTATTGTAATTTGGTAATAATCCAGTTATTTTAACTGTCCAAAGTAAAAATTTTATATCATCGAGAAATGTATGATCTTGTTTGATTTTGCTAAATTGTTGGTGTTGTTGCAGTGAGAATGATGTTGTCGTTTTTATATTGATGTGAGCCATAGTTTTCAACTTTGACCATGTGATTCCTGAGATATTTTTCTTTAGCACTTGTTGTTTTCTTCTTAGCTAATAGTGACTACACTCTAAAATGTGATAAACTTGTTTCTATACATTTTGCTGTGAAACCCATTGCACAGTGGGCCAAAAATCGGTTTTGAATAATTAAAAGATGAGTTAGATTTTGTTGTTAAAGAAATTCGAAGCCAAAAGCAGCTTTACCCCAAGTACATACATCCCAAACTTTATAGTCAGCGCTTTAAGTTATTGAAGAACGGATATTTCTAACATCTGCGGACGCTTCCATGAGTAGTTAGTAGCTAAAATATTCCCACTTACACAAACTTTCTTGTAGAAAAAGCAACGTTCACGGACATGTATTGTAATAATACTACTAAAGAATTTCTACCAGAAGTTGTAAAACAACGATGACCTGATGGTTTGAAAAATCATTTACCGGAGACCTGAAACTGCTTGGACTTGGTTCAGTGTTAAAAACGTATGCCTGAATTGAAACGCATAACAATAAATGTTGTTGGATAGAAACTGGATGTCGGTACGGAACAGAGCGATATTGTGCCAACTTCTTCATTAGCTTGATTAATTTTTATCAAGAAAAAATTAATTTTATGCTACTGTTAAATGTGAAAATTACATTCTTATCCTACAATCGAAGTTGAGTTGATTGTAGCTTAATAAATAAAAATTCAATAAACTAATTGAATAGCAAATGTTTTAATACATACAGAAAATGTTGCAAATGGTTAGAAACTTTAAATTTTATATGTATAGGGGAATATCGTATAAGTTGAACGAAATTAATCATTATTCATTCACAAGAACTGAATTTGTCCGATTAAATTTGGCGGGCATATTTTTTAAAAAGCAAATTGAGCAAAAATCCACGATTTCCGATGGTAATGTAGGCGATGATTCAGTTCCGTAAACAATCTTACCAATTCATTTTCAATTTATATAATCACTAAAATAGTGATTTTAAATAAAAAAAATTACGTGTCTGTAGGCACTCACAGTAGAAGTGAAACTTTGTTGTTTATTTGAACATTATTAGAAAACATTTATAACAAATGGTGTTGAAATTTTTGCAGCCTTCTTCTCTTTATTTTGTTGTTGCTTCTCTTCTGTTGATACTCTTTACAGTTATAGGCATATACGTATAAACATGACGTAGTATACTTATATAATACAAGAGAGGAAAGTTCCGCTATACGCAATCAAGTCGAAGCAACTAGGTCGGCTCTCTCACTGGTTGATTGTATGTAGCTGAATAATACTTGTTTGTAAAAGTGCAACAAAAACGCGATTTTTTACGTGACCGCTGTTATTGAAGCTTTTGCACTCATCCTCTTTCAATTTTTTGAAGATACTTACTCTCTACACTTCTTGGCACAAACACAACATGAGAGGGAAGATTGGCTATATAGAATCAAGCTCTCTCTCTCGTTCGCTAAACACTAACAACATTATAAATTCGTTTCTTATTAGTTTCGTATGAGAGCAACAATAATGCGATTTCTATTGCAAAATTTTCGATTCATCCTCGCTAAAAAAGTTTCACTTCAAAAAAGGAAAACTATGAAGCGACAAAAGTGTCCCAAATTATACGATTCGGGTATCTCAAAATTATAGTTTTTATGGAAAAAATTTTGTTTGTTTCGACGACATGAATACAGAGTTCTCTTCATATAATAAAATCATATTATAATTTTTTTAATTTTTATAATATGTTGAGTATATTTACCTTAATCGCACGTTTAAAAATGTTCAAATTACAACGACTACATTTAATAGACTTGTCCGGTCGGAGTATATTGTCCCATTTTATACACCATCGCAACTTATACCATATTCCCCTACATACGCTGCAAAACATTGACTTAATATATCTTTTTCTTGATTGATTTTATCAGGCTTAATGAAAGTGTGTCAAAGTGGCAAAGTTGTAAAGTGACGAAGTCACTACTTACGGCTATTTCGGTGCCCTGCAGCTCACATAGGGTGTTGAAACAGTAATAAAAATAGCCATCATTATGATCACTGGTGAAGAATCGTGGCGGCTTGGAAAACGGAGTTTACTGTGCCTAAACCTGTATATAAAGATTTTTTCGATTTTTCGTTATAACCCAAATACTTACTGAAAGCTAAAACCATATAAGCTCAAGACTTTTTTACATATATAAGCTTTTCTTTAATGCGAATAATGTGTTACGATGGATCACCAATGCTGTCTTATAAGCCAGTTTTTCTTTCAATTTTTTTTTTTTGTGATTTTCTTTTAGTCATCACCGGCTATTTTTTGTTTTTTTTTTTTTTTTTTTGTTTCTTAGCTTTGAATTTTACGCATTTTTTCATTTTTAGCTTCTTCCAATTGCTTAAATTGTATCAAGATGACGAGATATGTAGTTACAGCAGAGAAAATCTATAATAATTGTAATAATAATATTTTATAGTATTTGATCTATGTATAAATAATTTTTTTGTTTTGTTAAAGTTGTGGATACCTTAAAAAGTGTAGTATTATCGATGGTGAAGAAACCGTAAGCGGTAAATTGTACTTCTTGTCTCACGCATTTAGTTAAATATTTATCTCTGTATGAGAGGAATCAAAATTTATCATATACAGTACAAAAAATGTTTTAAATTAACTTAGCTAGAAGATATAACTTTTAAAATGTAAGTTTGAAATATTGTACGTATTTATAGACTTACTATGTGTTACCGCCGTAATTTGATTTCTTATATTTATATTGTACTTTATTCATACTCTATTATTAATTTCAAAGTAATGAATTACCCTGTGAATTATATACATTATATATTGCTTATTTGTGGTGTAGCGAAAGGAATAACTGTAACCATTTACATGTAGAACATTGCGAAGAGAATAACTGTAACTATGTACATGCAAAAAATATAGAACTTTAAGTTATTTCATTATTTTAGTCAGTCAAAATAAAACACGCGACGCAGCAATATATTTAATTTTAAAGCGAATCCAACTACTATTGTACAACTAAAATTGACCCTCTGTCCTTGAATTTCTTACTTGTACCTCGTGTACGGAATAAACTTTGTATTGAATTTAAAACGCTGTACTTTATTTGGGAAAACTGGTTCGCTCTTGAAAAGTATATAAGCTTTGCGCATCGCACAAATATTGGCTCCAACAAATCTTTAAAATTAAATATATTAAAAGAAAACCTTTTTCTTTAATATCGGAACCGCGCTCGTTTAATAATGCCACCTACGAGGGGAACTGCCGCTTCGGTTTGCCCCATGTGCAATGAAGGTGATAATGACCGCATGGTGCAGTGTGACGCGTGTGATCGGTGGTATCACTACGATTGCGTTGGAGTGGATAACAGTATCGCTGACGTCAGCTGGAGTTGCAGCTCATGCGGGAACTTACGGTCAAGCGTTACTGCAAGCAGCGTTGCTCCTCCGACCACAACGTGTATTATCGATGCCATGTCAGGGCTTGCGAGCCAACCGCAAGCGTCATCCTCCCCCGCACCAATATTATCACAACCCTCAGTAGCTACACCGAGAATGAGAGAGCTGTTGGCAGCAACCACATCATTGCAGAGGAAGATGCAACCAAAACCAACAGATGTGCCCCGACCATCGTTGGAAAATATTGCTTACATGCCGCCGCTGGCATACCCACCTGCTCCCATGGTTCAAGCTACAGCGCCATCACATTCGATTCCGTACCTAACAGCACCCTTATTGCAAAATGGCGTCGGCTCTGTATATACTAACGCACAAACAACAATGAGTAATTATGTACCTGCACACACACAATCACCCTGTTCAAACACGGCTGCGGCGAATTCGCGAATGTTTGACATTTCACACCGGCAGAAGGAATTACAGTTAGAAATGCTCGAAGAAGAAAAGAAACTTCAACAAATTTATTTAAGCAAAAAATATGAGATATTATCTCAAACGGAAAGAAATCAATCGTCGCAAGTAAATAACAACGCCCACGTAAATACGAACGTGATTGGTGAAGCGCTAATTTCTACCCCAACGCAGACGCAGCTAGCTGCAAGACGGGCAATACCAAAGGAGTTGCCCAGCTTTAATGGTGACCCGGAGGAGTGGCCACTATTCATAAGCAGCTTCGAGAATAGCACAATGGTGGCCGGCTACTCAAATGCGGAAAATTTAATAAGACTACAACTGAGCCTGAAGGGTAAGGCACGCGAAATGGTACGCAGTAGTCTGCTGATTCCCGCTATGGTGCCACAAATAATGCAAACGCTTAGGATGTGTTTCGGTAGACCGGATTACATTCTTGAAAACATGATCGATAGGGCAAGGAAATTACCACCACCAAAAGACAAGCTCGAAGCGATAATTGAATTCGCACTATGCGTGCGCAATATCTGTTCAACAATGGAAGCCTGCCACATGGCAGCACACCTCAGCAATCCTATGTTAGTGAAAGAATTCGTCGATAAACTACACGGCCACTACAAGTTGAGTTGGGCGATGCACCCAAAGGATGAAAGGATCCCAGTATTAAAAGTGTTTAGTGATTGGTTATATCAAATTGCAGAAGCTGCAAGTCAAGTTGTGTCGCCGGTTGCAGTTAAAAGAAGTGCTGTAATGAATACTCACACTCAAGATAAGCTCAATGAAATTTCGTGTATTGTCTGCGGTGGCAACAGCCACAAACTTTCTCGATGCGCTACGTTTGCAAAATTACCCTTTGACCGCAGATGGGAGATAATTAAATACAACAAACTATGTCGCCAATGCCTTAATGCACACAGACGCAGATGTTATATGAACAAGGATTGTGGAGTGGATAATTGCCAAGCAAAACACCATCCATTACTGCACAGGCTGGCCACTACCGTAAGTCATGAATCTAAACAAGTAAGTACGAATAAAACTTCTTCAAAAGATCGGAACGATCAAACAGCGAACATAAACACTCACAGCGATGTCGACGAAAGTGATAAATCCTATTTTCGGATCGTCCCAATCCGCCTTCATGCTAAAAACAAATTTATAGACACGTTTGCATTTTTAGACGAAGGTTCATCGGTTACACTTGCAGAAAATAAAATTTTCGATGCTCTGGGTGTGGTAGGTGTAAACGAACCGTTATGTCTACGATGGACAGGTGACACAACACGTGAAGAAGAATCATCGCAGAGGTCTTCATTGGGAATTTCGAACAAGCATATTAAAGCTAAATATATCCTACGTGGCGTCCACACAGTAAAAAACCTGTCACTGCCCAAACAGTCAATAAACATGCAGGATATTATTAAGAGGTATCCTTATTTAGCCAATATACCGATCGAGTCATATGAAAATGCGAGACCAACTATATTAATTGGTGCTGATAATTGGAAGCTTGCGGTGCCCCTCAAAATTCGTGAAGGCACATGGCACCAGCCAATCGCTACGAAAACGCGCCTAGGATGGGCGCTACAAGGCTACGCTCCAAAACATCAGCAAGCCTCCCATTTAAATATTCATGTTTGCGATTGCAAAAGACTTGACGAAGTGCTTCATGAGGCCGTGAAGAATTTTTTCCTCTTGGAATCGTCAACAACAGCCATGCATTCAGAAGAAGATGAGAGAGCTATGGCGATACTAAACAAAACTTGCAAACCTTTGAGTGGACGTTACGAAATCGGATTGTTGTGGCGAAATAACTTTCATAGCATGCCCGATAGCTACCCCATGGCCTATAAGCGACTGATGTGCCTTCAAAAGAAGTTTAAAAAAGAAACGTTGTTGAGGGAAAAGATGCAAAAAGAAATCGACAATCTTCTATGCAAAAACTATGCAAGAAAGCTGACAGCAGAGGAAGTAGCAGCGCGCAGAGAACGCATGTGGTACCTACCTATTTTCGTCACTGTCAACCCCAACAAGCCACATAGAGTCCGTTTAGTGTGGGATGCTGCAGCGAAGGCAGGTGGCTACTTACTAAATGATTTCATGCTGAGTGGACCTGATCTCCTCACATCGCTGGTCGACGTCCTGCTTGCCTTTAGAGTTGGCCAGGTAGCAATCTGCGGTGACATCGCGGAGATGTTCCACCAGATCCGAGTCAGAGAGGAAGATATGCATTCCCAGAGATTTCTTTGGTGGGATAAGGACTTCCCAGAACAACAACCATGCACTTACGTCATGAGCGCCTTAACATTTGGAATCACCTGCGCTCCATGCATCGCTCACTACGTGCGCAACTTAAATGCAGATCAATTCCAAGAACGCTACCCCCGGGCTGTCGAGTCCGTTAAAAAACACCATTACGTAGATGACTTTATAGATAGTGTGGACAGCGAAGAAGATGCTCTTTCCTTAGCAGAAGAAGTAAGAATGATACACGCAGCTGGCGGGTTCAACATACGCAATTGGGCATCAAATTCCGCCGCCGTGGTAGAGCGACTTAATAACAGTACCTCTGCCCAGCAAGCGCCTATGAAGCTAGGATCCACCGAAAAGGTCCTTGGTATGTATTGGGACCCAAATAACGATGTCTTTAGATACATTTTCAGATTCGCAAGATTGAAGCGCGACGTTTTGGACGATCAAGTAGTGCCGACCAAACGTGAAACGCTACAGGTCCTTATGTCGATATTTGACCCGCTTGGGTTTCTTTCTTGCTATACGATCGATTTAAAAATACTCTTGCAAGAAGTATGGCGCTCGGGAATCGGATGGGATGAGGAACTGCCGAAAATACTTTATGCAAAATGGCACCAGTGGAAATCTAAAATACCACAGATAACATCTATTGAAGTTCCACGTTGCTACAGTCGTTTGCTGAAAGACGCAGAGTGCATTCAATTACATACATTTGTAGATGCGGGTGAGCATGCTTACGCAGCAGTGTGCTATATACGGGTGCGACAAGGAAGCCAGGTCACGGTCAGTCTGATTGCCGCCAAAGCAAAAGTAGCACCCCTCAAGCCTGTGTCAATTCCTAGACTCGAGCTTCAGGCTGCTGTGATAGGCGTGAGGCTGTCACGTAAGATACAAGATGTACGTCGTTTGCCCAGAAGCCGTCAGTTTTGGTGGTCGGATTCAAAAACAGTTTTAAAATGGCTCCGGATGGATCCGAAGAAATTTCAACAATTCGTTATGTATCGTGTTGGCGAGATATTGGAGTACTCGGACACAAGTCAGTGGAGGTGGGTGCCTTCAAAGCTAAACACAGCCGATTTCGCCACAAAAGTCATGTCACAGTTAAATACCGATTCCTGGTTCACTGGCCCAAGTTTTTTGAAGGCCGACGAGTGTGAGTGGCCAAGGTGTGATGATCTCGGCACCCCCGACCTAATTGAATTAAGGCATCATTCGCTCCACATTCAAAAGGTGGCAAATCGCAACCTAGCAGTCAACGTACAATACTTCTCCAAATGGAGGCGCCTCTACCGCGCCGTAGCCACTTTCCTGTTGTATATTGAAAAACTCAAAGCTATCATCGCGGCTGCCAAAATACCAAACGAGTTATCTTACGAGATGGTTAAAAATGCTAAATTACTGCTATTTCGACAAGCCCAGCTAAGTGAATACTACAGAGAAATCAGCAAATTAGAACAGGGTAAGAATGTAGAAAAGAGCTCCAATCTAATATCTTTGAATGTTTATCTAGATGGTGGTATTCTGAAATCTCGAAGCAGAGCGGAGCATCTCAATAGCAACGAAGATGTCGTGGTGCTACCAAAAACACATCACGTAACGTTCCTGCTAGTACGATCCTTCCATGAGACCCACCATCATATCTCTCACGAAACTACGATTAACAAAATCAAAAGCAAATACTATATACCCAAACTCCGTGTGCTGTACAAAACAGTGCGTAAGTTGTGCCAACGGTGCAAAAACGAGTACGCTATACCACATGTGCCACAAATGGCTCCCTTACCAGTAGCAAGATTGGCTGTGTTCGAGCGTCCATTCACATACGTCGGCATTGACTACTTTGGACCCATACACGTAGCCGTTGGAAGAAGACGAGAAAAAAGATGGGGCGTTATATTCACTTGCCTTACGATACGCGCAGTACATATAGAGATAGCTCATAGCCTAGATACCAGCTCGTGTGTTATGTGCTTACGCAATTTTACATCAAGACGTGGAACGCCGAGGGAAATCTACACCGATAACGGCACTAATTTCAAAGCTACAGAGAAAATTGTCTGTGAGTGCGCAAACATCAACTACTCAGTTGTTGCATCAGCAGAGGACGAAATAAAATGGAGATTCAACCCTCCAGCTGCACCACATATGGGAGGAGCCTGGGAGAGGCTCGTGAGATCGATTAAGACTATTTTGTACAGTATGTGTCCTTCAACAAATTTCACTGATGAGAGCTTGAGAAGTGCGCTAATGGAAGTTGAGTTCATTATAAACTCACGTCCGCTCACGTTCGTTTCACTCGAGTCCTGTGATGACGAAGCCATCACGCCGAATCATTTGCTTCTAGGGTCATCATGTGGGTATAAACCAATTTGCAGTGATGAATCAGATCTCCGTCTACGCTGGCGGAAAACCCAAACGTTCGCTGACCGATTCTGGCAAAGATGGATTAAAGAATATGCGCCGGTATTAGCTCGGAGAAGCAAGTGGTTTACGTCGCGGCCCCCTGTAAAGATAGGTGATGTTGTGGTTATTGCAGATGAGAACTTACCTCGAAATTCCTGGCCTAAAGGCATTGTCGTGGGCACAGTGGCCGCCAAGGATGGTCAAGTGCGAAGAGCTACGGTAAGAATCCGGAATGGAACATTGGAGCGACCTACAGCCAAGATAGCAGTCTTAGACGTCGGTAAGGTTTAATTGGGTAAGCTTGCTGTACTCGCTTACGAGGGGGAGAATGTTACCGCCGTAATTTGATTTCTTATATTTATATTGTACTTTATTCATACTCTATTATTAATTTCAAAGTAATGAATTACCCTGTGAATTATATACATTATATATTGCTTATTTGTGGTGTAGCGAAAGGAATAACTGTAACCATTTACATGTAGAACATTGCGAAGAGAATAACTGTAACTATGTACATGCAAAAAATATAGAACTTTAAGTTATTTCATTATTTTAGTCAGTCAAAATAAAACACGCGACGCAGCAATATATTTAATTTTAAAGCGAATCCAACTACTATTGTACAACTAAAATTGACCCTCTGTCCTTGAATTTCTTACTTGTACCTCGTGTACGGAATAAACTTTGTATTGAATTTAAAACGCTGTACTTTATTTGGGAAAACTGGTTCGCTCTTGAAAAGTATATAAGCTTTGCGCATCGCACAAATATTGGCTCCAACACTATGTTTTGATGCTCTTTGCTTTTACGGTATACACGTGCCAATACCATTGCCGTATTATTAGCCTACAGTAAAGAGAAAAGGTAGTTAGTGAAGTTTTAATAACCAAATAGATGGTGAATTGACATAGGATCCCCTTATGGAAGGTTTCGCTTTTCATGGCACTCATGAAATCAAAATACCTTACGCAACCAGCAATACCCAGTCGCTGAACGAGAGAGGCAAGTATTTTCAAATTAGCTATACAGTCAAGCCTGCTAATTGGGGCACCCCTTTTTTAGTTTTTTAAAGGTTTTATTTTTTTAGTGAAAAAATGGAGGACGTGATATGTGAGTAATTGTTTATTATGTAAGTGACTTAAATAAAGGAATATATTTTTGGGATACATTAAATAGCCAAAAATGGCATCAAATCGAAAAGTGACAGCGCAGAAATGTTTTTACTCATCGGAACTAACACAAGAGGAAAACAAGTTTTGAAATCAGATAATATCTTCAGGTTCCAAAAATGGTTTCGAATATTTCGAAATTTTGAGATTCTTCTGTTCAAAATTTGAAGGCGATGTTATGCCAGGTTTTAAATGCTTCTTTCTAGCCACCCGTTCGATGCCGTAAAATTCGAAATATTTAATGCTTGAGCAATAACACTGTACAACGGCAAAATAGTATCTGCTGATCACAAATCTATAAAAATTTTCGAGTCACAAATCTATAAAAAGTTTCGGGTATATCCGTAAATCTTCGTTTCTTAAAAGTTTGATGAAGTGAAGGGTTCATGGATGAAATTTTTTATGTTTTATTTATTTATTTTTTTTATTTTTTTCTTTTTTTTATTTTTTTCTTTTTTTTGCTTTTCTACATTAATCAGGCAATTTTAAGAGCTTTGGATGAGATTTTTAAAGATTCGGAGATCAGCGGCCAAAAATACTACAGAAAAATTAGGACACATCTTTTGTATTGTAATACAATTTTTGTAATTTCGTGCTGTAGTATCGTCCCCGATATTGGAAAATGTTTTTGAGTGCAAGGGTAAACAACTTAAAAACCAGTGAATCAATGTCAGTAAATGATGCACGCGATTTTATACGTTGCACAATCTTTAATTTTTTCTTTTGCCATTCTCTGAACTTTACTTTGGTTTATTTTAGAGATTTCCGCCAATTTCCTATGAGACAAACACCTCTCCTCACCGGCATTAATCACTTAAAATTTTTTTTTTTTTTTTTTTTTAAATAAAAAAAACATTTTGGTCCGATTAAAAAAAATTCCATGACCCGATTAGAAGGTGGCCCAAATAGCAAGGCGAATTTCTTATGAATCCAAAAAAAAAAATAAATAAATAGTGCGGTTCGATTAGTAGGTGCCCCAATTACGGAGCGCCCCAATTAGCAAGTTTGACTGTACTTTAAAGTTATAATCAAATTTTGGCCCATTTCAACAATTTGAATTAATTATAAAGAGGAACACAGTATGTAGGAAGAAGGCGTAGGTATAAGGGAAAACTATTCCTCAAAGCAAATCGGTAATAAACAGAGCATAGTCTGTAAATCAAGAGAAAAAGAATATTAGTATTAATTTCATTTTAAATCTAATCCAACTGATCACAAAATGGACGATATGAGAAGGACAGTGTGTGCTAAACAGATCATAGGGAAATGTAGCATTTGATGAGGTAGTATATAGTTGAACAATGTTTTCTGTTATAGGTGATAAATACTGAGGACTACTAAAACGATCTCCGGCTAGTTTCTAGGAATATCTTCTGAGCCGCCTGCCGGTCAAGATAATTGCAAATATTAACAATTTCTCAGGAGTATCGTTGGCACAGTTATTAGTGGCATATATGTATGTGGCAAGGAAATTAAGGCTGCCTTGGCAGACATAAGCAGGGAAAACCATGAAATGTTTCAAGAATTACCTATACATTATTAGGGAAATAATTTATTTTATTAAATTTGAAATGAGATCTCCTCTTTTTTTTTTGATACATGTATTTAATGCACAAATGCATTAAGGGGATACATACACATGGGTTGGCCGAAAAATTCGAAAAATTTTTTATTGCTCTTGAGAAAATATTTTCCATTTCATAAAGATTTAATTTAGTGCTTAAGTGCCCAAGTTAGGAAGGAATTTTTATTTAGAACAAAACTTTTTTTTTTTCTGGCTACCAAAACCAAATTTCCCGACCCTCGAAAATCAAAAATTTTATAAAAAATCATCACCATTTTTGTAAAAATGTAAATTTCACAAACCAAGACGGAAAGTGACGTAACTATGGCACTTTACTCAACCTTACACTATATTAAGATAAATCAATTCGCAGCTTGAATACGCACCTCTTTCGAAGTTTGATGGCAATTTCGTGCCAATAATGTAATAATCGAAAAATTGTAAATCAACCAGGCAACAACAACCTGTAGTATTGCCAATGTAAATTCCATTTGAGCAGAGATTTGAACAAAAATATAATATGCAGTTGTGGTTATGGCGTAGAAAGAAAATCCCAAATATAATGCAATAATCAAACCACAACAATCGTTTATCGATTTGTATGTGTGCACTAATTTACTATGTAAACCATAGCAAAAATGTATTTCTATGGAAAACATTTCCCCAACAATCAAATCACTATCAATATTTGTTTGTTTTTCCTTTTGTTGCTGATGACGTTGCTCCAGAACCGGTTGCTGTTCCGGTTGCTGTTGTTCCTGTTGTTTTTGCTGATAGCAAATAGTTGCGATATTGCTGGTGCTCCTGCCTTCATTGATATATTTTCTTAATACTGCATTCAAATATGCAAACCGCATTGCTATTATACGCAATAGTGTTGCTAGAAAAACAATAGATATTGCTGACAATGCGTTTTGTAGATTGTACATAACACGGCCTATGGAAATTGCAAAAGACATTTCTTCGTCTTCACATATTGCCTCTAAAAACATCATATAAGTATGACACAATATTATACCAATAATAAATTTCTTACTAAATTCACATTTATTCTCAAGGAATATGAAATTTTTGGAATTTTTTCTTTTGTTTATCTCTTGATCTATTGCAAGTAAATCATTTATTATTGTTATCAGTTTTTGTGAGTTGCATGAATTATTGCAAATTATTGCTACGTATAAAAATGTAACAAATGCTACTTCAACAATTGTTGTTACCATATCTGTGTTGTTGGATATTAGATTATGATTTTCATTAGTATCGAAAGGATTAAAATACACGTATGTATACAAATTAAAAGCTATTAATGAAAATATCACAAAACGTATGAAATAAGTATAGAATTTACTGTTTCTGGTTGGAGCTGCAATTTCATATGCGTTTATATTATTATAAATTGGTAATAATCCAGTTATTTTAACTATCCAAAATGAGAATTTTATATCGTTGAGAAATGTGTGGTTTTCATTGATTTTGCTAGATTGTTGCTGTTTTTGTAGTGGCACTGATGTTATCGTTTTTATATTGATGTGAGACATAGTTTTTGACTTTGACTATGTGATTCGTTACAAATTTTTTCTTAGCACTTGTTGTTTTGTTCTTAGTTAGTACTGACTACACTATAAAATGTGCCATTAAATTAGTTTCTATACACTTTATTATGAAATTCATTGCACGTTGGGCCAGAACTCTGTTTTAAGTAACCAGCAGATTAGTTAGACTTTGGAGTTAAGGAAATTCAAAGCCAAAAGCAGCTTTGCCCTATGAATGAATACCCCAATCTTTAAAATCGGTGTTTTCACTTAATGAACAATGACCTAATTATCTCAAAAATCGGTTACCGGAGAACTGAAACTGATTGAACTGGGTTCAGTGTTAACGTATGCCTGAATTGCAATGCACCACACTAAATGTTATTGGATTGAAATTGGATGTCGGTACGGAACAGAATGAACTTGTGCTAATTTTAACATTCATACCACCTTAGGGTCATTTGACCCATGTGACTCAAAACGAATTTAAATTTAATTTTGGTGGCATACTATTTTCTAATATTTTTCTTTTTGCTCGGGATACTAATTATGATATATTTTCACTAAATAAATAATCAATAATTCAAGAAAAATTTTTACAACACAAAACTTTAAAACACAAAACCGTTTGTTTCCTTTTAATAAAATTAATAAAAGAAATCTAGGTGGGTCATTTTACGACTCCAAATATAGCATAATTGATTTTTTTCTAAGGGTATATTTTTAACTTGATTAATTTTTATACAAAAAAAAAATTTATTTAATGCCACTGTAAAATAAGTAAATTAAATTTTTATCCGATAATCGAAGATGACTTGATAGTAGTTTAATAAAGAAAAAATCATTAAACTAATTGAATACCAATTCTAACATATACTGTGTCAAATTGTTAGAAATTTAACATTTTCATAGTTACGCAGCTGCAGTAGTGAGAATTTTGTGAATACAGAGTCTGGTCGCGATGAAATCAACCAGCCAAGGCACGTTCTCAGGGATAGCTCGTTACAATTAGAAAATGTTTGTCATGAATAATTTGGCTTGTCTGTTTTCACGGGGTTTCCCTCTTCTTCCTGCTGATTCATACTCCATTTCGATGCTTAAATGGCCGCTATGTTTGGGCTAATTTCATAAGTGGTAAATGCAAAGAGAGCTGTTCTGCTACAGAGTATGTACACAAATGCTTTTGTTTGACACGGATCTGCTTTAATACTTTCTTGAGCAGAGTTTAATGATATGCACCTCAGCTTGAAAAACGGAGTTGACTGCGTTTAAACCAGTGTATAAAGACCTTTTCGATTTATCTTTTTGTAAACCCTTACCACAACCCAAGTGTATATTGAAAGATTAAGTTACTGTAAATGCAATTTTCTTTCTAATTGAAAGATAATATTTTTGTTTCATTAAATAAACACAAATTTCAAGAAAAGAATGAATTTAAACTTTATTAATGATTTTTTCACATAGGTATATATTTCTAAATAAGACACGAAATGTTTTTTAATTTGAATAATTTATAATAAATAAAATATTAATGGGATAAAATTATTTAAGTGCTTAAGTAATTTTTAGTGTTTATTAACAAAAATAATTAGATTCGAGCAAGGATCAGATTAGATTCGAGCTGTTTCATACAAAATATCAAACTTTTAGTAAATAAATTTCAAATTCAAAGTCATTGACGTAACATCGAATAGCTCTTCATATATATGTAGTGTTGATTGCGAATATCCTTGTAATGGGTTTTCCATTAGGGACATAACAATTTCGTATCTTTATATGAACGCACCTTTAAAGTTTTTTAATGAACTGTCAATGTCAAAAGGTTAGTTAAAGTCAACATTTTCATCACGGTTAAGTTCACGAACGCAACGTTTGGAAATTATTAAAAATTACTACCGAAATTCTGTGTCGGTGGTCGTCACTTTAAGAGCGCTTACTTCAATTTTCGGTCGTAATAATCGTCCCACCCGACAGGCTGTGTTACGATGGATCACCAATGCTGTCTTATAAGCCAGTTTTTCTTTCTACGTTTTTTTTTGTGTTTTTCTTTTATTCATCACCGGTTTTTTTTTTTTATTTGTTTTTGTTTTTTTTGTTTCTTAGCTTTGAATTTTACTTATTTCTTCATTGTTAGCATCTTCCAATTGTTTAAATTGTATCAAGATGACGAGATATGTAGTTACAGCAGAGAAAATCTATAATAATTGTAATAATAATATTTTATAATATTGGATTTATTTATAAATAATTTTTTTGTTCTGTTAAAGTTGTGGATACCTTAGAAAGTGTAGTATTATCGATGGTGAAGAAACCATAAGCGGTAAATTGTACTTCTTGTCTCATACATTTAGTTAAATATTTATCAATCTGTATGAGATAAGCCAAAGTTAATCATATACAATTCAAAAAATGTTTTGAAATTAACTTAGCTAGAATATATAACTTCTGTTTAAAATGTAAGTTTGAAATATTGTACGTATTTATAGACTTACTATGTTTTGATGCTCTTTGCTTTTACGGTATACACGTGCCAATACCATTGCCGTATTATTAGCCTACAGTAAAGAGAAAAAGTAGTTAGTGAAGCTTTAATAACCAACAAGATGGTGAATTGACATAGGGTCCCCTTATGGAAGGTTTCGCTTTTCATGGCACTCATGAAATCAAAATACCTTACGCAACCAGCAATACCCAGTCGCTGAACGAGAGTGGCAAGTATTTTCAAAAGAGCTATACTGTCCCCTCGGATCAAAATGGTCCGATTACGAGGTGGTCCGATTTTAAAGGTTTTATTATTTTTTAGTGAAAAAATAGAAGACACGATATGTATGTAAGCACATGAATCATTTTTTATTATGTAAGCATTTGTACAAGTGACTTAAATAAAGGAATATATTTTTGGGATACGTTAACCCATTAAGGCCTGAGCATATAACCGCTGCTGCAAAAGCGACGAAACTTCACATAGAGTTTACATTTCACATAAGAAAAAAAATCTAAAAAATAAACTCTTTTCCCTAACCCTGGGTCCTATAGGGTACGTCGCGAAAACGCAACGCTGGGCCTATGTGCTACACAAAACAAGTACAATTAGAAATCAAATTTTTATTTATGTAGTATAAAGAGATCTTAATTTTATGACCAAATTAATGATTTAAAATTGGATTTTAAATCATTTTAAATAAAATGTTTTTGGAATTATTTTTTATTATTTAAAACTTATTTTTATTTATTGCGTTATTGTCTTGTCTTCCAAAAGTGGTAAAATAGTACTTACGAGTGGTCAACGTATGACCATAGATATTGGCTGCATTCATTAAAGTCATCAATTCCTAAACAGTTGTAAAATTCTATTGTGAATGGCAACATTTTTAGTGAGCAAGCGCCATTTTTGGTAGCGAAAAATTTGTATGCTACTTTTCATCGGTTGGTTTGTGTACAGCGGCTTATGTTTATCTTCTTCTTCTATATATATTATTTTTATTTATTATGGCTGTCATAATTGACAAAACATATTCAAAACATTAAATTATTTATATTCATTATTTAAGTTTTTGGTTTTGTTAAAGTCGAAAAATAGTAAAAAAAACTATTCACAATAGAATAGTTAACGCTAAAAAGTAGCAGCATGTTCCCAACACGATAATTGATTAGCTGCAACTGTTTAGCAATTGATAAGTGCAGTGAATGCAGCCATTGTGATTAGTACATGGACGGACAAGAGTGGAGAGTAATTTTGAGCTTTTTTTTTTAATTGTTAGTGGGCTTTAAAGCCATATGCATGGTATTTGTGGAAGACGATGAATCATTGCAATCGATTTGTGTGTACACATTGGTACCATGAGAACAAACCCCTCCTTCATCAACAAACTGCTCACACAATTCCTAGGGGTTCAGTGATCAATTAGCATACACCAGTAATAATGAGAATTTCAAAATTGGTTGACTATTTTTGTAAATAAACTGTTTCAGTTATCTTTTGATACATCTCATGGTTGCTTCGAAAATACATATTTGATCCGAATTGCCGATTCAACTTCTTTGTCGGACCATTTATCACTTCTTCGATTTCTTTTTTAGTCAAAAAACGTTTTATAAACATTGCAAAAACGTAAAAAGCAATAGCACAAATTATATGAACAAGTTGTAATAAAAATAATGAAAATCAGTTGACTTATACATTTTTTTTTTTTAGACTTTAATAAAAATCTTAATATGCGCATTTTTCGTCAAAAAACAACAAGTTGTAAACATAAAAATAGCTATCACCAACAATCTTATGATCGCAAAAAGTGCAAACTGACCACAAAATGTGTGCTTATTCTTTTTCAGGTCTGCCAATTAATTAAAAAAATAATAAATTTTGTACTTATCCATTAATTAAAATGGAGTGATGGCTGCCTCAGGGCGGCCTTACGGGTTAGAGGGTTAAATTCTTCTAGCCACCCGTTAGTTGCCGTAAAATTCGAAATAATAACACTGTACAACTGCAAAATAGTATCCGCTGATCACGAATCTATAAAAATTTCAGTTCTTGGTATAGGGTCAGTTTTTGGGTATATCCGTAAATCTTCGTTTTTTTTTTCTGGGTTCCAAAACCAAATTTCCAGACCCTCGAAAATCAAGAATTTTATAAAAAATCATCACCATTTTTGTAAAAATGTAAATTTCACAAACCAAGACGGAAAGTGAAGCACTTTACTCAACCTTACACTATATTAAGTATTAATGTAATTTTTGTTTATTTTTTCTTCAATCAATTTGCAGGTTGAATACTCACCTCTTTCGAAGCTTGATGGCAATTTCGTGCCAATAATATAATAATCGAAAAATTGTAAATCAACCAGGCAATACAATACTGCAGTACCTCCAACGTTAATTCCATTTGAGCAGAGATTTGAACAAAAATATAATATGCAGTATTGGTTATGGTGTAGAAAGAAAATCCCAAATATAATGCAATAATCAGACCACAACAATAATTCATAAATCTGTATATGTGCACCAATTTACTATGTAATCCATAGCAATAATGAATTTCTATAGAAAATATTTCCTCAACAATCAAATCGCTCTCAATGTTTTTTTGTTTTTCCTTTTGTTGCTGGTGATAGTTCAAGAGAAGCGGTTGCCTTTGATGGTGCTGTTCTTGTTGCTCCTGTTGCTTCCGCTGATAGCAACTAGTTATGGTGTTGCTGGTGCTTCTGCTGGCATTGCTATATTTTCTTAATATTGCATTCAAATATGCAAACCGCATTGCTATTATACGCAATAGTGTTGCTAGAAAAACAATAGATATTGCTGACAATGCATTTTGTAGATTGTATATTGAAATGACTATATATAGTATGGTAGGCGTTTCTCCGATTTCAAATCTTGCCTCCAAATATGTTATATAGGTTTGACACAATATTATACCAAAAATAAATTTCTTACTAAATTCACATTTATTCACGAGGAATATGAAATTTTTGGAATTTTCTCCTTTGTTTATTTCTTGATCGATTGCAAGTAAATCATTAATTATTGTAATGAATTTTTTTGAGTTCCATGAATTATTGCAAATTATTGCTATATATAAAAATGTAACAAATGCACATTCAACCAATCTCGCTACATTATCCGTGTAGTTGGATAAAAGATTTTCATAAATATCGAACGGATTAAAATATGCGAATATATAAAAATTAAAAACTATTGATGAAAATATCATACAATGTATGAAATAAGAATAGAATTTTCTGTTTCTGGTTGGAGCTCCAATTTCATATTCATTTATATTATTATAATTTGATAATAATCCAGTTATTTTAACTATCCAAAATGAAAATTTTATATCGTCGAGAAATGTATGATTTTGTTTGATTTTGCTAAATTGTTGGCGTTGTTGTTGTGGCAATAATTTTGTCGTTTTTATATTGATATGAGACATGGTTTTTGGTTATTTGATTCCTGAGATATTTTGTTTTAGTACTTGTTGTTTTCTTCTTATTTAATAGTAACTGCACTATAAAATATGGCCTAAAACTTATTTTTATATACTTTATTGTGAAATTCATTTATTGCACGTTGGGCCAAAAATCGATTTCGAGTAATTAAAAGATGAGTTTGACTTTGGGGTTAAAGAAATTTATTGCCAAAAATCAGTTCGATCCAAAATACGACTAACCAAAACTTTAAAGTCGGCGTTTTCAATTTAATGGCCAACGGGTATGTATTATTAACCTTGGGGTACCCTTCAATAATTTATTTCTTAGACTTGTATATGTATTCTTTATATTTAAGTATAGTTAATAACTAAAGCATTCTCACTAGAACAAACTTTCTTGTAGAAATAGAAAAGCAGTAGTACATATACCGATACCGAAACAATGCTACAAAAGAAATTATACCGACAATGACCTAATAAAACCTAAAAAAACAGTTACCGGAGACCAGAATATATTAATTTATTAATTCAGTGTTTAAAACGTATGCTTTAGCACAATAAATGTTGTTGGAACAGAATTAGATGTCGGTACCGGAACAAGTCGAATTTTTGTCAATTTTAATACTCATACCACTTAAGGGTACGAATTTAACCCTAATTCTTGTTGGCATTCGATTTTCTAATTTTTTTTTCTCCCTCATCAAGATAATAATTGATTTATGATATATTTTCAGTAAATAAATAATAAATAAAAACACAAACCTTTTTACTTAGTTTTGATGAAATTAATTAAATAATATAAATAATGGAAACGAGCAGAGACGGGACAAATACACTTAGGATAATAGAGGGACGCTGAGTCCGAATCCGTGGTCCGTTTTGCTCTGCTACTTCACAATTTTTTGTTATTGGCAACAAAATTTTAAAAAATTACTGGGTTAAGCTAACAACGAGATGAAAGTGAACGATGATAACGAGGATGAAAAAAATTACGAAAAAATAAATTAATTTAAAAAAAAAAATTTTTAAGTCAAAAAATAAAAAAGATCGACAATTTTTTTTTTGAAAAATGGATGTTTTGATGAAAAAAAATATGAACTGCATTTTTAAATTTTTTTGTTTTTTCAATTTTAAAAATTTTGATGTCAATAACAAAAATTGTGACGTAGCAGAGCAAAACGGACCACGGATTTGGACTCAGCGACCCCCCATTACCCTAAGTACACTTGTCCCGTCTCTGCTCATTTTTGGCTGTTGAACATTTTGGCTGTTGGGTCATTTTATTATTCAAAATGTAGTAAATATAATTTTTTTTATAGAGCTGTATAAGTGTTAAGATCTTTCCGCATTAACTTGATTTATTTTTATCAAGAAAAATTTAATTTTATTCCACTGTAAAATGTGTATATTAAATTTTTATCCTATAATCGAAGATAAGTTGATTGTAGCTTAATAAAGAAAAATTCATTAATTTAATTGAATGCTAGTCGTTATAATGCATACTTGAATTTTTGTAAATGGTTAGAAACTTAAAGTTTTATAAATGCTATAAAATACTAACTTCGTAGTTTCTCAGCTACAGCAGTGAGAATTTTGTGAATACAGCGCCTAGTCGTGTTGAAATCAACTGGCCTGTTTTCCGCAATAGTTGATATTAACCTATAAATTTACAGTTCAGGTTTATCAGTTGTTTTATTAAACGTTGTGTGAGGGTGGTGTGTAACAAAAATGTTAAAAAAAATTTCATTCGCTTTGCTTTATTAATATTATACAAGTATTAATGCATTTCATTCCATCTGCAAAGAAAGTTGACTATTCAATTTGAGCGTATATTAGAATTGATAAAAAAGCGAAAATCGATTTTTCAAACGATAGGTTCCATTTCCTATTTGTAGATCTTTCACGAACGAATTGCAGTGGCAGAGTGCCAGACTCTTGTCTCTGGACACCCGGGCTTGATTCTCGGCTTGTGTATGTTTCTTACCTATCTTTCTCTCTTCCTTTCTTTCCTTCTTTCTTGGGGCTTTGGTGCAATAGCTCTTATAGGTCGCAGTGCCTGACTTTCGAGTCATCCTTCCTTCAAATAATAATAACTCTCGTTTTCTCTAAATTTTAAAAATGCCAAATCTCTAAAAATATCTTGAATTTTTTTGCATTCGTTGAAAGTTTATTTTAATATTTTGTTCATTTTTTTACATGCATTTTGTTTTTGTAAAGTACAATTCGAAAGCTTATCTGTTGTCAGGGGTTTCCTTCTCCATCCAGGTGGCAAGAGGTAGCTATGTTGGAGGTAATTTCATAAGCGATAAATCTAAAGAGTGCCGTTCTGCTACGGAGTCTGTATGCAAATGTATTTGTTTGAAATGGATCTGCTTTCGAACTTTCTTAAGCAGTGTTTAATGGTATGCTTGCTTAGCTTGGAAAACGAACTTAATTTTTTCTAAACCAGAATATAAAGATATTTTCGATTTTTCATTATAAAGCCTTACCACAATCCAAGTCTATACTGAAAAATGAAAACCACAAGTCAAATTTTTTTAATTGCAATATAATATTTTTGTTTCATTAAATAAAAACCAATTTAAAGAAAAAAAATAAACTTCAACTTTATTAATTGTTTTTCCAAAAAATTTTGTAATGTAATATGTTTCTTAATAAAGCACGAAATATTTTTTAAATTATTTAAGTATTTCGAATAAAGATCAGATTTGATCCGAGCTGTTCTGTACAAAATATCAAACTTTTAGTAAATTCGAATATGTAGTGTTGATTGCGAATATCCTTGTAGAAAAGCAGGGAAATCCCTAATATACCAAAAATGTATTGGGGTGCATCAGCTATGCTGTTTTATAAGCGACTTTTCCTTCTTTTTGTTTTTTTTTGCGTTTTTTTTATTATTTCATTTACCTCTTTTTTTAAATTTTTTGCTTTCTTAGCTTTGCAGCTTATGCATTTCTTCATTTTTAGTATCTTCCAATTGCTTAAATTGTATCAAGATGACGAGATATGTAGTTACAGCAGAGAAGATCTTAAACAATAATAATAAAAATATTTTGCAGTACTTTAATATGTATAGAAAATTGTTTTTTCTGTTAAAATTTTGGATACCTTAAAAAGTGTAGTATTATCGATGGTAAAGAAACCATAAGCGGTAAATTGTACTTCTTGTCTCACACATTTAGTTAAATATTTATCAATCTGTATGCGAGAAACCAAAGTTTATTATATATTTTACATAAAATATTTATTAATTAACTTAGCTGGAAGATATAACTTCTGATTAGAAGTTATGTAAGATTTAGTTTTTAAAAATTGTATTTTTAGACTTACAATGTTTTGATGCTCTTTCCGTTTACGATATACACGTGCCAATATAATTGCAGTATTATTAGCCTGCAATAAAGAGGAAAATGGTTTGAGTAGTTTTAATAACCATCAGGATGTTGACTTGGCATAAGATCCCTGTTCATAACCCTGTAAACCATCGTGAAACCAAAATACTTTACGCATTCAGCAATGAATTAAGGTCACCTTCTGGTCTAGAGTTTTAAAAAAATTGATTTTTTTATATTTCAAAAGTATAGGCTTTTAAAAGTATACTGTAAAACCAATCAATCAATCAATATTTCCAGTATTTCGACTTCTACAGCCTATTTAGCAAGTGAGCGCAAAAGCAGGTAAAAGGGCCGACTGAAGTTTTAACTCATTTATCTCGAAACTATATTTTTCTGCACGGTGGGAGACAAAAAAAAAACTACTCAACCGATTCGTCTCAAACTTTACTATATTTTTCAGGAAACCAGTGCTTATCGCAGGGACAAAAAAAAACTTTCAACGTTGAATACTTCTTACTTTTTACATACAGAAAGTAGTGAAAAAACGGTCTGCTTTCGTAAAGTAAATTTCAACATCGCGCCATTTTGTCAAAATTGTAACCTCCTTTTTTTTGTTTTAGATCAGTGGAAAATCCAAAACCACCCGCAAAATCCAATTTTTTTTAAGAGATCACCAATTTTAGTTTACTTAAAATTATAATTTTTTTTTTATTATTATTTTTGTATATTGTTAAAGTAATAAAATATATCTACAGAGTTTAAATACTATTGCTCATTATTTCATTAAAAAAAAAAAAATCCTAAAAACTCGTAAAATTCAAGGACGCTAGACCAGAAGGTCCCCTTAATTATAAATTGGAAAGAAGGGAGAGATATTAAGGAAATATATTTCCCAAAGCTAATCGATCATGAACAGAGCACAGTCAGTATAAAATTATTGAATATAACAAGTAAAAACAAAAATAAGTGTCAATTGACAGGCTAAGAGGAAAAGCGGGCTAAAATTTATATAAGAGCAAAAGTGAAATAATTTAGTGTCAGTGCAAGAATGGCATAAGTAATACGGTTTAGAGTGAAAATGAAACGCCTTAAAAGTAAGAGCAAAAATGGTATAACAATTCTTTCAGAGCAAGAACAGCATAGTTTTTTATTCCGTTTTCGCTCTGAACATATTTCGTTTCACTTTTGCTCTGAACATATTTCGTTTCGGTTTTGCTCTTAAGTAAAATTATTCCACTTTTTTTCTGAACGTAGAAGTTATACCACTTTTCCTCTCAGCCTCTCAATTATGTAAACAAAATAATAGTGGAATAAAAAAAAAAAAAAAAGCATAGCTATGAACAACATTTAAAATCAGACCGTGCAAATTCACGATACGAATTCCGACCTAAGAGGATCATAAAGAAATGTAACATTTGTTAAGATTATACCTAGAACCTGGGACGAGAAAAGTTGATTATTTTTCAATAATGTTTTCTGTAATATTTAGGTGACAAGTGGTGAGAACTATCAAAACGATATCGGGTTAGTTTCAGGGAATAGCTTCACATCAAGAGTAAGAGGTAGTTGTATAAATTTGCCTTTTAAACCCTTCTCAGTAATAGGCAGTTGACAGGAAAAGGCATGAAATGACAAGAATTTGCCATATATCATTAGAGAGGCACTATTTATTTAATTTGAAATGAGATACATTTTATCATTACTTGTTATTGCTAAAAGATTAAAATAGCATCCACGAATATTTCACCTTCTGAAGCTTGAACGAGGTTTGAAAATCGAAACCTATCAATTAATTGTTTTTTTTTTTGTCTTTTTCTTAGTCCATTTTTTAGTCTTTATAAATTAAAAAGCCCATTTACCTAGCTGACAAATTTGTCTGCTGACTTCAGGTCAGATTGAAAGTCAGGTGACTATGTCAGACACATTTAATTTTCAATATAGTTTCCAAAGTTTAGTAACTTTATTCGATATGTATTTATAATTTGATTTTTGCTTATTTGTTCACAAATCAATTCGCAGCTTGAATACGCACCTCTTTTGAAGCTTGATGGCAATTTCGTGCCAATAATATAATAATCGAAAAATTGTAAATCAACCAGGTAATAACAACCTGCATTATTGCCAATGTAAATTCCAATGAATCAGACAATTGAACGAAAATATAATATGCAGTTGTGGTTATGGCGTAGAAAGAAAATCCCAAATATAATGCAATAATCAAGCCACAACAATCGTTTATCGATTTGTATGAGTGCACCAATTTACTATGTAAACCATAGCAATAATGTATTTCTATAGAAAAAATTTCACCAGCAATTAAATCGCTCTCAATGTTTTTTTGTTTTTCCTTTTGTTGCTGATGACGTTGCTCCAGAACCGTTTGCTGTTCCGGTTGCCGTTGTTCCTGTTGTCTCTGCTTATAGCAACTAGTTGTGATATTGCTGGTGCTCCTGCTTTCATTGACATATTTTCTTAATACTGCATTCAAATATGCAAATCGCATTGCTATTATACGCAATAGTGTTGCTAGAAAAACAATAAATATTCCTGACAATGCATTTTGTAGACTGTACATAACACGGCCTATGGAAATTGTAAAAGACATTTCTTCGTCTTCACATATTGCCTCCAAAAATATCATATATATTTGACTCAATATTATACCAATAATAAATTTCTTACTAAATTCACATTTATTCTCAAGGAATATGAAATTTTTGGAGTTTTTCCTTTTGTTTATCTCCTGATCTATTGCAAGTAAATCATTTATTATTGTAATCAATTTTTGTGAGCTGCATGAATTATTGCATATTATTGCTATATATAAAAATGTAGCAAGTGCTACTTCAACAATTGTTGTTACCATATCTGTGTTGTTGGATATTAGATTATGATTTTCATTAGTATCGAAAGGATTAAAATACACGTATGTATACAAATTAAAAGCTATTAATGAAAATATCACAAAACGTAGGAAATAAGTATAGATTTTGGTGTTTCTGGTAGGAGCTGCAATTTCATATGCGTTTATATTATTATAAATTGGTAATAATCCAGTTATTTTAACTATCCAAAATGAGAATTTTATATCGTTGAGAAATGTATGGTTTTCATTGATTTTGCTAGATTGTTGCTGCTTTTGTAGTGGCACTGATGTTATCGTTTTTATATTGATGTGAGACATAGTTTTTGACTTTGACTATGTGATTCGTTACAAATTTTTTCTTAGCACTTGTTGTTTTCTTCTTAGTTAGTACTGACTACACTATAAAATGTGCCATTCAATTAGTTTCTATACACTTTATTGTGAAATTCATTGCACGTTGGGCCAAAATTCTGTTTTAAGTAATCAGCAAATCAGTTAGACTTTGGCGTTAAGAAAATTCGAAGCCAAAAGCTTTGCCCCAAAAACGAATACGCCAATCTTTAAAATCGGTGTTTTCACTTAATGAACGATGACCTAATTATCTCAAAAATCGGTTTCCGGAGAACTGAAACTGATTGAACTGGGTTCAGTATTAAAAACGTATGCCTGGATTGCAATGCACCACACTAAATGTTATTGGATTGAAATTGGATGTCGGTACGGAACAGAATGAACTTGTGCTAATTTTAACATTCATATACCACCTTAGGGTCATTTCGTGACCTAAAACGATTTTAAACTTTATTTTTGTTAGCATACTATTTTCTAATATTTTTCTTTTTCTCGGGGTATTAATTATAATATATTTTCACTAAATAAATAATCAATAATTCAAGAAAAATATTTAAACTGAAAACACAAAACTTTTTATTTCCTTTTAATAAAATTAATAAAAGAAATCTAGGTGGGTCATTTTACGACTCCAAATATAGCATATTTGATTTTTTTCTAAGGGTATATTTTTGATTAAACATGATTAATTTTTATAAAAAAAAAAAATTATTTAATGCCACTGTAAAATATGTAAATAAATTTTTTATCTGATAATCGTAGATGACTTGATTAAAGTTTAATAGAGAAAAAATCATTAAACTAATTGAATACCAGTTGTTTTTTTATATATTGTGCAAATTAGTTAAAATTTTAACATTTTCTAGTCACGCAGCTGCAGTAGTAAGAATTTTGTGAATACAGAGTCTGGTCGCGATGAAATCAACCAGCCAAGGCACGTTCTCAGGGATAGCTCGTTACAATTGGAAAATGTTTGTCATGAATAATTTGGCTTGTCTGTTTTCACGGGTTTCCCATTGCTTCTTGCTGATTCATACTCCATTTCGTCGCTTAAATGACCGCTTTGTTTGGGGTAATTTCATAAGTGGTAAATGCAAAGAGAGCTGTTCTGCTACAGAGTATGTACACAAATGCTTTTGTTTGACACGGATCTGCTTTAATACTTTCTTGAGCAGAGTTTAATGATATGCACCTCAGCTTGAAAAACGGAGTTGACTGCGTTTAAACCAGTGTATAAAGACCTTTTCGATTTATCTTTTTGTAAACCCTTACCACAACCCAAGTCTATATTGAAAGATAAAATTACTGTAAGTGCAATTTTCTTTCTAATTGAAAGATAATATTTTTGTTTCATTAAGTAAACACAAATTTCAAGAAAAAATAAAATAAAACTTTATTAATGATTTTTCACATAAAGTTTAGGTATATATTTCTAAATAAAACACGAAATGTTTTTTAATTTGGATAATTTATAATAAATAAAATATTAATGGGAAAAAGTGCTTAAGTAATTTTTAGTGTTTATTAACAAAAATAATTAGATTCGAGCAAGGATCAGATTAGATTCGAGCTGTTTCATACAAAATATCAAACTTTTAGTAAATAAATTTTAAATTCAAAGTCATTGACGTAACATCGAATAGCTCTTCATATATATGTAGTGTTGATTGCGAATATGCTTGTAAAGGGTTTTCCATTAGCAACAGAACAATTTCGTATCTTTATATGAATGCACCTTTAAAGTTTTTTAATGAACTGTCAATGTCAAAAGGTTAGTTAAATTCAACATTTTCATCATGGTTAAGTTCACGAACCAGCAACGTTTGGAAATTATTAAAAATTACTACCGAAATTCTGAGTCGGTAGTCATCACTTTAAGAGCGCTTCCTCCAATTTTCGGTCGTAATAATCGTCCCACCCGACAGGCTGTGCGTGCTATAGTTAATAAATTTGAATCCACATTTTCAATATTGGATGTTCCGGTGCCAAAAAGACATCGTACTGCTCGAAGTGAAGAAAATATCGCAGCCGTAATTGTATCGATTCAAAATGACCCAAATCAGTCGATTTCACGTCGTTCTCAAGAATTGGGCATTGCTCGAACGACACTGTGGCGTATTTTGCAAAAAGATCTTGACACACATGCTTACAAGATGAAATTGACCCAAGAACTGAACCCACTTGATCATTTGAAAAGCTGAAACTTCTCCAATTGGGCTCTTGCAAAGCTTGAAGAAAATGAAGAATTTCATTGAAAAATCATCTTCAGTGATAAAACTCATTTCTGGTTCAATGGCTTTATTAATAAGCAAAATATGCGTTATTGGTCAGCAACAAACCCACATGTGCTTCTTGAGACATCGATGCATCCGCAAAAAAGTTACTTTCCTTGGATGAAAACGACCGTCATGTTACCGTCAATGAAGAGCGCTATCGTGTTATGTTGGAAAATTATTTGTGGCCAGAATTGGATGAACTTGACATCACCGATATGCGGTTTCAACATGACGGTGCCACTACCCACACAGCACGCGTCACAATCGATTTATTGAAAGGCAAATTCGGTGAACGTGTTATAAGAAATGGTCCGTTGGAATGGCCGCCTCTGGATTTCTTTTTATGGGGTTATATCAAGTCACTGGTCTATGTCAACAAGCCGGCAACTTAAGACGAGCTCGAAGATAATATCAAACGCGAAATTGCCAACGTTCCGGTCGAAATGTGTGCGAAAGTGGTGGAAAACTGGGTCCAAAAAATCGATCGCTGTAAACGGGCTCGTGGTGGTCATATGACCGAAATCGAATTTCACTCATAAAATATAATGCTTGCACTACATCCACAATAAATTTGAACTCAATATATTAAAAAATTCTCTGTTTTATTAATAGATAAAATTGTTATGTCCTTAAGGGAAACCCCTTTAGAAAGGTCGGGAAACTCCAAATATACCAAAAATGTGTTAGAGTGCATCAGCTATGTAGTTTTATGAGCGACTTTTCCTTCTTTTTGCTTTTTCTTTGCGTTTTTCTTTGCGTTTTTCTTTTATTATTTCATTACTATTTTTCCCCGTTTTTTTTTTTTTTTTTTTTTTTTTAAGTGAAACTTCTTTAGCGAGGGTAAATCGAAAATTAGGCAACGGAAGTTGCGTTGTCGTTGCACTCATTCAAAACGAATAAGAAACGAAGTTATGCTGTTGTTAGTGTTAAGCAAATCATATGGGGTTCAGCTGCATACAATCATGCAGAGAGTCTACTTTTTGCAGTGTTTTATTTTATGTGCTTTAGTGAGAGAACTTGGTTCCATATAGCTGAATTTTCCTTTCATGTGTTATATACCATATGTGTGCTGTGTCATTTTAATGCCGATAAATATAGAGTATCAACAGAATAAAAGCTTTAGAAAATAGAAAGAGGAAGAGTGCAATAACTTCAGCAATGGTCACGTGAAAAATAGCGTTTTCGTTGCACTCTAACAGAACTAGTAAGAAACAAACTTATGCAAGCAGAGAGACGACTTCTCGCAGCTTTATCTCATATGCTTTAGTTGGAGAGTTAATATAGAAGTCTGGGCTTTATTGCATATAACTGAATTTTTCATTCATGTGTTATATACGTGTACTAAGTCGTGTTTGCGCCGATTAGTGCAGAAAGTATCAACAGAGGAAAAGCAACAACAACATAGAGAGAAGAGGACTGCAAAAACTTCAACAGAATGTTTTATAAATGTTTTCTTACAATTTTCTATTAAAAAATATTGTTTCACTTTTACTGTGAGTGCTTGCAGACACATAAGTTTTTTCTTAGCTTTGGTGCAGCTTATGCAATTCTTCATTTTTAGCTTCTTCCAATTGCTTAAATTGTATCAAGATGACGAGATATGTAGTTACAGCAGAGAAAATCTATAATAATTGTAATAATAATATTTTATAGTATTGGATTTATTTATAAATAATTTGTTTGTTCGGCTAAAGTTGTGGATACCTTAAAAAGTGTAGTATTATCGATGGTAAAGAAACCATAAGCGGTAAATTTTACTTCATGTCCCACACATTTAGTTAAATATTTATCAATCTGTATGGGTGAAATTAAAATTAATCATATACAGTACAAAAAATGTTTTGAAATTAACTTAGCTAGAAGATATAACTTCTGTTTAAAATGTAAGTTTGTACGTATTTATAGACTTACTATGTTTTGATGCTCTTTGCTTTTACGGTATACACGTGCCAATACCATTGCCGTTTTATTAGCCTAAAGTAAAGAGAAAAAATAGTTTGAGAAGTTTTAATAACCATCAATATGGTGACTTGACATAGGATCCCTGTTTGAAAGGTTTCGCTTTTCATAGCACTCGTGAAATCAAAATGCCTTATACTATGTTCCTACTGAGCCGAAATTGCGTGGTTTCGACCATTTCCGTGGTTTCGGCTGAAACTGCGTTGTAATGCTCAATTTCGGCATATAAAACTATGTGAAGCGAAACCACGGAAATGAGGTGGTTTCAACGGAACCGCATTCAAAACCTTGCAAAAATCTAATGCAACCCTGAATGTGTTCACAGAAATGAATATTGAAATGAATTTGCTCTGACATTTATATTTTGCTTTTCTTGCAACTTGATTAATGTATTGTAGAAAAACTAAAATATTGAAAAAGTAATTTGTGTAGTGCGCGGGATAATTAGCTCATAGCGCAAGTATAGGCAGAAATGGTAGAAGAGCTGCGTAGGGCCAAAAAAAACGGCCATACATGTGATCAAATGTCGGTGGAACTGCGGCATCGCAGCTGCATAGTGATTGCAGTTGAAGTGAAATAATAAAATAAATAACAATTGACGCTTTCTCTTAGACAGTTTTGTTTCGTTGTTTAATATTTCGTTTATCATTTTGATTCTCTTCGTATTCAAATTTATACAATATTAGGAATAATTATATTAGTCGCCGGCATTTTAATATAAGAAAAAAGCAATGAACTGTCAAACGAAACTGTAATCGAAACCAGCTGAACCAATGTAAACGATTGCAGTTTCGTTTGAAACCATTTGCCGAAACTACGCAATTTCGGCTCAATGGGAACATGGTATTACGCAACCAGCAATACCCAGTCGCTGAACGTGAGGGACAAGTATTTTAAAAAGAGTGCTGCTTTACAGTTATAATGGAATTTTTACCCGTTTCAACAATCTGAATTAATTAAAAAGAAGAGCACAGTATGTAGGAAGTAGGTGTAGGTATAAGGGAAACATATTTTCCCAAACAAATCGATCATGAATAGAGCACAGTCAGTAAACCGAAGAAAAAAGGTTTTTGTATGAATTTCATTTTAAATCAAAGAAAAAAGAATAAAAATTCGACGATCATAATACACTAATGTTTTAATGTAAACTTCACTCCTTCAGATAAAATTGTAATACTTTATCAGGCGTACGGTGTCTTTAAACTGACTGACTTGCCAGCTGCCTTTGAGCAAAATCTAAAGTTTGTCTATTGACTTTAGATCAGACGGAAAGTCACTTTACTCAACCTTACGCTATATTATGTATTAATTTGATTTTTGTTTATTCCCTGCTTGAATACGCACCTCTTTCGAAGCTTGATGACAATTTCGCGCCAATATTGTAATAATCAGTAAATTGTAAACTAACCAGGCAATACAATACTGCAGTAATGCCAATGTAAATTTCAATTGAGCAGAGATTTGAACGAAAATATAATATGCAGTTGTGGTTATGGTGTAAAAAGAAAATCCCAAATATATTGCAATAATCAGACCACAACAATCGTTTATCGATTTGAATGTGTGAACCAATTTACTATGTAAATCATAACAATAATGCATTTCTATAGAAAATATTTCCCCAACAACCCAGTCGCTATCAATATTTTTTGGTTTTTCTTTTTGTTGCTGATGACGTTGCACCAGAACCGGTTGCTGTCCCCGTGATTGTTGCTCCTGTTGTTTTTGCTGATAGCAACTAGTTGTGATATTGCTGGTACTCCTGCTGGCATCACTATATTTTTTTATTATTGCATTCAAATATGTAAAACGCATTGCTATTATACGCAGTAGTGTTGCTAGAAAAACAATTGATATTGCTGACAAAGCATTTTGTAGATTGTAGATAAAATCGGCTATGGAAAATGTGGAAGGCGTTTCACCGAATGTTATCTCCAAATATATCATATATATTTGACTCAATATTATGCCAATAATAAATTTCTTACTAAATTCACACTTATTCTCGATGAATATAGAAGTTTTGGAATTTTTTTGTTTGTTTATCTCTTGATCGATTGCAAGTAAATCATTGATTATTGTAATGAATTTTTGTGAATTCCATGAATTATTGCAAATTATTGCTGCATATAAAAATGTAATCAAAGTTCCTTCAAAAAATATTGTTATCATATCTGTGGTGTTGGATAAACGATTTCCAAATGTATCGAATGGATTAAAATACACATATGTATACATATAAAAAGCTATTAATGAGCATATCATACAACGTATGAAATAAGTATAGAATTTTGTATTTCTGGTTGGAGCTTCAATTTCATATTCGTTTATATTATTATAAATTGGTAATAATCCAGTTATTTTAACTATCCAAAATGAAAATTTTATATCATCGAGAAATGTATGATTTTGTTTGATTATGCTAAATTGTTGCGGTTGCTGTAGTAGCAATGATGTTGTCGTTTTTATATTGATGTGGGACATAGTTTTTGACTTTGACTATGTGATTCGTGAGATATTTTTCTTTAGCACTTGTTGTCTTCTTATTTAATAGTGACTGCACAATTAATGTGGCTTAAAACTTGTTTTATACACTTTATTGTGAAATTCATTCATTGCACGTTGGGACAAAAATCGGTTTCGAGTAATTAAAAGATGAGTTTGACTTTGGGGTTAAAGAAATTTATGGCCAAAAATGGTTCTACTTCAAGTACCACTATCCTTAACTTCATAATCACCGTTTTTAATTAATGGAAAACGGATCTTCTAACTGCGGGAGACTTTTCTTGATTCATATTTCAAACCTATATATCGTCTTCGTTCTGGCAGAATTCACTAAGTCCATTTTTTTTAATTGCTAAGATGAAGTTAGTTTATGCAGTGCATGGTACGCTATGAGGACTGGCAAAACTTAAAAAGTTAACTACATTATCAAAAATCGAATTTATTATGTCTTTCGAATTGTACAAGCTAATTAATACGGATCTAACTAAAAAAATTAATTTGGACTTAGTGATTTCTGCTTGAACGACGACGATATGTATATTTTTATATTTAAGTATAGTTAGTAGCTAAAGCATTCCTACTAGAGCAAACTTTCTTATAGGAAAATGCAGTAAAACATATACCGAAACAAATTCTATCCAAAGTTGTAAAGCGACGATGAGCTGAGAAAATCTGAAAGATCGGTTCCCGGAGACCTGAAACTGATTGAATTAATGATTGAAATATTATAAATGTTATTGGATTGAAATTAGATTTCGGTACCGGAACGAATGAACTTTTGGCAATTTTAACACTCATACCACTTAAGGGTCATTTCATTACCCTAAACGACTTTAAACCTAATTTTTGTTGGCATACTATTTTCCAATTTTTTTCTTTCTCCTTCAGCTTCAGATAATGGAACAATAAAAAATATTGTATTTACACAAGTATTGTTGAATTAAACATATCCGAAACGTGTACTTTATCTTTTATTTCTTTTCTATTTAACCCGACTGAGCCACAGTAACTCATGGCCGGGTCCAGCTGGTATAATAAATAAATCAAGAAAAATATTTATTAAAATTAATCCGCTTTGAATGAACAATGATGCCAGAAGAATGTCAAAAAGTTCATAGAACTAACAGATCAGACGATCGTTTCGCAACCCGCTACGGTTCCTCATCAGTGATCATTGTGATACTTAGTTCCCTCATTTCATCAATCTATATAAGTAAAAATATTGTAAAGTAAATGAGAATTACGAAAACAGTTATTTTCACTGAATAGTATTATTGAAAGGAACTACCACTACCGTTCTATATACTTTTTGCCATTCTTCTTTGACACTTGTATAACATATTGGTCAGATTTTCTGACATCTAATATGAATCGTATCTGTTTTTCGTATGAAAAAAATATTTGTTGAAATTTTGAACAATGGATGCCATGTTCATTCAAAGCCTATTAATTTTAGTAATTAAATAGCCAGCGGTCAATAAAATATTAACGAAAATAATTAATAATTAATAACTTAATTCGACCTAATCAAACCAGGTTTCGTCCCGGTAGGTCTTGTATTGATCATATAAGTACCATCCGTATTCTAATTGAGCAATCTGTTGAGTTGAATGCAAATTTATTTCTCACCTTCGTGGACTTTGAGAAAGCTTTTGATGCGTTGAGCCGTGAATATACATGGAATGCTCTTGCCTCTAGAGATATCCCGGAAAAAATTGTTCGTATAATAAAAAGCAGTTACGAGAAAGCTACCAGCAAGGTACTACACAGGGGTGTCCTAAGTGATGCATTTCCATCTACAAGCGGCGTCAGGCAAGGATGCGCACTCTCAGCTCTTCTCTTTATTACTTTGCTGAAGGCGGTCCTCGAAGCACTTGATCTGCAGAAAAATGGAATCAACTGGGGTCTTCATAATAAGTTGGGAGACTTAGAATATGCTGATGATGTGGTTTTCATATCGAATAGACACAGCGACATGCAGTCACAAATAACGAATGTGGGCATTGGATGCGAGAAAGTGGAACTAAAAACTAACATCTCTAAAACTAAATCCTTGAGAATCAATGCTCACAATATTTCGCAGTTCAATATAAGGGGAACGTGTATTGAAGATGTAAAGCAATTTGAATACTTAGGCAGTATTGTTTCGATTTATGGTGGTACAGTAACTGACGTTAATAACAGATTGAAGAAGCCAAGATGAGCGTATGTAAATCTTAAAAGTGCTTGGAGAGCTAACGGAATACAAGTTGCTACAAAAATCAAAATTTTCAATGCGTGTGTAAAGTATTGTTATATGGCTGCGAATCTTGGTTTTTATCGGCTGCAGACATTCATTAACAGATTCTTCGGCAGATCTTAAGAATTTGGTGGTCAAGGACTATTAGTCACGAACGTTTGTGGAGTAAAACACAGCAACATCCTATTCAAAGTGACATCATGAATAAGAAATATGGATGGCTAGGACATACGCTTCGCAAACTTATTAGTGAGATAGAACATGCTGCGTTGGAATGGAATCGGCAAGGAAGAAGAAACCGTGGACGTCCTAGAATGACATGGAGGAGAACAGTTATGAGCGAAACAGGCAAAACATTCAGGGAATTAAGAGCAACAGCGCGTAACAGAAATAATTGGCGACTCTTTGTTAATAGACTAAGTTCATAAATTTATATTACTTTGTATATCTATTATGAACATGTGCTAATAATAATAATAATAATTAAATAGAAATGTGAACTGCCAAATTTGGAAGAAATTTGCAAAAATGTTAAACAAAAAGAAGAAGGCCAAGGACAATTTTATGACCCAAAAGGTAGTAAGATCTTTCCGCATTAACTTGATTAATTTTTATGAAGAAAAATTCAATTTTATGCCACTGTAAAATGTGTAAATTAAATTTTTATCCTATAATCGAAGATAAGTTGATTGTAGCTTAATAAAGAAAAATTGATTAATTTAATTGAATGCTAGTCGTTATAATGCATACTTAAATTTTTGTAAATGGTTAGAAATTTAAAGTTTTATAAATGCTATAAAATACTAGCTTCGTAGTTTCTCAGCTACAGCAGTGAGAATTTTGTGAATACAGCGCCTAATCGCAATGAAATCAACTGGCCTGTTTTCCGCAATAGTTGGTATTGACCTATAAATTCGCAGCTCAGGTTTATCAGTTGTTTTATTATACGTTGTGTTAGGGTGGCGTGTCACAAAAATGTTAAAAAAATTTTTCATTCGCTTTTTTTTATTAATATTTTACAAGTATTAAAATACTAATCAATTTTATTGATTCATTTAAATGTGTTCACCCTCTTGTGTCGTTTTATCAAATAAAAAATTTAACTTTTGATACACGTTCCACCTCCAGCTCCACCTGTATCGAAAACATCCTTTCTTTTCTTTTGCAGTTTCAAATTTGGACTCCTCGTGAGCCGATGCATTTCATTGCATCTGCAAAATAAGTTGACTATTCAATTTGAGCGTACTTTTTTCTATTGGAATCGATACAAAAGTGAAAATCGATTTTTCAAACGATAATTTCCATTTCGTATTTGTAGATCTTTCACGAACGCATTGCAACCTGAATCAACATTGGAATCGCTGTATTTTAGGGCATAAAACTTTAACTCATTTTTATTAGTGTAAGCAAGATTTAATAAAACGGTTTTAAAATTCCTAATTCTCGTTTTGACGACCTCGATAGTCAAGTGGATAGTACACTTGACTCTCATCCAGAAGGCTGCGGTTTCAATTCTCGTCTTGATCTGGTGGTTGATTCTCATAAACTTCTTATATTCACTATCGATATGAAGTGCATGAGAATTATAAGAATGTGTAAAAGTACACACCTTGGTTAGTAATAGCAAAACCACCGACCTGATAAAAAAATTGCAACACAGCCGTTCGGAATCGGCGTTAAACTGTAGGTCCTACCATCGCCACTGTGGTCTAGTGGCAGAGTGCCAGACTCTTGTCTCTGGAGACCCGAGTACGATTCTCGGCTTGGGTATGTTTCTTATCTATTTTTATCTCTTCCTTTCTTGGGGCTTGGGTACAATAGATCTTATAGGTCGCAGTGCCTGACTTTCGAGTCGTCCTTCCTTCAAATAATAATAAAATAATAACTGTAATTTTCTCTAAATTTCAAAAATGCCGAATTTTTAAATATCTTGAACCTTTTGTATTCGTGGGGAGTTTATTTTAATATTATGGTGTTCATTTTTTTACATGCATTTTGTTTTTGTAAAGTACAATTCGAAAGCTTATCTGTTGTCAGGGGTTTCCTTCTCCATCCAGGTGGCAAGAGGTAGCTATGTTGGAGGTAATCTCATAAGCGATAAATCTAAAGAGCGCCGTTCTGCTACAGAGTCTGTATGCAAATGTATTTGTTTGAAATGGATCTGCTTTTGTATTTTCTTAAGCAGTGTTTAATGGTATGCTTGCTTAGCTTGGAAAACGGACTTAATTTTGTCTAAACCAGAATATATAGATATTTTCTATTTTTTATTATAAAGCCTTACCACAATCCAAGTCTATACTGAAAGCCAAAACCACAAGTCCAATTTTTTTTAATTGCAATATAATATTTTTGTTTCATTAAATAAAAACAAATTTAAAGAAAAAAAAAATGTATTTAAACTTTATTAATTGTTTTTCCAAAAAATTTTATAATGTAATATGTTTCTCAATAAAGCCCGAAATATTTTTTGATTTCAATAATTTATAATAAATAAAATAATAATGGAAAAAAATTATTGAAGTATTTCGAATAAAGATCAGATTTGATCCGAGCTGTTCCGTACAAAATATCAAACTTTTAGTAAATTAATTTCAAATTCAAAGACACTGATGTAACATCGAATATCTCTTCATATTTATGTAGTGTTGATTGCGAATATCATTGTAGAAACGTAGGGAAATCCCAAATATACCAAAAATGTGTTATGGTGCATCAGCTATGCTCCTTCTTTTTGCTTTTCTTTTTTTGCGTTTTCGCGTTTTTTTATTATTTCATTAGTCTCTTTTTTCAATTTTTTGCTTTCTTAGCTTTGCAGCTTACGCATTTCTTCATTTTTAGCATCTTCCAATTGCTTAAATTGTATCAAGATGACGAGATATGTAGTTACAGCAGAGAAGATCTTAAACAATAATAATAAAAATATTTTGCAGTACTTTAATATGTATAGAAAATTGTTTTTTCTGTTAAAATTTTGGATACCTTAAAAAGTGTAGTATTGTCGATGGTAAAGAAACCATAAGCAGTAAATTGTACTTCTTGTCTGACACATTTAGTTAAATATTTATCAATCTGTTTGCGAGAAACCAAAGTTTATTATATATTTTACATAAAATATTTATTAATTAACTTAGCTGGAAGATATAACTTCTGATTAGAAGTTATGTAAGATTTAGTTTTTAAAAATTGTATTTTTAGACTTACAATGTTTTGATGCTCTTTCCGTTTACGATATATACGTGCCAATATCATTGCAGTATTATTAGCCTACAAGAAAGAGGAAAATGGTTTGAGTAGTTTTAATAACCATCAGGATGTTGACTTGGCATAAGATCCCTGTTCATAACCCTGTAAACCCTCGTGAAACCAAAATACTTTACGCATCCATCAAAAAATTGATTTTTTTTATATTTCAAAAGTATAGGCTTTTAAAAGTAATATGTAAAATCAATCAATCAATCAATATTTCTGGTATTTCGACTTCTTCAGCTTATTTAGCAGGTGAGCGCAGAAGTAGGTAAAAGGGCCGACTGAAGTTTAAAGTCATTTATCTCGAAGCGATATTTTTCTGCACGGTGGGAGACAAACAAAAAACTACTCAACCGATTCGTCTCAAACTTTAGTATAATATTCAGGAAACCAGTGCTTATCGCAGGAACTAAAAAAACTTTCTACGTTGAATATTTCTTATTTTTTACATACATAAGTAAAGTAAATTTCAACATCGCATCATTTTGTCAAATTTTTTTTTTTTCATTTTAGTTCCTGTGATAACTATATTCATACTAATGGTAACCACTTTTTATTTTTTTTTTTTTAGATCAGTGGAAAATCCAAAACCACCTGCAAAATCTGATTTTTTTTGAAGAGATCACCAATTTTAGTTTACTTAAAATTATAATTTTTTTTTTTTTAATATTATTTTTGCATATGGTTAAAGTAATAAAATATATCTACAAAGTTTAAATACTATTGCTCATTATTTCATTTAAAAAAAAAATCCTAAAAACTCGTCAAATTCAAGGGCGCTAGACCAGAAGGTCCCCTTAATTATAAAGTGGAAAGAAGGGAGAGATATTAAGGAAATATATTTCCCAAAGCTAATCGATCATGAACAGAGCACAGTCAGTATAAAATTATTGAATATTACAAGTAAAAACAAAAATAAGCGTCAATTATATAAACAAAATAATAGTGAAATAAAAAAAGAAAAAACGATTATGTGTCTGCATGCACTCACAGTTGAAGTGAAACTATGTTGTTTATTAGAAAATTGTAAGAAAACATTTATAAAACATTCTGTTGAAGTTTTTGCTGTCCTCTTCTCTCTATTGTTGTTTTTGCTTTTCCTCTGTTGATACTCTCAACACTTATCGGCACAAACACGACTTAGTACACGTGTATAACATATGAAAGAAAAGTTCAGTTATATGCAATCAAGCCGAGACTTCTATATCGAATCTCACTAAAGCAAATGCGATAAAACTGCAAGAAGTCGTCTCTCTGCTTGATTGTATGTAGCCGAATAACAATTGCATAACTTCGTTTCTTACTGATTTTGTTTGAGTGCAACAGAAACAAATCGTGACCGTTGTTGTTGAAGTTTTTGCACTTTTCCTCTTTCTACATTTATCTGCACAAACATGACCTAACACACGTATACAACACATGAAAGGAAAACAGCTGTATGCAGTCAAGCTCTCTCACTAAAGCACATTGAGATAAATCTACTCGAAGACGACTCTCTGCATGATTGTATGCAGCCGATCCCCATATGGCTACGTTCGCTAAACACTAACAACAGCATAACTTCGTTTCTTATTAGTTTTGCATGAGTGCAACAACAATACGACTTCCGTTGCAAAATGTTCGATTTACCCTGGCTAAAGAAGTTTCACTTCAAAAGCATAGCTATGAACAACATTGAAAATGAGACCGTGCAAATTCACGATATGAATTGCGACCTATGAGGATCATAAAGTAATATAACATTTGTTGAGATTATATCTAGAATCTGGGACGAGAAATGTTCATTTTTGTTCAATAATGTGTTTTGTAATATTTAAGTGACAAGTGGTGAGAAATATTAAAACGATATCGGGTTAGTTTCAGGGAATAGCTTCACATCGAGAGTGAGAGGTAGTTGTATAAATTTGCCTATTAAAACCTTCTCAGTAATAGGCAGTTGACAGGAAAAGGCATAAAATGACAAGAATTTGCCATACATCATTAGAGAGACGCTATTTATTTAATTTGAAATGAGATACCCTCTTTTTTCACATTATCATCATTACTTGTTTTTGCTAAAAGATTAAAATAACTTCCACGAATATTTCACCTTCTGAAACTTGAACGAGGTTTGAAAATCGAAACCTGTCAACTAATTGTTTTTTTTTTAGTTTTGATAGTCCTTATTAATTTAACAGCCTATTTACCTAGCTGACTAATTTTGTCTGCCGGCCAGATAGAAATTCAGGTGACTCTGTCAGACACGAACTTTACTAAACTTTATACGTTATTAAATATTAATTTCATAAATCTATTCGCAGCTTGAATACGCACCTCTTTCGAAGCTTGATGGCAATTTCGTGCCAATAATGTAATCACCAAAAAATTGTAAATCAACCAGATCATAAAATATTGCAGTACTGCTAATGTAAATTCCAATTGAGCAGAGATTTGAACGAAAATATAATATGCAGTTGTGGTTATGGCGTAGAAAGAAAATCCCAAATATAATGCAATAATCAAACCACAACAATCATTTATCGATTTGTATATGTGCACCAATTTGCTATGTAAACCAAAGCAATAATGAGTTTCTATAGAAAAAATTTCACCAGCAAATAAATCGTTTTCAAAGTTTTTTTGTTTTTCCTTTTGTTGCTGATGACATTGCACCAGAATCGGTTGCTGTTCCTGTGATTGTTTGACTGTTGGCTGTTGTTTCTGCTGATAGCAACTATTTGCGATGCTGCTGGTGCTTCTGCTGGCATTATTATATTTTCTTAATATTGCATTCAAATATGCAAAACGCCTTGCTATTATACGCAATAGTGTTGCTAGAAAAACTATAGATAATCCAGACAAAATAATTTGTATATTGTATATAATAACGGCTATATAAAATATGATACGCGTTTCTGCGTCCTCAAATCTTGTATCCAAATATATCATATAAGTATGACACAACATTATTCCAATAATAAATTTCTTACTAAATTCACATTTATTCTCAAGGAATATGAAATTTTTGGAATCCGTTTTTTTGTTCATCTCTTGATCGATTACAAGTAAATCATTGATTATTGTAATGAATTTTTTTGAGTTCCATGAATTATTGCAAATTATTGCTACATATAAAAATGAAACAAATGTACCTTCAACAAATCTTGTTAAAATATCAGTGTTGTTTGATAATTCATTTTCATAAATATCGAAAGGATTCAAATATACGAATATATACAAATTAAAAGCTATTAATGAAAATATCACACAACGTATGAAATAAGTATAGAATTTGCTGTTTCTGGTGGGAGCTCCAATTTCATATGCGTTTATATTATTGTAAATTGGTAATAATCCAGTTATTTTAACTGTCCAAAATGAAAATTTTATATCGTTGAGAAATGTATGATTTTGTTTGATTTTGCTAGATTGTTGATGTTGTTGTAGTGACACTGATGTTGTCGTTTTTATATTGATGTGAGACATAGCTTTTGACTTTGACTATGTGATTCGTTGCAAATTTTTTCTTGACACTTGTTACTTTCTGCTTATTTAATACTGCGTACACTATAAAATGTGGCATAAAACTAGTTTCTATACACTTGATTGTGAAATTAATTGCACATTGCACTGTGGTCCAAAACCCGTTTTTTTTTGGAATAAAATTTTGTCTGAAACTTTATACATATATTTCTGGTACCTTATTCATAATAAAATACACAAATGAGCAAAATCGGATAAGTTCCACGCCCTCTTTCCATATACTACTAATCTCGAAACGCACATATCTTGTAGAACATCATAGATAGAAAGCTATAATTTGGTTAATAGATATATTTACTCGATAAATTCAACTATGGCGAAAAAAGAAAAAATCGGTTAACTTCCACGCCCACTCTTCATATATACTTAATTTATATATATGCACATATCTACAAGATTCGCAAATATAAATCTGGAATTGTATATGTAAGCACACATCAGGTTCTAGGAACGGAATTTTAGCGAGTTTTTTGGGGATAAGGGAATTCGAAGTCAAAAGCATCCTTACCCCAAGTACGAATACTCCAAACTTTAAAATCGGTTAAAAGCTTAAGCATTCCCACTCAAACAAACTTTCTTATAGAAAAACCTACTACTAAAGAATTTCTACCAGAAGTTCTAAAATGACGATGGCCTGATTATCATAAAAATCGGTTACCGGAGAACTAAAACTGATTGAACTGGGTTCAGTGTTAAAAACGTATGCCTGAATTGAAATGGCTGTCGGTGCGGAACAGAATGAAATTGTTCCTATTTTAACATTCATACCACCTCACGGTCATTTGGTGGCCCAAAACGACTTTAAACTTAATTTTTGTTGGCATACTATTTTATAATTTTATCTTCTTTTTCATCAGGATAACAATTGTGATATACTTTCAGTAATAAATAATAAATAATTCAAGAGAAATATTTAAATAGAAAACACAAAACTTTTTGTTTGCTTTTATTGAATAGAATTAGTGGACCATTATTTTGATTTTATTCAGTATATTTGATTTTTTCTAATTTTGATTAATTTTCATCAAGAAAAATTAAATATTATGCCACTGTAAAATGAGTAAATTAAATTTTTATCCGATAATCGAAGATGACTTGATAGTAGTTTAATAAAGAAAAAATCATTAAACTAATTGAATACCAATTCTAACATATACTGTGTCAAATAGTTAGAAATTTAACATTTTCATAGTTACGCAGCTGCAGTAGTGAGAATTTTGTGAATACAGAGTCTGGTCGCGATGAAATCAACCAGCCAAGGCACGTTCTCAGGGATAGCTCGTTACAATTGGAAAATGTTTGTCATGAATAATTTGGCTTGTCTGTTTTAATGGGTTTCCCTCTGCTTCCTGCTGATTCATACTCCATTTCGTCGCTTAATTTGGGGTAATTTTATAAGTGGTAAATGCAAAGAAAGTTGTTCTGCTACTGGGTGTGCACAACAAATGTTTTTGTTTGACACGGATCTGCTTTAATACTTTCTTGAGCAGAGTTTAATGATATGCACCTCAGCTTGAAAAACGGAGTTGACTGAGTTTAAACCAGTGTATAAAGACCTTTTCGATTTATCTTTTTGTAAACCCTTACCACAACCCAAGTCTATACTGAAAGTTAAAATTACCTAAGTCCAATTTTCTTTCTAATTGAAAGATAATATTTTTGTTTCATTAAGTAAACACAAATTTCAAGAAAAAAATAAATTTAAACTTTATTAATGATTTTTCACATAAATTTTAGGTATATATTTCTAAATAAAACACGAAATGTTTTTAAATTTGAATAATTTATAATAAATAAAATATTAATGGGAAAAAATTATTTAAGTTCTTAAGTAATTTTTAGTGTTTATTAACAAAAATAATTAGATTCGAGCAAGGATCAGATTTGATTTGAGCTGTTTCGTACAAAATATCAAACTTTTAGTAAAGTAATGTCAAATTCAAAGTAATTGACGTGACATTGAATAGCTCTTCATATATATGTAGTGTTGATTGCGAATATCCTTGTAGAAATGTAGGGAAATCCCAAATATACCAAAAAAGTGTTACTGTGCATCAGCTATGCTGTCTTATACGCGACTTTTTCTTTACGTTTTTATTTTGTTATTTCATTTACTGCTTTTTTCCTTTTGTTTTCTTAGCTTTTTTGTTGCAGCTTACGCAAATCTTCAATTTTAGCTTCTTCCAATTGCTTAAATTGTATCAAGATGACGAGATATGTAGTTACAGCAGAGAAAATCTATAATAATTGTAATAATAATATTTTATAGTATTGGATCTATTTATAAAAAAAATTGTTTGCTCTGTTTAAGTTGTGGATACCTTGAAAATTGTACTATTGTCGATGGTAAAGAAACCATAAGCGGTAAATTGTACTTCTTGTCTTACACTTTTAGTTAAATATTTGTCGATCTGTATGGGAGAAGCCAAAGTTAATCATATACAGTACATAAAATGTTTGAAATATTAACTTAATCAGAAGATATAACTTATAATTAGAAGTTAAGTTTTAGTTTTAAAATATTGTTTTTTTAGACTTACAATATTTTGATGCTCTTTGCGTTTGCGATATACACGTGCCAATATCAATGCTGTGTTATTAGCCTACAATTAAGAGAAAATGGTTTGAGATATTATAATAACAATTATCTAGATGTTAATATAGGAGCCAGTATTCCTTGAGATCCCTGTTCAGAGCCCTAAACGGAAGGCTTCACTTGAGAAACCAAAAAACCTCACTCGCTGAGCATGAGGAGCAAGTGTTTTAAGTTTATTGTTCGTCTCAACAATCTGAATTAATATTAAAGAGTGGGGAAAAGGGGGAGGTTTTAAGAAGCTTGATCCCTAAAAGCAAATCGTTCATGAACATATCACAGTCTGTAAACTAAGCCTCGCTTACTCAAAACATAAACGTGCAAATGCACGATATGAGGTGCTACCTATGAAGATCGTAAAGAAATTTAGCATTTTTTAAGATCGTACCTAGAATCTAGGGTGAGAAAAGTTGATTTTTGTTGAACAATGTTTTCTGTAATAGTTAGGTGAAAAATACTGAGAATTATCAAAATAATTTCCAGCTAGTTTCTAGGAATATCTTAACAACGAGAGCTACTTCTGAACCATCTACTGGTCAAAATATTTGTAAAGATTAACCGTTTAGCACTTTCTCAGGAGTAGGCATTTGACAGTAAAGAGCATGAAATGACTCAATAATTATGCACCATACACATTGACGACGGCAGCTACACGACTACATCTGTCAAATTATAAAAACAACATGTTCTTATAGAGACGATTATTTTGGCGACAACACGACCACATGACCATCAACCACAATTGTGGCTGTAGCCAATTTTAAATCTATTTCTGATTTGATAAGCGACAGAGAGAGAAGAGAGTTTGCTTTTATTGTTTTGGCTGTGTTTGTTGCAGGTGGTGCCGTTTTTTATTGTGTTTAGTAGCTGACTACACGGCGACAGTTGTAGCCGACGGAATTTCGTAGTTCGTGTGTGTTCGTGTAGCTGCTAGCGTCAATGTGTATGAACCTTTAGATATACATCATTACAGAGATAATTTTATTAAATTTGGAGTGAGCTACTCTCATTTTTTTATACATTATCATCATAACTTTGTGATTGTTAAAATATTAAAATAGCATCCACGAATTTTTCACCTTCCGAAGCTTGAACGAGGTTTGAAACAGAAACCTGTCACAGAATTCCTTTTTAAATCTAGATATTCCTTATTAATTACTTTCATGTTGATCATCAGAATAGAGTAATCTTGTGTTCATGTATTTAATCAACTAATGTTTTTATGTAAAGTTAATGAAGTGATGAGGAACTGTAGCCAGTTCCGAAACGATCGTCTGATCTGCTAATTTTATGAACTTTTAGACATTCTTCTGGCATCATTGTTCATTCAAAGCCTATTAATTTTAATAGTAGAGTTAACTCCTACAAACAGAATTGCAATACTTTACCAGCCGTAAAGCGTCTTTAAACTGACTGATCTGCCAATTGGCTTTGAAAAAAGTTGATAAATTTTATAAATTTAATGAAAATTGATAAATTTTATTTAACGCCAATTGAATAACTGGTCAGATAACTCAGAAAAATCGCAAAATCTAATTTAACAATTTAACTTGTCATTTGCCAATTTACCCAGCTGACAAATTTGTCTGCTGACTTCAGGTCAGATGGAAATTCAGGTGACTATGTCAGACACATTAAATTTTCAATATAGTTTTAAACTTTTTATTAATTTTATAAATCTATTCGCACCTCTTTCGAAGCTTGATGGCAATTTCGTGCCAATAATGTTATAATCGAAAAATTGTAAATCAACCAGGCAATACAATACTGCAGTACCTCCAACGTTAATTCCATTTGAGCAGAGATTTGAACAAAAATATAATATGCAGTATTGGTTATGGTGTAGAAAGAAAATCCCAAATATAATGCAATAATCAGACCACAACAATAATTTATCGATCTGTATATGTGCACCAATTTACTATGTAATCCATAGCAATAATGAATTTCTATAGAAAATATTTCCTCAACAATCAAATCGCTATCAATATTTTTTTGTTTTTCCTTTTGTTGCTGGTGATAGTTTACAAGAAGCGGTTGCCTTTGATGGTGCTGTTCCTGTGATTGTTGCTCCTGTTGCTTCTGCTGATAGCAACTAGTTCTGGTGTTGCTGGTGCTTCTGCTGGCATTGCTATATTTTCTTAATATTGCATTCAAATATGCAAAACGCATTGCTACTATACGCAATAGTTTTGCTAGAAAAACAATAGATATTGCTGACAATGCATTTTGTAGATTGTATATTGAAATGACTATATATAGTATGGTAGGCGTTTCTCCGATTTCAAATCTTGCCTCCAAATATGTTATATAAGTTTGACACAATATTATACCAATAATAAATTTCTTACTAAATTTACATTTATTCTCTAGGAATATGAAATTTTTGGAATTTTCTCCTTCGTTTATTTCTTGATCGATTGCAAGTAAATCATTGATTATTGTAATAAATTTTTGTGAGTTCCATGAATTGTTGCAAATTATTGCTATATATAAAAATGTAACGAATGCACCTTCAGCCAATCTTGCTACATTATCAGTGCTGTTGGATAAATTATTTTCATAAATATCGAACGGATTAAAATATGTTAATGTATAAAAATTATAAACTATTGATGAAAATATTACACAACGTATGAAATAAGTATAGAATTTTCTGTTTCTGGTTGGAGCTCCAATTTCATATTCATTTATATTATTATAATTTGATAATAATCCAGTTATTTTAACTATCCAAAATGAAAATTTGGTATCGTCGAGAAATGTATGATTTTGTTTGATTTTGCCAGATTGCTGGTGTTGTTGTTGTGGCAATAATGTTGTCGTTTTTATATTGATCAGAGACATAGTTTTTAACTATTTGATTCCTTAGATATTTTCTCTTAGCACTTTTGTTCTCTTGTTATTTAATAGTGACTGCACTATAAAATGTGACATAAAACTGGTTTCTAAACACTTTACTGTGAAATTGTATAGATGGTTCTCAGCATATCTTAAGCTTAATAATAAATACTAGTACTAAATACTTAAGGCTAGAATTCATTGCACATTGGGCCAAAAATCAATTTTGAGTAACTTAAAAGTTAGTACGAATTTAACGCTAAAAAGAATTCGATGTTAAGAATCAGTTATTGCATGGTGGGGAAAGGCATTATAACTTCTCCATTTATATATCAGAGTGTTAGTCCGTTTTCCTACTGGAAGCGACGCAATTGCAATTCTGCACAAAGCGGCGATTGGCAATGCTAATTGCTCTGAAACAATCGCAAGGATTTCCATTATCAAAGCGTTGTTTTTGATCACAGTTGCATTACTTCCAGTGGGAGAACGGCCATAGTGTCAGTGCTGTTTTCGCTGATCTTCTTCTGAGTAGACAAAAATGGAATTACAGGCGAAAAAATGATAGCCCTGAATTAAAATATGAGTTTATTTTTTAATTTTATTTAACTTATCTCATACCTATGATTGTGTTGCAATGTATAATTGGATTAATTCTCAGTTACTGCCAGGGTTTTCAAAGGAGTTATATCCACTACTATAAATATTCATAATAGTTATGTAACCGCAAGTATCTCTGCTATCTCTAGGCCAAACATCACTTAAAATACTTTAAGACTTAAGAAAGCGGTATATCAAGCTGTAACATTTCCGAAGACAACATTTGCCTGAATCGTCAAGTCACACTAATGCGTTCTCTCTCGGACACTGAGCTGCTGATTCGATTTTGATATCAAATTCACAAGGAATCCCCGCCCCCCCTTTTCTAGGTGAAGTTCTGATGATATGCCATGCTATTCCTACATTATGGTAGAAACTAGGCGTACTAGACTAAGGCTTTCAGATTGGATATCAATTCAAATCAGTTTAGCCAAGTTGACGTCACTTTTTTACCTTCTATCTTAAGAGAATGCATAGAACCACACCTCATTTCGAAATTCAGAAAAGATAGTACAATGATATCGTCAGAACCGCGTTCGAGTGGCACCCTTGAAGAAGTTTTGTATACCACCTTGATCAAAAAGTTCCCAGAATTTATTCAGAAAATTATAAATACAATTTTATTCATCTAAATCTATATTGTCCCCTTCAAAGTAATCCCCATCGATTGCAACACACTTATGCCAGCGATTGATCCAATCCTCCAAACATTTTTTATATTATATTCGGTTTTCGGTATGTCCATCAGTGCTTCCTGCAATTTTTCCATTACTTCCTTTCGGCTGCTGAAACGCGTTTCCCGTAATGGTTTTTTAACTCGATTGAACAGAAAGAAGTCACAGGGAGCCAAGTCAGGTGAATTCGGTGGCTGTTGGATGATGTTTGACACTGTGCGACGGTGTATTATCATGGTGCAAAATCCACGAGTTTTCTGTCCACAATTCTGGTCTCTTTCGGCGAATTGCTTCACACAAACGCCTCATAACGCCCAAATAATACTCTCTGATTTTTAGTGCGGTTAATTTGCGGTTATTGACCAAAAATTTCTTTTACTTTATCAATATTTTCGTCGGTTTTCGATGTCGATGGTCTGCCACTGCGTTCATTATCTTCGATTGACTCATGACCACTTTGGAACCGCTCGTGCCACTGGTAAACGACCGTTTTCTTTAGAAAATCGTTGCCGAAACACTTTTCCAACATTTCCAACGTCCGCGCACCATTAAATCCGTTTTTTACGCAAAATTTAATACAAGTTCGTTGTTGCAAATTTAAATCCATTTCTAAAATTGTAAAAAATCGCCAACACTCACAGAGATAGATGTACCCTTAGCTATGTAACTTTTGCAAATAAATGTCAAGCTATGACGCTAAGATTTAGAGGGAATATCAACAACAGATGTACCAACTTAAAAACAAACAAAAAAACAGAACTCAAATCGGAACGATGGGAGCGCGACACGGTGGTTGTTCCGGGAACTTTTTGATCAAGGTGGTATAATGAAGTAAAACGTGTGATGAAATCGAACGAGTATGTACTATTAGACAGATACTGAAAAACGACGATGACGGTGACATGTTTGGAATTTATCAGGCTTCATGTATCAAAATCTAATCGGAAAAATAGATACCCGGTAATCTGAAACTGATTGAAATTTATTCGTTGTTAGAAATGTATAACTTTCAGCAAAATAAATATTTTTAGATCGAAATTATATGTCGCTACGGAACAGAACGAATTTGTGCTCATTTCTTGATCAACCTAATTAATTTTATTATTAAGAAAAAAATAATTTTATGCCACTGTTAAATGTGTAAATTAAATTCTTATCGTATAATCAAAGATGAGTAGATTGTAGCTTAATAGAGAAAAACTCATTAAACTAATTGAATAGCAGTTGTCTTTATATATTATTACAAATAGTTAGAAACTTATATTTTATATATGTTATCATTTTGTGAATACATTCCCGATTGCGTGTAAATCAACCGTTTAGTTCCCCATCGCTGTTAAGCAATAGATGTTAGTTTTATTAACACCTTAGGGGAGTCCTAAATTGTTGGTGTAGAAGCAATTTCATAATTGATGAATGCAAGGAGATTCGATTTGCTATAGAATGTAAGAGAATGTTGTTATTTGACACAGATCTCCTTTCATATCCCACTTCAGCAGATTTCGATACCATACATTGGAGCTTGGAAAACTAAGTTAACCTAATGGCTATACCCGGATATATGGCTATACCGGATGGAAACCGGTTTTGAATGAGACCAATTTTAAACCAAACCATCCGCAATTTTTTTTTAACTGAACTGAATATAATAGTCTTTTTATATTACTTTTTTTTACAGTTATTTCAAAACTACAAGGGACAATATTGCTAGACAAAATTCCAAAAAAGTTCTATGATCGTATTTCCAGCTACATATAGATATATATAGGTCAGGGGTTGAAATAATAATTTGTATCGCGATTTAATTCCGCGGCGCGTCACTCGCGAAATTAAAATTATTTAATTTTAATTTTGTTAGGAAGCGCAGCCGCGTGCTGCACTTCCTAACCTTTTTCGTCTTTTCTTTCTCTATCTTTCTTCTGTCACTCTTCCTCTTCTTTTTGGCCGATATCCACATTCACAATAGTAAAAGAGTACCATTTAGTACTAGATTATACTACTGGGAGTGGGGATATGGAGACTTCTGTAAGAGAGCGCAGAGGTGTATTTGTTGTAAATTTGCGGAAAAACGGGAAAACTTTGGTTCTCTCATTTGGTTGATTTTCTAGTGAAAATTCAACGGTATGACTCCGCTATGCACTAATACAGGTGCATTGCCGCCAATTCTCATACAATTGGTTGGGTCGGGGACTTTGTCCAGGGTGTAATCATGTACACCCACACATGTATGGGTATGATGATTTCCCGTTTAGAGACCAGTTTCTTGGAGAAACTGCATTGTGTTCTGCTGACATAGCGGACGAAAATATAATGTATGCGGCTGAATATAAGTGGTACATATTTTTGCACCGGACTTATATTCAGTTCTGTGCTAGCTTTCGAGAGCGACTATCAGGATTTTTCCTAGTGCGCATATTTCACAATTTATTTTAAATCATACATTGTTTGGAATCTTGTGCGATTTTTTTGTGCGAAGTATTGAATTTTCTTTTGTGTCCTTTTTTTTTTTTTGGTGAATTAATTTTTGTGTACTTTGGTATCACCAAGTCGGGTGAACCAAAGTATTTTAAATTAATATTATTGTGATTGGTACCACCAAGTCGTGGTGGACCAATAGTGTTAAATTTAATTTAATTTATTAATTTTATTAAATAGTGAGCGCGGAGTTAAAAGCAATTTTTATTTTGTTGTGTCGCTAACTTGTAGCGACAGCGGTAAAGTAATTTTAGCCGGGTTACTTTGTTCGGGAATTAATTTTCGGGTCGCGATCCTTGTGCGCGAATATAGAAGGGTTCATAAACCCATTAACCCAGGGAGTATCATTTTATTTTTATTTTATTTTTTTGTGGTCACTTTTTGGCAGTTGGTGCTAATTGCCAGTGACTATTTTGTTTGTGGAGTAGGCTTCTCCTACTACTAACTTTATTTTCTCTCTTTTCTTTTTAAAATTTGTGGAAGTCCGTTTGTGTGCTCGTGAGCCCAGCAGGTTGTGCGGGTGAAATTTAATTTTACCTTTTGTAAAATTGTGCGGTAGCTCAGTATTGAGCTACAGAAATCGAGCGTTTCCAAAAAATATATTTTTTTTTATTCTTATTTTCATTTTATTTTGAACCGGCGACCACTTCTCCACTGAGATAGCTGGCAACGCAGAGGCTCCGTCTTTCTCCTTTAAATTTAATTTAAAAGCGAAAGTGACGGTGACAAATTGGCGCCCAACGTGGGGCATTCATTTATTAAGAAATTTAAATTGAGAATCGGAATTCTCACGAACTTGTATTTTTGTATTTTTTTTTATTTTTTATTTTTTTTTATATAATTTAGTGAATTGTGTCACTAATAATTTTTTTTCCTTCCAGAAGAAAATTACTTTGAGTTCCAGCGGTGAACATCAGCAGTCGGAAGAGAAAAAAATTGTGTACCCAACTTTGTCCGGAAAACTTGGTTGGTGGTTTTGGTTTTGCGTTCGGTGAGTCCGTTCCGTTTTATTACTATTTTTTTTTCAATCGGTTTTATTGAATTTTTGGTTACAGTTTTTTTAATTTTTTATTAAATTTTTTTTTAATTTTTTATTAAATTTTTTTTTAATTTTAATTTTATTCTATTCGGTTTCATTAAATTTTAGTTATTTTAATTTTAATTTTTTTTAATCAAATTTTTTTTATTTTTTTAAATTTTTCTTTAATTTGATTTTGTTTGGTATAATTTAAAGTTAATTCTTTTTTGTTTTTTTTTCGGTTTCTCGTCTTATTGGAAAATTTTATTTTAATTTTGCGTTAATATTTTTTTTTTAATTTTGCGTTATTTTTTTTATTATTATTATTATTTATTATAGTTATTATTTTTACAAACAGTTTTATTTTTTTTATTATTTATTATACTATTTTCGTGTTTTATTTTTTTTATCTGTGACTAGTATATACTAGTGGGAAATTTCTTTGGGAAAATTTGCGATTTTTGTTTTTTTTCTTTCTTTCTTCTTTTTTTATTTAATTTTTTTTTTCTCTCAATCTCATAATGGAAATTAATCGGTTAAATCAAGAAGAGTTGGCCTACGAGATGGAGGCTCGGGGTCTGAAAATTGACACTGTGGATGTCATGAGGAAGTCGTTGAGGGCTTCCAGGGTTGTCGAACGGCGGGGATCGGTTGACGTTTTCGCCGATTATCCGTTTCCTTTTGAAGAGGATAAGGATGCGGTTGTTGAGAAAATTTCCGAGATTGTGAAATTAATGTTGTCGCCACCCAAGGATACGAAGTCTTCCGAGTACCAGAAGATACTCGTGAAGATCGAGTGGGCGCTTGGGCGGATTTCTCGGGCGAAGCCCACTGATGGTGTAGGAGCGTCAGAACAAATGGAGCTCAAAAGTAAGCTAGTTATGCTTCTAGCTGAGCTTGATGAGCTGGTAGGTGGGGATGAGGAAGAGGCTGCACCAATGGCGGTGCCAAGGCCCATGTTAGGGAATATTCAGAGGGGAACTCTGCCGAAGGAGGCTGCAGTAGAAGTGGGGTTAGATACCCCTGGGGTTAGGACTGCACCTTCGGCTGGAGGTGCCGTAGCCGTAGAAAAATTTGAAAATTTGGCCAAGTGGGAAGTAAAGTTCAATGGCGAGAAGACTGGTTTGTCTCTCAATGCCTTCCTGGAGCGTGTGGACGAGCTGTGTGAAGCTCGTGGAGTCAGTGAGACTCAACTTCTTCGTGGTGCGGTTGATTTATTTTCAGGAAAGGCGCTTATATGGTTCCGCGCGGTGCGCAAAATGGTGTCTAGCTGGCAAGAGCTAGTAGTGGAGCTAAAGTTGGAGTTTTTACCACCCAACTACGACGAAATTTTACTGGACGAGATCAGACGTCGGACTCAAGGAGGTACGGAGTCCATTGGAGTTTATGTTGCGGCGATGAAAGGGATGTTCGGCAGGCTTTCCGAACCATTATCCGAGCGTCGGATATTAGGATTAATTATGGCGAATCTTTCGCCTTTCTACCAAACTCAGCTGGGCTTGGCTGAGCCGAAATCGTTGCCCGAATTGGTTTCCCTCGGACGTCGGCTGGAAGCAGTTCGGACAAACGTGGAATCATTTGTTCCACCACCCAGTAGTCGGTCGAAGAACCTACTGGAACCGGATCTCGCGTACGTATCGATTGGACCAGATGTCGCGGAACTTAATGCGCCACTTCGCGATCAACGATTGGAGCGTCGGATAAAGGCACCAACACAGTCGAAGCTTGCGTCGTTCCGGTGCTTCAACTGTAAGCGGTTTGGACATGTGTCGGCGAACTGTCCCAACGGAATAAAATGTTACGGTTGCGGAAGAGCGGGCGTAATGAAGCGGGATTGTCCTCGGTGTACGGCGGGCCAACGGGCCATTACAGATATTCCAAATAATCGGAATAATGGAGGCAGTGCTTCTGCCATGGGTCGGACAGGCCCTAGAGGGGATAATCGTATCCCAAATAATTCGGGAAATGTGGTGCGAGCTCCTGTGGCAGCAGGGCAGGAGACTCGTCGAAGTTAGGTAGATTGCCTGCGAGCAATCAGCTGGTGTTAGGTATTAGGCCTGCTCATTTAGATCGAGAAGTTGTGTGTCTAGGTTTTGCGTTCTCGAAAAATGAATCGGATAGTAGGCCATATTTAGGAGTTAGAATTTTTGGCGTGCTAATTAGGGCTTTATTGGATTCGGGTGCAACGCGCACCATACTCGGGCGCCCTGGATGGGAAATTTTAAAATCGTGGGGTGTTAAACCCAATGCGTGTAATATTCGCGAGGTAGCATTGGCGGATGGAGAGCGGGTACCGGTCGAGGGTACAGTTTCACTACCAATCGAGGTAGAGGGCAAGTCGGTCCTCATAAATTGTTTAATAATTCCGAATCTTCCACAGAAGCTGATCCTTGGTGTTGACTTTTGGGTAAAGTCGGGTATTGTACCAGATTTATCCAAGGATCAGTGGAGTTTCTCAGGCCAAGTCGAGGTCTCGTCAGTCGCGACGATAATTGAGAGGACACAATTGTCCAGGAGTGAAGAGGAGGAATTAAGCCGATTGATAGTGGATACTTTCGAAAGTATGCCTGATGGTCTTGGGTGTACTCATTTGGTCGAACATCGGATCCGAACCAAACCGAACGTCGAACCGATTAAACAACGGTATTATCCCGTGTCGCCGGCGATTCAGAAACGAATTGATACTGAACTAGAAGACATGTTAGAGAAGGGGGTGGTTGAGGTATCACATAGTCCATGGGCTTCTCCTGTGGTAATGATAAAAAAGAAGGACGATACGTATAGGTTTTGTGTGGACTATAGGACCCTTAATAAGAATACTGAAAAAGATAGCTACCCTTTACCGTATGTTTCAGCTACTTTAGACAAGCTGAAAGATGCTAAATACTTATCTAGCTTAGATATTAAATCCGCCTATTGGCAAATACCAGTAGCGGAGAATTCTAGGGCCTTCACGGCATTTACTGTCCCTGGTAGGGGTTTGTACCAATTCAAGCGTATGCCTTTCGGTCTGCATAATGCGCCTGCCACTTGGCAGAGATTTATTGACAGAGTCATTGGTGCCGACTTGGAGCCTCACGTGCTCGTGTACCTTGATGATATCATCATAGTCACGAACACGTTCGCGAAACACATTGAAGTGCTCAAGGAGGTCCTGACCCGTATAAGCAACGCGGGTTTACGTTTGAATCGGCAGAAGTGTAACTTTTGTTTATCTTCGCTTAAGTATCTTGGGTATGTTGTCGATCGACAGGGTCTACATGTAGATCCGGAGAAGGTCGAGGCCATGCTTAAGATACCAGCGCCCCGAAATGTTAAGGAAGTACGATCCTTTGTGGGAACTGTTTCGTGGTACCGTAGGTTTGTGTCACATTTCGCGGAATTAGTGAGGCCCCTTACTGATCTTACAAAGAAAAATAAGAGGTTTCACTGGTCTCAGGAATGTGAAGATAGTTTCTTGCGGGCCAAGGAGTGTTTAGTAACAGCTCCTGTCCTAAGTTGCCCAGACTTTGATAGACCCTTTGTACTACAGACTGACGCATCAGACTTTGGAGTGGGTGCTGTACTGACGCAGGAGTTTGACGAGGGGGAAAAAGTAATTTCTTACCTAAGTAGGTCCCTGAGTAGGAGTGAAAGAAATTACTCGACGACGGAGAAGGAATGTTTGGCGGTTTTGTGGGCGGTTGAGAAGTTGAGACCATACATCGAAGGTGTTCGTTTCACAGTGGTGACCGATCATTACTCGTTAGTATGGCTCAACAACTTAAAAGATCCGTGCGGTAGATTGGCGCGATGGGCGTTGAAGTTGCAACAATACGATTACATGATCGTACATCGTAAAGGTAAAGAACATGTCGTTCCAGACATGTTATCGAGAAGTGTTCCGGTCGTGAACGAAGTCGCGGAGGCGTCGCGAGATACGTGGCTAACTAATATGTGTAAAAGGGTAACGGAAGACCCATTAAATTATCCGGCGTGGCGTATCCAGAATGGAAATTTGTATAAGCACGTCAAAACAGGACCCCAGAATATGTATAACCAGGCATATGACTGGAAAAGAGTCCTAGGTAAGGGTGATAGGGGAAAGGCATTAGTCGAATGTCATGATGACCCTTTAGCGGGCCATATGGGAGTTTTGAAGACCTTTAGTAGGGTATTAGAGAGATATTTTTGGCCGAAGATGAAGGCGGATGTTAGTAGGTATGTTCGTGGGTGTCAGGTTTGTCAGAGTGTCAAACCTGAAAACAGAAGACCAGCTGGTTGTATGGTAGGTAGGACCAAGGTCTTAGAACCTTTTGAAATGATCTGTGTGGATCTGGTAGGGCCCTTAGTGAGGTCAAACCGGGGGTATTCTTATATACTCACTGTGGTCGACTACTTCACTAAGTTTCCGCTCTTGTTTCCGTTGCGGACGGCAACAGCCAAGAGCATTTTAAGAGAGTTGGAAGACAATGTGTTCCTTCTCTTTGGTGTCCCTGGTTCCATTGTGTGCGACAATGGCCCCCAATTTAGGAGCAAAGAGCTAAAGGCTCTATGTGAGTCGTATGGGGTGCGCATTAGATATACGGCTCATTATCACCCTCAGGCAAACCCAGCGGAACGCATTAACCAGACGATTAAGACGACGTTAAGGGCATATGTGTCGGAGAATCACAAGACTTGGGATACCCACCTGTCGAAGGTAGCATGTTGTATACGCACAGCACAACATGAAGTCTTGGGGGTTTCTCCGTACTATGCAAACTTTGGGCGAAACATGGCAGTCCGGGGAGACAAGGATTACAGACGGGAAAATGACTTTGACGAAACGACTACGACAAGTATCGAGGACAGAGCCAAGCAAATGGCAGACTTGAGGGAAAACATACGCATTAAGCTACAGACAGCAAGCGCCAAGATGGCGCAGACTTATAATTTAAGACGTAGGGATACACAGTATTTACCAAACGAGTTGGTGTGGAGGAAAAATTTTGTACTGTCGGATGCTGCAAACTTCTTCGCCGCGAAGTTGGCTCCGAAATTTATTGGACCGTTTAGGATTAAAAAGAGGGTGTCTCCTTGGACCTATATATTAGAAGATGAAGACGGTAGGGAAAAAGGTACTTGGCATGTTCAAGACCTGAGACCACATACTGAGGAGTACTGGCCGGACTAAGGGTGTGCTGGTCGAAAGTTGTTGTCCTCTTGGTGAGTCCAAGCAACTTTCGCGGAGGTAGAGGTGGGGTTATCGCGATTTAATTCCGCGGCGCGTCACTCGCGAAATTAAAATTATTTAATTTTAATTTTGTTAGGAAGCGCAGCCGCGTGCTGCACTTCCTAACCTTTTTCGTCTTTTCTTTCTCTATCTTTCTTCTGTCACTCTTCCTCTTCTTTTTGGCCGATATCCACATTCACAATAGTAAAAGAGTACCATTTAGTACTAGATTATACTACTGGGAGTGGGGATATGGAGACTTCTGTAAGAGAGCGCAGAGGTGTATTTGTTGTAAATTTGCGGAAAAACGGGAAAACTTTGGTTCTCTCATTTGGTTGATTTTCTAGTGAAAATTCAACGGTATGACTCCGCTATGCACTAATACAGGTGCATTGCCGCCAATTCTCATACAATTGGTTGGGTCGGGGACTTTGTCCAGGGTGTAATCATGTACACCCACACATGTATGGGTATGATGATTTCCCGTTTAGAGACCAGTTTCTTGGAGAAACTGCATTGTGTTCTGCTGACATAGCGGACGAAAATATAATGTATGCGGCTGAATATAAGTGGTACATATTTTTGCACCGGACTTATATTCAGTTCTGTGCTAGCTTTCGAGAGCGACTATCAGGATTTTTCCTAGTGCGCATATTTCACAATTTATTTTAAATCATACATTGTTTGGAATCTTGTGCGATTTTTTTGTGCGAAGTATTGAATTTTCTTTTGTGTCCTTTTTTTTTTTTTGGTGAATTAATTTTTGTGTACTTTGGTATCACCAAGTCGGGTGAACCAAAGTATTTTAAATTAATATTATTGTGATTGGTACCACCAAGTCGTGGTGGACCAATAGTGTTAAATTTAATTTAATTTATTAATTTTATTAAATAGTGAGCGCGGAGTTAAAAGCAATTTTTATTTTGTTGTGTCGCTAACTTGTAGCGACAGCGGTAAAGTAATTTTAGCCGGGTTACTTTGTTCGGGAATTAATTTTCGGGTCGCGATCCTTGTGCGCGAATATAGAAGGGTTCATAAACCCATTAACCCAGGGAGTATCATTTTATTTTTATTTTATTTTTTTGTGGTCACTTTTTGGCAGTTGGTGCTAATTGCCAGTGACTATTTTGTTTGTGGAGTAGGCTTCTCCTACTACTAACTTTATTTTCTCTCTTTTCTTTTTAAAATTTGTGGAAGTCCGTTTGTGTGCTCGTGAGCCCAGCAGGTTGTGCGGGTGAAATTTAATTTTACCTTTTGTAAAATTGTGCGGTAGCTCAGTATTGAGCTACAGAAATCGAGCGTTTCCAAAAAATATATTTTTTTTTATTCTTATTTTCATTTTATTTTGAACCGGCGACCACTTCTCCACTGAGATAGCTGGCAACGCAGAGGCTCCGTCTTTCTCCTTTAAATTTAATTTAAAAGCGAAAGTGACGGTGACATTTGAATAAAAAATTAGAATAGATAAAATCTTTTGGGCCTTATGATTCTCATAATGGAGTATTTAGCAAAAAGGTTGCGTGCAATTTGTATAAACATTATGAATATTTTGCAATTTTTAATATAAATCGTCGCCTGAGAATTGATTTGGCGTATAGTCATAGCAAGACTTATACACATACGCCAAATCAATCCTCAGGCGATGAAATGTGACTCTAAATGATTTCAAATTTCAATTGACTCCAAGAGATTTCAAGTGACTTCAAGGGATTTAAAGTGTATTCATGTGACATCAAAAGCAGTCATGATTCAGTTATATAGTCATATTTTACATTCACATGACTCCAAAAGAGATTGCATTTACCTGTCCTCAAAAGAGACTATACTAAACCAATCGGTGTCTTCAAAAAAAAACATCTAACTGCATTTTGTTCAATAATTGCAATCACAAATTACACTTTGTGACAAACTTTTCGGACGTGAAAATTAGACACATTAATCCATAAGCACAAAGAAGCTCGTTTTAACATTAATTTATATCATTACAACATTTTTGTTTTTAATTCTTTTTTTAAGTCGCAAGTTCATTCAAAAGAGTTTATATTTGATTTGAATATTTTTATATTAAAATGCAACTTATGCTAATACAACCTAACTCCTTTTTTTTTTATAAATTTTCTTTTTAATATTTGATTTTTTAATTTTATTCAAGTTTACACCTTTTTTTCTTTCAGTGTACTACTTCACTTACCTCTGAAGCCAAGCCATCACATGAACTGCATATTACTGCCATTGTTGCAAGCTCCGAAATTACCCAAGCTACCGACAGACCCAACAAATCATATTTATCAGCAAATAAGACATGAGTTGTTAATGTTGAAAACCCCAAATAACTTTGATTGGTTACAGTGTAAAATGCAAATCCCATATAGAACAATAAAGCAACGCCTGCCGTCGAATTAATGTTCTCGGCAATATAGCGAAATTTACACATAATCTCAATCAAACTGCTAAACTCAAGCCAATCCTCTTTATCTCGTTTCAGGGTATATTCATTCAATTGCAAATTGGTAAATTCTACGCGTCGTGTAACATTCTTCAGTACAACATGCAAATAAATAGCAAATACATTCGAGTATAACATTTGCAATCCGTATATCAATAGAAGGGTACATTGATTATACCATGGTATTAATGTAGTGTGTATGTGTACGTAGTAGAACGAAACACCCAGAATGCCCAATGAAACGAAAAACAATAGCACACAAATAAATGGACATGTATAATCGCCGGTAAAACCGCGGGCCTCCAAATATTCATCAATCTTTGCAATATCCCGAAAAATTCGACAGTATTTTTCAGCATTCGTTGTCGAAGAGACCACAATCATCGTATAGCTAATTATGCAGAAGAGCGTTTCAATTGTTTGATTAATATTTTCGGTGTTGCCCTGTTGCTGTTTTATAACCTTATAGTTTGCAGCATGGAATAGTACATCAGTGCAAAGAGCTGCCGACGTGAGTGCTAGAAGTGCACACATTCCATACGAATAGAGTTTGCCGCGTGGCGAAGCTGCTACCAGATTATCAGCGCTGCTGCTCGTTCGGATAAATGGCAAAATTGCACATAATTGACTCGGAAATATAATAAAGTTAATATCCTGTATGATTTTCACATTCTCTGAAGTCATTTCAATGTATGAATTGATATTAAGGAGATTCTATGCATATATGCAGACACTTTTATTTTTTATATTTCCGTTTTTGTTTCCGTACGTGGTGCTATTTAGCTGCCGAAATGTACACTTTGAATGATTAACTTAAGCTTGATTTGGAAAATTTATTCAAATTTTCGTATAAGTATTATCATTTTTGATGGGTGTGTTGTAATTTCGTATAATCAATTTATTTTTGGGAATGAATATATAAGCGTCGCGCATGATTTATTGCTTAAATTATTTTAAATGCCGAAAAATTAATTGAATTACTCGATTAATATTTAATACAGTAAAGTGATTTTTGTTCACAAAAAAAAAAAAGGGTGGGTGCTTCCCTGTAGTATCATTTATGCTAGCAGTAGAGTGTTTGCTAAAAAAAATGTGAAACCGTTTTCTATCTTCATCGTGATTTCTTAAATTTAAATTAGAAAATATACACATATAGAGAGAGAGAGTTAAGAAAATGCACTAATACATATGCAAGTGGGAGGGACTTCCAACTCCTAACAAGGAAAATACGGTAGTACTCTTGTTATTGTGAGAATAATTATTGTTTTCTTTGGTATAGCTCTCTCTGGATAACGGTTGTCTTTTGTATTTCTTCTATGTTTGCATATATAACAAGTAAGAGAGAGAGAGAACGAAAGTTTACATTGCTCGATATAAGAGTTGCCATCGAATAGAAATATCTAAAGGAAATCTGTCTTTTAAATTTTGTCGACGATTTAAAAAATAAAATAAACAAATTAAAAAAAAAAAATCTTAAGTTACTGTAAAATAAAAGTATTTCATGTATTTTTACATAAATAGGGGGAATTATTAAAAAAAGAATGTTATAAAAATATAAACTTTTTGTTTTATTTATGATGGATTTTTTCAGATATTTTCTGCAAAAAAAATTGCCATTTCGATAGTAAGTATTTTTACATATTATTTTAGGCCAATTTTGTAAATTCCCTGAATTTCAAAATTATTTTTAAAGTATTCGAGAAAAACTACCTTATATTATTGTATGTAGGCAACTCTGATTTATTATTTATATAGTGTGAGCAAAAGAGTGAGAAAACTTTGAGCATACCAGACCTGCGCACTAACACCTACGCTTATATAAGGAGTTTGAGAGAGGGTTTATTCTATGTATATGTGAGAAACTTGGGCCACATATATAAAAAACAAACTAGGCTCTCTTTAATTTTATTAACATCCACCTACTGCTGATTTCTGTGCGCCTGGTATTTTGTGGGCTGGTGGAATTTAGGCGTTTTGTATAAAAATAGAAGAGAGGCAGATAGATTGACGTCATACAATTAGCATAGACACAAACCAACAAAATTTAAAATTTCTTATCCACCTACTGCAGATTTCTGTTCGCCTGTTACTTTGTGGGCTGGCAGTATTTTGAGCGGTTGCACAAAAATATGTGCTGATATTATGAGCAAGTCGCAAACCAGCAACAAAATACAATATTTCATAAATATAGGTATGCAAATGGCGGCATTATATCATGCTGGCAAATCTGCTTTGATGTTTAAAGAGTATGATCAAGAGAGAGAGAGTGAGTGGCCCAAAAGTTTTCTGTTGCTGCTCACTAACACATATGCATATAAAAAACAAAAAGTGTGAGAGGGCGTATTCAATGTAAATGTATCGGTGCACTCTCAGAGTTTGTGGCTCTCATATATGTATATACATAGAAAATCGTGAGAGAATCTTTTTTTTATTTTAGCAGCATCCACCTATTGCTGATTTCTGTGCGCCTGGTATTTTATGGGCTGGTAGAATTTAGGCGTTTTGTATAAAAACAGAAGAGAGGCAGATCGATTGATGTCATGCAATTAGTATAGACACAAACCAACAAAATTTAAAATTTCTTATCCACCTACTGCTGATTTCTGTTCGCCTGTTACTTTGTGGGCTGGTAGATTTCAGGCGTTTATTTATTTTTTGCCTACATGAAAACTTATATTTTACCTGCATCCACCTACTGCTACTGTCTGAGAGCTTGGTATTTGTTTTATGCGTAATAATTTTTTTTTGTGCTGCTTTTGCTGTTCTCCTGTATTTCATTGTATCATTGAAAAATTGATGTGATGACAAAATTTTTTGTTATGAAAAAGTGGATAAATGCATAAAATTTGCACATATATTGTATCAGGCGATCATAAATACGCAGAAGGTGGATGTCTCTTCCTTTTATTTCAAGTTGTGACGTCATTATATTACTGTTGACTGAGCGGCAGAATAAAGCAGAGAGAGAGAGAGTGAAATATTGCAAGTGTGTCTATGTATGTGTGCGCTGTGACTTTTACTTACCTCTCTCAAAAAAAAAAATATGAAAGAGGGCGTATTCAATGTTAATGTGTAGGTGCACTCTCGAAGTTTGTGGCTCTCATATATGTATATACATAGAAAATCGTGAGAGAATCTTTTTTTTATTTTAGCAGCATCCACCTATTGCTGATTTCTGTGCGCCTGGTATTTTATGGGCTGGTAGAATTTAGGCGTTTTGTATAAAAACAGAAGAGAGGCAGATCGATTGACGTCATACAATTAGCATAGACACAAACCAACAAAATTTAAAATTTCTTATTCACCTACTGCTGATTTCTGTTCGCCTGTTACTTTGTGGGCTGGTAGATTTCAGGCGTTTATTTATTTTTTGCCTACATGAAAACTTATATTTTACCTGCATCCACCTACTGCTACTGTCTGAGAGCTTGGTATTTGTTTTATGCGTAATAATTTTTTTTTGTGCTGCTTTTGCTGTTCTCCTGTATTTCATTGTATCATTGAAAAATTGATGTGATGACAAAATTTTTTGTTATGAAAAAGTGGATAAATGCATAAAATTTGCACATATATTGTATCAGGCGATCATAAATACGCAGAAGGTGGATGTCTCTTCCTTTTATTTCAAGTTGTGACGTCATTATATTACTGTGGACTGAGCGGCAGAATAGAGTAGAGAGACAGAGAGTGAAATATTGCAAGTGTGTCTATGTATGTGTGCTCTACGACTTTTACTTACCTTTCTCAAAAAAAAAATATGAGAGAGGGCGTATTCAATGTAAATGTGTAGGTGCACTCTCGAAGTTTGTGACTCTCATATATGTATATACATAGAAAATTGTGAGAGAATCTTCTTTTTATTTTAGCAGCATCTACCTATTGCTGATTTCTGTGCGCCTGGTATTTTATGGGCTGGTAGAATTTAGGCGTTTTGTATAAAAACAGAAGAGAGGCAGATCGATTGACGTCATACAATTAGCATAGACACAAACCAACAAAATTTAAAATTTCTTATCCACCTACTGCTGATTTCTGCTCGCCTGTTACTTTGTGGGCTGGTAGATTTCAGGCGTTTATTTATTTTTTGCCTACATGAAAACTTAAATTTTACCTGCATCCACCTACTGCTGCAGTCTGAGAGCTTGGTATTTGTTTTATGAGTGATAATTTTTCTTTTGTGTTGCTTTTGCTGTTCTCCTGTATTTCATTGTCTCATTGAAAAATTTATGGGATGACAAAAATTTTTGTTATGAAAATGTGGATAAATGCATAAAATTTGCACATATATTGTATCAGGCGATCATAAATACGCAGAAGGTGGATGTCTCTTCCTTTTATTTCAAGTTGTGACGTCATTATATTACTGTTGACTGAGCGGCAGAATAAAGCAGAGAGAGAGAGAGTGAAATATTGCAAAAAAAAAAAAAATATGAGAGAGGGCGTATTCAATGTAAATGTGTAGGTGCACTCTCGAAGTTTGTGGCTCTCATATATGTATATACATAGAAAATCGTGAGAGAGTCTTTTTTTTATTTTAGCAGCATCCACCTATTGCTGATTTCTGTGCGCCTGGTATTTTATTTGCTGGTAGAATTTAGGCGTTTTGTATAAAAACAGAAGAGAGGCAGATCGATTGACGTCATACAATTAGCATAGGCACAAACCAACAAAATTTAAAATTTCTTATCCACCTACTGCTGATTTCTGTTCGCCTGTTACTTTGTGGGCTGGTAGATTCCAGGCGTTTATTTATTTTTTGCCTACATCCCCTTACTAATGCTGCCTGAAAACTTATATTTTACCTGCATCCACCTACTGCTACAGTCTGAGAGCTTGGTATTTGTTTTATGAGTGATAATTTATTTTTTGTGTTGCTTTTGCTGTTCTCCTGTATTTCATTGTGTCATTGAAAAATTTATGGGATGACAAAAATTTTTGTTATGAAAATGTGGATAAATGCATAAAATTTGCATATATATTGTATCAGGCGATCATAAATACGCAGAAGGTGGATGTCTCTTCCTTTTATTTCAAGTTGTGACGTCATTATATTACTGTTGACTGAGCGGCAGAATAAAGCAGAGAGAGAGAGAGAGTGAAATATTGCAAAAAAAAAAAAATATGAGAGAGGGCGTATTCAATGTAAATGTGTAGGTGCACTCTCGAAGTTTGTGGCTCTCATATATGTATATACATAGAAAATCGTGAGAGAGTCTTTTTTTTATTTTAGCAGCATCCACCTATTGCTGATTTCTGTGCGCCTGGTATTTTATGGGCTGGTAGAATTTAGGCGTTTTGTATAAAAACAGAATAGAGGCAGATCGATTGACGTCATACAATTAGCATAGACACAAACCAACAAAATTTAAAATTTCTTATCCACCTACTGCTGATTTCTGTTCGCCTGTTACTTTGTGGGCTGGTAGATTCCAGGCGTTTAATTATTTTTTGCCTACATGAAAACTTAAATTTTACCTGCATCCACCTACTGCTACAGTCTGAGAGCTTGGTATTTGTTTTATGAGTGATAATTTTTCTTTTGTGTTGCTTTTGCTGTTCTCCTGTATTTCATTGTGTCATTGAAAAATTTATGGGATGACAAAAATTTTTGTTATGAAAATGTGGATAAATGCATAAAATTTGCACATATATTGTATCAGGCGATCATAAATACGCAGAAGGTGGATGTCTCTTCCTTTTATTTCAAGTTGTGACGTCATTATATTACTGTTGACTGAGCGGCAGAATAAAGCAGAGAGAGAGAGAGAGTGAAATATTGCAAAAAAAAAAAAAATATGAGAGAGGGCGTATTCAATGTAAATGTGTAGGTGCACTCTCGAAGTTTGTGGCTCTCATATATGTATATACATAGAAAATCGTGAGAGAATCTTTTTTTTATTTTAGCAGCATCCACCTATTGCTGATTTCTGTGCGCCTGGTATTTTATGGGCTGGTAGAATTTAGGCGTTTTGTATAAAAACAGAAGAGAGGCAGATCGATTGACGTCATACAATTAGCATAGACACAAACCAACAAAATTTAAAATTTCTTATCCACCTACTGCTGATTTCTGTTCGCCTGTTACTTTGTGGGCTGGTAGATTCCAGGCGTTTATTTATTTTTTGCCTACATGAAAACTTAAATTTTACCTGCATCCACCTACTGCTACAGTCTGAGAGCTTGGTATTTGTTTTATGAGTGATAATTTTTCTTTTGTGTTGCTTTTGCTGTTCTCCTGTATTTCATTGTGTCATTGAAAAATTTATGGGATGACAAAAATTTTTGTTATGAAAATGTGGATAAATGCATAAAATTTGCACATATATTGTATCAGGCGATCATAAATACGCAGAAGGTGGATGTCTCTTCCTTTTATTTCAAGTTGTGACGTCATTATATTACTGTTGACTGAGCGGCAGAATAAAGCAGAGAGAGAGAGAGTGAAATATTGCAAAAAAAAAAAAAAATATGAGAGAGGGCGTATTCAATGTAAATGTGTAGGTGCACTCTCGAAGTTTGTGACTCTCATATATGTATATACATAGAAAATTGTGAGAGAATCTTCTTTTTATTTTAGCAGCATCTACCTATTGCTGATTTCTGTGCGCCTGGTATTTTATGGGCTGGTAGAATTTAGGCGTTTTGTATAAAAACAGAAGAGAGGCAGATCGATTGACGTCATACAATTAGCATAGACACAAACCAACAAAATTTAAAATTTCTTATCCACCTACTGCTGATTTCTGCTCGCCTGTTACTTTGTGGGCTGGTAGATTTCAGGCGTTTATTTATTTTTTGCCTACATGAAAACTTAAATTTTACCTGCATCCACCTACTGCTGCAGTCTGAGAGCTTGGTATTTGTTTTATGAGTGATAATTTTTCTTTTGTGTTGCTTTTGCTGTTCTCCTGTATTTCATTGTCTCATTGAAAAATTTATGGGATGACAAAAATTTTTGTTATGAAAATGTGGATAAATGCATAAAATTTGCACATATATTGTATCAGGCGATCATAAATACGCAGAAGGTGGATGTCTCTTCCTTTTATTTCAAGTTGTGACGTCATTATATTACTGTTGACTGAGCGGCAGAATAAAGCAGAGAGAGAGAGAGTGAAATATTGCAAAAAAAAAAAAAATATGAGAGAGGGCGTATTCAATGTAAATGTGTAGGTGCACTCTCGAAGTTTGTGGCTCTCATATATGTATATACATAGAAAATCGTGAGAGAGTCTTTTTTTTATTTTAGCAGCATCCACCTATTGCTGATTTCTGTGCGCCTGGTATTTTATTTGCTGGTAGAATTTAGGCGTTTTGTATAAAAACAGAAGAGAGGCAGATCGATTGACGTCATACAATTAGCATAGGCACAAACCAACAAAATTTAAAATTTCTTATCCACCTACTGCTGATTTCTGTTCGCCTGTTACTTTGTGGGCTGGTAGATTCCAGGCGTTTATTTATTTTTTGCCTACATGAAAACTTAAATTTTACCTGCATCCACCTACTGCTAATGTCTGAGAGCTTGGTATTTGTTTTATGCGTAATAATTTATTGTTTGTGCTGCTTTTGCTGTTCTCCTGTATTTCATTGTATCATTGAAAAATTGATGTGATGACAAAATTTTTTGTTATGAAAATGTGGATAAATGCTTAAAATTTGCACATATATTGTATCAGGCGATCATAAATACGCAGAAGGTGGATGTCTCTTCCTTTTATTTCAAGTTGTGACGTCATTATATTACTGTTGACTGAGCGGCAGAATAGAGCAGAGAGACAGAGAGTGAAATATTGCAAGTGTGTCTATGTATGTGTGCTCTACGACTTTTACTTACCTTTCTCAAAAAAAAATATGAGAGAGGGCGTATTCAATGTAAATGTGTAGGTGCACTCTCGAAGTTTGTGACTCTCATATATGTATATACATAGAAAATTGTGAGAGAATCTTCTTTTTATTTTAGCAGCATCTACCTATTGCTGATTTCTGTGCGCCTGGTATTTTATGGGCTGGTAGAATTTAGGCGTTTTGTATAAAAACAGAAGAGAGGCAGATCGATTGACGTCATACAATTAGCATAGACACAAACCAACAAAATTTAAAATTTCTTATCCACCTACTGCTGATTTCTGTTCGCCTGTTACTTTGTGGGCTGGTAGATTCCAGGCGTTTATTTATTTTTTGCCTACATGAAAACTTAAATTTTACCTGCATCCACCTACTGCTAATGTCTGAGAGCTTTGTATTTGTTTTATGAGTGATAATTTTTCTTTTGTGTTGCTTTTGCTGTTCTCCTGTATTTCATTGTGTCATTGAAAAATTTATGGGATGACAAAAATTTTTGTTATGAAAAAGTGGATAAATGCATAAAATTTGCACATATATTGTATCAGGCGATCATAAATACGCAGAAGGTGGATGTCTCTTCCTTTTATTTCAAGTTGTGACGTCATTATATTACTGTTGACTGAGCGGCAGAATAAAGCAGAGAGAGAGAGAGAGTGAAATATTGCAAAAAAAAAAAAATATGAGAGAGGGCGTATTCAATGTAAATGTGTAGGTGCACTCTCGAAGTTTGTGGCTCTCATATATGTATATACATAGAAAATCGTGAGAGAGTCTTTTTTTTATTTTAGCAGCATCCACCTATTGCTGATTTCTGTGCGCCTGGTATTTTATGGGCTGGTAGAATTTAGGCGTTTTGTATAAAAACAGAATAGAGGCAGATCGATTGACGTCATACAATTAGCATAGACACAAACCAACAAAATTTAAAATTTCTTATCCACCTACTGCTGATTTCTGTTCGCCTGTTACTTTGTGGGCTGGTAGATTCCAGGCGTTTATTTATTTTTTGCCTACATGAAAACTTAAATTTTACCTGCATCCACCTACTGCTAATGTCTGAGAGCTTGGTATTTGTTTTATGAGTGATAATTTTTCTTTTGTGTTGCTTTTGCTGTTCTCCTGTATTTCATTGTGTCATTGAAAAATTTATGGGATGACAAAAATTTTTGTTATGAAAATGTGGATAAATGCATAAAATTTGCACATATATTGTATCAGGCGATCATAAATACGCAGAAGGTGGATGTCTCTTCCTTTTATTTCAAGTTGTGACGTCATTATATTACTGTTGACTGAGCGGCAGAATAGAGCAGAGAGAGAGAGTGAAATATTGCAAGTGTGTATATGTATGTGTGCTCTGAGACTTTTACTTACCTCTCTTACTATGAATGTGAGAGGATGACATTTAGCATAGATACAAACCAATACAAATTTTATTTTCCCATCTACCTACTACTTGTTTCTGTTCGCCTGTTACTTTGTGTGCTGGTAGAATTTGGGAAGTTTGTACAAATGTGATGCGCTGTCATTGTGCACTAAGTAAAGACGCAAACCTCTTGCTCTTTACTGTTGATTTCAGGGCGTTTGACGTTTGAAGTCCGATGAGAAAATTTTTTGTTAAAAGAGAGGAAGAGATAGAGAGGTCATTCGGAGCATTCGGAGTGTAGTTAAATAGAAATAGGGTAAATGTACATGATTACGACGCCTTTAGTAAAAATTATGCACAAATTACACACATAATTTTTAGTTTCCTTTCCATTTCTTTCCATTTATTTGCGAAATAAAAAAACGCACAGGTTTAATTTTTTTTTATTATTCATTTTTAAGATTTTTTGTTTCTGTAATTTTTATTTGTTTAAAAATTTCTTTGTTCAACTTAATAATTTTCAATTATTATTACATAATAATAATATTTTAGTTAAATAAAACACAGAATAGACTAAGAATAAGAATAGTAATTTACAAAATAAATTATTAATAGAAAACAAAAAAAGAAAAGAATAATGAAATTTGTGTTTTTAAAGGTTTATGTTTTGCTTTTGTTATTTTTCTCATACATTTTAGTATTTTTTGTTTTTTACTTAATAATAAATAGATATTATTTTTATTTCTTGTTTTTACTATTTTAGATTATTTTGTACTTAAAAAATGTTACGAACAAAATTAAATGAAATACATTTAGATATAAAATTATAATAAAAATAATTAAAAAAAAGACTTAAACTTAACAGTAAATTATAGAATATTTATGCATATAGAAAAAAAGTGTTTTTAAATTAAGTATTTATAATGATAATATTTTAATATTTATAATTGTGGCTTATATAAAAACTTTTTTATTTGCTAATTTTTAAGTTTTGCTAAGTTTTTTTTTTTTTTTGTTACTTTTTTTTATTACATAATTTTGTGATTTTTTTGAGTTTTTTCGGTATTTTCTGGTTTTTTGCATTTATTTTATGTTTGTTGTTCATTATTAATGTTTCGTTTTGCAGTTATTTATTTTTATTTGTTGCCTTGCTGACTGTTTTTTTTGTTTTGTTCTTTTTTTTTTGTAATGATTTAGAATATTTGAAAATTTTTGTTCTGTTTTTGAGCGGAAGGAAATTGGGTGAAATATAGTTTTGGGTGGTGAATAGAAATTGGAAATTCAAAAATTCAATAAACTTAAAATTCAAAGACATAAGGAACTAAGAACAATTATAAAATTTTTAACTTAAACTTAAAATTCAATTAGAATGTAAACAATGTCAGAAAAAAGGAAAGAAATTTAAACAAATTTAAGTACAAATAAAGTTAAATATCGGAAAATTTAGAATTCAACAAAATTCTGAAAACTTGAAACTTTCAATTTCGAAAAACAGAGAAATTTGAATTTCAATATACACAGAAATTGGAAAATTTTACAAGTCAAAAAGATTTCAATTGTAAAAGTCTTTGAAAATTTATAATTTCATAAAATCAAAAAAAAAAAAAAAAACAAAAATTGTGAAGTTTGAATTTTGAAAATTTAACAAATTCATTTTCAAAAATAAAAATTATAAGTAATGGATAAATTTTAATTCGAAGAATTACGAAATTCTGAAAAACTGAAATATTTATTAAAGAAACAAATTTTTTAAAATGAAAAACTACGAATATCTAAATTTTGGAATGAAAAAAAAAAAGAAGAGTAACGCTCCCTTTGCTTAAAGTTTTTATGTTTTCTGGGCGCGTGTAAAGCGTTAAGATTTCTTACAATTAAATATTATAATTCATTTGTATTTTCTTACTTACAATGTAAATTTTTTATTTGTTGTTATTTAGTTTTATTAAAGTCCTTTTTTTTCACACTTTAAATTGTTTGTTGATTTTGTTTTTATATGTTAGCAATTAAAAATTTTACTTTCATAATTTTATATACTTTAATTATGTTTTATTCTTACAATAATATTTTTTGTTTTTGTTTTTTTTTTTCATAATTTTGTTTGCTAATAGTTTTGTTTTTGTTTTTTTTTTAACGTGTGTATTTGTATTTATTTAATTATTTTTTGTTTGTTTTATTTTATAAAAATCAAATATTTAATATTAATTTTCATATATATGATTTTTTGTTTTATTTTGTTTACTAAATATTTCATTTGGAATGATTCCAGATTACAATAACAATTCGATCGTTATGAAGAACAATTGATGTTTTTGGTATTGTTGTTGTTACCAATGGGATTTTTTTTCTAAACTTTTTGCAACAGTTTTTTGTTTTTGGTTTTTTCGAGCAACATTTTTTGTTTTGTATTATTAAATTTTAGTTTTCATTGTTGTTGGTTTGGTTTTTCTTAATTATTTTGCTTTTAATATTTCATTTTGTTATTTTTTATTTTTTTTTTGTTTTTTTTTTTTTAATTATTATAAACACGAATTGTATTTCATTGAGCTTAATTTGTGCACTTAAAAAAAATATATACTAAATATTAATTTGAAAAATACTAAGTTTGAAAAATCAAAATTATATGGAAATATGAAAATTTCAAAAGCGCATGCAATAAATTTTGTTGAAAAATGTTTATATATAAAATTTATATCATGCGCTTTCAACTGGCTCAGTTTTTAAATAATACGCATATAAAAAACGAAACAAGTTCAATAGCCAAACTTACAGAAATGTAGACTTTATGAGATCATTTGAAATAGTTTTAGTTTTTAAGTAATTATTTTATTTTTTTCTTCTTTTTTTCATATGAGGGTATTCTAATAAATGAAAGATTTCCTCCTGGTGTTTCTTTTTTTTTTAATGCGTATAAAATTTAAAACAATTGAAAACAAAAATTGAATGAAAAAATTAACATAAGTTAAAGGAAAACAATTTTTTTTTTTTTTTAATTTTAAATTCAATCAATGAGAAAAAAAATATTTTTTTCATTTGAAAAAAAAAATCCTATATATATTTTCTTTTTTTTCACCTTTTCTTTATCTCGCTCTGGCAGTGTTTTGGCGTCAAGTTGTGGCAAACCTTTTTCCTTTCAAAAAATGTTTTTTTTTTTGTTTAAAATGTTTAAAAAAAATAATTAAGTATTTGAGAGAAATGTAAGTGAACAAATTAAATACACATTTATACATTTATTTTGTAATATTTTTTTTTCTTTACAAAAGAAAAAAAAAATATTCGTTCCCCTTACTACAAAACACAAAAGGAAGAGTATCCTTTCTATATATACATATATAGAAGAAAATATTTATAACATTATGCGCGCAAAGGTTTTAAATGCATTTAGAGAGGGAGTATGCGAACAAAGCAGGAAAGTGAGCTTTGCACTTCTTCCCAGTAAGAAAGATATAAGAAAAAACTTAAAGCTCCGGATATTCTAGCTTTGTCCCTCACTGAAAGTACAGTGAGTACATATACACAGTATAAAATTGTATGTAGCTATTGAAAAATAATTTCTTTTAGTTTTTTCCATGATTTTGAGATATAAGAAAATGCCACGCTTTGTGAACAAACCTAGCCCGGTTTTTTTAAATAACTTGTTATAGTTTTTCTTGTGATTGAAAAAAGTTGGTATAAGTTTTCATACTTTAGCTCAAATATAATTAGAGGTTAGAGAAGATTAGAAGTGAAAATGCCACGCCTACATAGTTAAGGTACCAAATTTGTGTATAAGAAGTCATTTCATGTGGTTTCTGTTTTTTAATAAATCATTTGGTGTGGTTCTAATAAGTCTCTATATAAAATTTTCTTAATCTAGCTCAAAAATTTTTAAGAGATATTGCCGAGTTTTTGGTATAAATACCAAGCCTACTTTCAACAAACTAACGATTCAAAGTTTGAAGTTTTTTTACGAAAAAGTAGACAGAAAAACTATTTGAGATTTTTCTAAAATTTTCAGATATTTTAAAATTAAAAAATGGACGTCAACCTCAGAAATGGGTCATCTTGGCGATATATTTCAGAGTAGTGTCGACAAAATTGACTCAGATTTTTAAACTAAGTCGATACAGTCAGATTGCTGAACTGAACTTCAAATTACAACGATAAAGTAATATCTGAAGCGTCTGGAGATTACCCTGGTAAATTTTGTTTTAAAAAAAAATTCGTTGGTTTGAATCTACTTGATTTTTTACTATAAATCAAGATGTTTTACATTTACAAGATAAATACAGTCCTCAATCCCAGACCTGAGGTTTCTCGGCGAAAATTCCGAAGCGCAAGTAATTATTTATATTCAGCGAATGAAACCAAACTACTTGCATTAACTTAACTGACCCAACTTTGAATTTAGAAAGATAGACTCAACCTCAGACCTGGGTTATCTTTGTGAAATACGATGAAGTGTTAGCTGCTGCTTATGTATAGTGAATAAGTTTTTTCACTAAAATATTGAAATCAGCCTTCGACCGTTTCAATTAAGTAAAATATAACTATGAACTTCTGACTTCTTATATTTTATGAGCAATTATATGCCCATATAGTCAAAGTTCGTAATGCTGGGCTCGAGATAAACATATCAAAAACGAAGGTTATGTGTAGCGGATATGGTGCCACAATCGACCCTCTCATACTCTGCAGGACGAGAGAGTTGAAACCGTTCAGTCTTTTGTTTACCTGGGCAGCATAGTAACGATCAAAAGTGGTACGGATGAAGACGTCAAATCTCGGATCAACAAAGCCACCAGCACTAAACTAGGCATCTTCTAGTTAAGCGTAAAGTCTGTCCTTTTCTACGAATGCGAAATGTAGAAAGAAACCTCTGCCATTTCTCTACTTCAAGTTTTTACAAACCGCTGTTTAAGAAGAATTTTGCATATTTGGTGACCACAGCGTATCTCGAACTGGGCAAGTGCAAGTAAGAAGTGAGGTACGACGTCGTAAATGGAGCGGGATCGGTTATATGCTAAGACGACCTAGCAGTAATATCGCCCGACAAGCGCTTCAGTGGAAACCACAAGATTGCAGACGTCGAGGGGCACCAGCTATGACCTGGAGGCGAACCATCGAGAAAGAGCTCCGTACTGCCAATTATTCATGGAATGACATCATCCTAAATGTTCATAATAAAGTTAGATTTAAGTTGATTATTGAGGCTCTATGCTCCATTTAGGAGAAAAGAATTCAAGTAGTAGTATAGTCAAACCTTGACCGGTGACGTTTCTTAAAATACATTTACTTCATCGATCTTTCAAAATTAATTTCTACTTTGAGAAAAAGTGGCACAAACTATGCGCAAAAGCCAACAAAAAAAAGTGCTTCAAATTTTGTACCACCTTTGAGCAAAGAATTAAAGAACAACTCCATAAACCAAATCTTAATCGTCTGCTAAGACCAAAGGGATAAAAATTTTTGTGTTCTGAAAGTCTATGAAAAATAAATTGAATCAGGTTGTTTAAATATTGGACTATCTTTACGAAATGTGTTGGTGAAGTGACAGTGGCTACTTGTACTGGTTTGAAACTGAAACTATTGAAATCAGTTCTCAACTGTTTGAGCTGTTCTGGTAGATTATGTATACAGACTTGTGGCCACTTATAATGAAAGAATTAATCTAGATCTTTTAATTCAAATAGATTGACCCCAGATCACAACAGTCTAAACTGTCCTAGTAAAATATATCGATTGACTTTTAATGAAACCACGTAATTATTTGAATGGATTGACTCGAAGGATTACAAAATGACTATAGAGTCAAAAGTTGATGGTCCCTAAAGTATGTCTTTGGAAAACATTCTAGTTTAGAATTTTATTGAAATATTCGAAAGTCATTATATACTACAATTTCGTTTTTTAGAAATAGATTTTTAAATGATCAATCGAAAACGTACTCTGTAGATTTTTTCTATTTATATCTCCTATTTTTATCTTTATAACTGCCTTATTTTTATCAATTAACTCAGTTACTATTTATCTCATCAGAAAGCAATCAAGAAATTGGTTTCGTTTTTCCTAGATTTTAAAGTGTTTGATAGATTTTTTATAACACAATCATTGAGACCTCGGGATCTAGAAAGTCTGGCTAAAGGTATGTAAAAATTTTATACACACTTATGAAGCTTCAGAAAAACAGAAAGCAAACAGTATTGATTTTGAAAGTCTTCAACACAGAGGTGGTATATCGAAAATCAGTCAACTTTAAAAGTGAAGGAATAAAGAAAGCCTTTCCGGCTTTAGACTAAGCCTTTCCGGCTTTGTGGTCCGAGTATCGGTTGAAATAACTAGTATATTTCGTGCTTCTTCAACATCAATGCAAAGGTATACCAAAAATTAGAAAACTAGAAAGGCAAAATTCCACAAAAAAAAAAAAAAATAGTCACGAGCGAGAACTGACTTTGCGAAATAATCGACAACCACGTGCCGATTGAAAAAACTGATTCAACTCTTGTTTATAGTTAAGCAATGTGACTTAAGTTAACCTTAAATTTGATAAATCGAAATTCGAATAATTCACGTGCTTATAGTTTACTACTAAATCTTGAGTTAGTTAAAAACCTGCCCGGTGGAATAATGAAGGAGTAAGAATTCGTGTTCTATCACGCGAAAAGTTAAAGAGCTTCCTGCTGCAGTTCCTGTGAAAGTTTTTTTTCATGAATATTATTCAATAGCTAAAAATTAATTATACTGTGTATTGAAACAAATGCATTGAAAACTTTGGCGCTTTGCTTTAGTTGCCTTTTTAGTTCTGGTTTTTGTTTTTGTGTTTCTTTTTTTTTTTGGTAAATTTTTGTTCATACTAAATTTTAAATTTTTGTGTGCATCTACAAAAGAAAAAAAGAATTGCTGTTTTAATTGTAGGTAGGTAATTAATTAATTATTATAGATATTTATTACTTCATTTATTAATTTTGTTTTGTTTTATATGCAGCAACTATTTATAATCATTTTATTATTTTTAAATATTTTCCTATATGTTTTTTTATTTTTATTTTATTAATTATGAAACTTTTTTCACTTCTTCTATATTTGCAATTTATTTGTTCGTAAATATTTTTTTTTTTTGCTTTTATTTTATGCTAGTATTATTAAGTATTTTTGTTTTGTTTTTTTTTTTTTTTTTTTTGGGAAACTTATTTAACTTTTCTTTTTGTTTTATGACAGATCTTAAATTTATTTGCTTTGATCATCGTCTTAAATACTAAAATTGTTTTTGTGTGTGTGTGTGTGTGTTTGTGTATAATTTTTTTAAATGATTTAATGCTTAATAAATAATTTTAAATATTTAACATATTTATTGTTAAATTTTTTTATTCGTTATTTTTTTTTATTTTTTTATATTTGTCATTATTCTTTTAAAGTCATATTATGTATGTTTTTATTCGAAATACTAGTGGATTTGCTTCTTCTTTTTCTTGTTTTTATTTTTATTTATTATTTAATTTTAATAATATGTTTTTTATAATTGCTATACTTTTTTGTTCCATTAAATTTAAATTTTATGTTAAATATTTACACAGGTTTAGTTTTCAACTTTTAAAAATAATTGTGTTAAAGTTTTTCTTTTTTATATTATTATTAATTAATAATTTTAACATAGCCACATTTTGTTTTTTTTTTTGTATATATTGATAGTTCGCGTGTATTTGTTTTTTATTTGCAGTTTTTTTGTTGTTTGTTTTTAATTTATTACAATTTTTAGTGTCGTTAACTAAAAAACTATTTAATTTATTTGTTTTATGTTTTGACTTTTTGAAAATTCATACATATTTGTTTCTTTTTTTTTTATGTACTAAAGTTTAAAGATTGATTTTGTTTTGCTTGGGTTTTCTAAGTTGTGTACGCCGTTTTTTTTTCAATCATTTAATTAATTTCTTCTGCTTAATTAATTAAACTAGTTTATTTAATTGTGTGTTGTTTTTTGTTTATTGAATTATATTTTTTAAAAATTTATTCGTTTGCTTTTTTTGTGTTCTCATCTTTTAAATTAACTATTTTCGTTATTTTTGTTGCTTCTTTTTATTAGAAATAATTCGTGGAAGAGTTTTTGCTTTTGCTCTTTGACTCTTACATATCTGTTTGTTGTTGTTTTTTTTTTTTTGTTTACTAGTTATTTAGTTTCAGTGTACTTTATTTTTATTATTTATGTTTTTAAAGAAATCAGTGCGCTTTAAAAACATTTTAATTTAATTGAAAACCTTGAAACGAAAAATAATAAAAAACAGTATCATCGCCTTTTCTGTTTTTGTTTGATTCAATGCTTTTTTTTCTTGTGACTCGAAGTGATGGAGGAGCGTTTTCAAAAAATTTATTGAATTTCTAGGTACTTAAAAAGTTAAGTTTCTGTAGTAGTTTCTAGAAGTTGAAATGAATATTTTGAACTTTTATTAAAACGTCATAGTTTTTGAAGAAGCTTTTGAGAAGTTGTGTAGAATGTTCGGGTTCTTGGAAACTTATTCAAGAATTTTTATGAAGTATTATGTTACTTAAAGGAGCTCGTAAGAAGCTTCTCAAGAAATGTACAACAAAATATTGAGTTTATTGAAGGAGATCCTAATGAGGAGTTCACAAAAAGTTGAGAAATTTTTGGTGTTTTTATGAAATGCTGAGGCTCTTGAAGGAGTTCCTGCAAGAAGTATATGGAACTTTTTTTTTAAATTTTTATGGAATGTTAATGTTTTTGAAAGAGTTCTACAAAAACATTTTATAAAGTATACAAAAAATTTAAATCTTTGTAACAAAATATTGAAAGACTATTAAAAGACTTTTTTAAAAGTTCTCCAGGAATTATGCGAAATTTATTAAAATTTTACAAAATATTGAGGATCTTGAAGAAGTTTTCCAAATAGCTAAAATGTTTTAGAATTTCAATGAAATTTTGCGGGTTTTGAAGAAGTTCTTTAAAAAGAAAAAGAATTTGAGGTTTTTGAAGAAGTTCATGGAAATTCTCCCAGAAGTATACGAAATATTTTGATTTTTGTATGAAAAAGTAAGAAATTCTCCAAGAAATAAAAGAAATATTTTGCATTTTCATGAAGCATTGAGGAGTCCTCAAGAAATATACAAAGTGTTTGTATTTTATGTTTGCCGTGGCCTAGTTAGTGTGTTGGACTGCTCCGCAGAGGTGCCCGGGTTCATATCTTGGCACGCTCAAAAAATCAATAATAGAAAATACAAATTTTTCTACACGGCACCACCTCTTGGCTGGCAATGGCAAACCATCAAGAGTAAAAAAATGCCTATGAAAAGCTTTTTGCTTCACCGTTCGGATCCGGCATAAAACTGTAGGTCCCTTCCATTCGTGCATAAAAATATAATTCACACAACATGAATGGATGCGAAAAGTTCGGCCTTGGCCCTCCAGGGGCTGTTGTACCGTAATAGTAGTAGTAGTTTTATTTAAATTTTAATGTTTTTGAAGAACTTCGTAATGTACATAAAATATTTTGGGTTTTTTATGAAATTTTGAAGTTCTTGAAGGGTTTTGTGAAGACTTCTGCAAGAAGTATATGGAATATTTTGAATCTTTATTCATGAATGCATGAATTGCTAGAAATATTTTGAGCTTCAATTAAAGATTTGAATTTCTTGAGTTGTGAAAAACTCGGTCTAGGCTCATCAAGGGCTGTTGTACCATAAAAGAAAAAGAATAAGTTCTTGAAAGAGTTTTGGCAATTAAAATGTAGCAGTTCCCGAAAGAATTCATATGGTTTTCTTGAAGAAAATCACAAAGTACTTAAAATTGTGTAATCACGAAGAGCTGATATATTGAAGAGAACACCTCCTCCTCTCGAATAGTCTTTAAGAAAGTGCATTCAGGAAATATTTCGAAAAATTCACATGTTAAGGTAATGCCTGATGTTGCGCTGCGTTATTGGCCAAAGAAAATAAAAAGTAAAGCACAACGCAACTTTTTGTGATATGAACACATACTACTTAACTTAATACTAACATTTACACGCTAAGTTGTCATTCTCATCTATAAGTACATAAGTAAGTATCTATAATTTTCTTACCGTCGTTGTCAGCAAACACTTTCGAGCTCTGCCACACCAGCACGTTTCATTGCCTGCCGCTTGCGATACGCATAGAATTCCTCTTTCATTGCCTGCAGCCGGACATCGGTATTGTCGTAACGTGATATACGTGCTTTATTGCGCCCACCGCCAATGCCACCGAATGTAGCTGACCCAGATGATGGTAACATCATGCTCGAGGCAGTCGTATGAAAGATGCTGCCACTCATGGGACCCAATGTATGATGGCCCGTTGTATCGATATGCAAATTGAGATCTTCACGCAGTAAGCCCCCGGTGGGTGTTGAAGCGCTCGGTGTCGGTGTTGATGGATCGAATTCATAATGGCCATCAACGCTGCCAACATCTACCGACTTGGGTAGATTAACATTATCAGTAGCCGCATTTAAGCGTGAGATCATATCTAACCAATGTTCCATGGTATATGGTGGCGTTATGGGACGCTGCTGCAGACTTGAGTTATAATAGCTGGAAAGTCCTGCTGAGGTAGCGTGATGGTGCTGATGCTGGTGATGTTGTGGATAATATGGTAATGTGGATGAGCTGAAGTGTTGATGTTGCGAAGGCGCTTGCGCTTGTGCTTGTTGTGGTGCATGTGATTGTGTTGACGGCATAGCATGCTGTGATCCAAAGTACGCTGTGGTAGATGGTGGTGGTGGTGGCGGTCGATATGGTGGCAGCAAACGCCATTCACTTGTACTACCCGAGTGATGAGATCCATGCGGTTGGTTTGATGTATTCTTCGAGCCAAAACCACTCGAACTAGAACGTGATTCGGGCGAAGCTTCCAAGCCCATGCCGCCGCCCGCTGCAGATGCAGAACGTAATGATAGATTTAGATGTGGCAGTGGTGACATTAGTTCCGATTGTGAGCGTCCAAAGAGACGCGAGTAGTGACGTGGATACCAGCGTGTACGCGGTCGATAGCTATGATATGGCATCATTTGTGTGTGGTAATAGCTACGCCATGATGGTGGCGATGGTATTTGTAAAGGCACGAAACCATGCAGTTGCTGTTGGTGATGGTGATGATGTTGCTCTTGTTGTTGTTGTTGATGTTGCTGCTCTTGCTGTTGATTGTAGCGACGAGTTTCTTCTTGTATCGTACGTAGTGAAGGCAATTCATGTGAATAGTAACGATATCGACTGAGATTGCCACTTGATGGTGTTGGGAATGAACGTTCAGCCGAACTAGGATATACAGTACTTAAATCACTAAAATGATAATGATGATTGTGATGATTTGGTGTTGTCATGGCCCAAGGCGAGCTAAAGAGACTGCCACCGCCACCGACGACATGAGCATGCTGATTGTTATTACTCATGCCACCGATACCGATACCATCATTAGGTGTGCTCGCCGGTGAGCTCGAGAATATACGTGACACTCTCGAGGGTGTATACAAATTGGGTGTAACCAAATCACCACCATGATGCATGTGATGTGTGATGTGATGTGGATGAAGTGAGCTGCTGCGGCCGCCGCCGCCTCCAAGTGCCATACCGACACCCCCGCCGCTGCCGCTCACAGTATTAATGTGTAATGGTCTACTTGTACTTGTACTTGGTTGTGCAGGTTGCGCTGGTTGTAGATTTCTATAGATGTTATACCCATAATGATTACGATAAACATTCTGATAACGTGCTCCACTACTGCTTTGCATATCACCATCACCGAGACTATTAACACCACCTCCACCACCGCCACCACTACTACCCACTCTCAGTAAACCGCCAAGGCCTTGTAGAAAACCGCGCGCTGATCCCACTGCCGATTGCAGGCTCAGCTGGCTTGGTGAGGCAACCAACGGGCGTCGCCACGATGCACGTGCTGTTATGAAATTTCGACGCGATAGAAAACCACCATCATCGCTTGAAGAGTTTTGTGATGAGTTGCTATTACGTCGATGTTGCATATGTGCCGCAATGTCATCTACTTCATCGATACCTTCACCGGTTTCGCCGTTGGTTATGGCATTCAATTTTATTCGCTTATCTATTACTCCTCCGCCAGTTGCTGCCGCTGCTGCTGCTACTACCTCGGATAACACAAAACGCCCATCAACGGAACGTTGTATTTGACTGACTGAGCTTCTGCGGCGTGCTTCGTCGTCTTCATCGTCCAAATGTGGTGAACTATAGATGGAATGACAATTTGTACAGCGATCGGGTGGCCAAATCCAATGCAGTATGGCAATGAGTATTGTTGTTAAACCTGATATTCGGGTTTGTTTATATCTTTTTTTTGGAGGAGGAAGAGGAGTTGAGGAAGAAGAAAAAATAATTAGAAAATGAATTTTATGATAAAAGAGATCGTTGAGCTAGAGTATAATGCCATAAAGAAGCATGCAAGCGTGCAATAATTGTAGGCAGATATATTTTAACACATATAGGAAATAAGCATATATTTCTAAGGATATTAAAGCTAAGTTTAGTACGGAGTTCTTGAAGGAATCCCAAAGACCAATTTTGATCGAAATTCTGCAAAGCTGTAGCCTTGATTAATCTTAAGTTAATGTAAAGTTTTTTTTTTTTTGTCCTACTTAATTCATCTTTTATAGAGTGAGTTCCTATACCTGAAAACAATTTAGCAGGTCTCTGTCTATTGTACCCACGATGTTAAGAGTTCTACAAGAGCTCTTAGGAAATCGACGAGAAGTACACAATGGACGAAAGAATGGAACTCTGGTGGATCATATTAAAGTGACAGAGAGACACAGATCGAGAAGATGGAACTGATGTATGAGAACATCTCTCAGTATTTCCCAAGCGGGGCTAATGATATGTATACATGAGTTCTGCACGCAATTCAATCTTGAATGTAGTTCAAGATATTGCAATATTTTCAGATAATTAAACATAAACAGTTTGTCCTATAAATGTATTGGAAGAGTATCTAGAACAATTAAATGAGCTTATCAATATAAATATTACCACCAGAAAAGAAAAAAATCTATCTTTTTATTTAACAAGAACTTTATTTTAGTAGAAAGGTTTATGATAACTCAGATTTTGATCGGAAAAAACAGTGGAAGGGATGGTGTTTTATTCCAAACTTGAATGTCCTATGGATCAGAGGTTTCAGTGTTAAGAAACACTTTATCAGTGCAAATTCAAGTAAGATGAAACTAAAAAATACTTTCAATACTTTTCTATCGAATAATTAACTCTATTGATTTGCAAAGGTTTTGAGTGATTAATTAAAAAGTTTACAAAGAAATAAAAGCTAAAAACTACCTTACTATATCATATATATATAAAAATTATAAGAAATGATTTATGTATGTATATTTGATTTTTTTTTATGCCAACCTTTTGGTCTTCAGTAGTATCCAGACATATTATAGATTTAGCAAAAAGAAAAAAATATTAAATAAAAGATGAATATATACATACAGATATGCAATGTATAAGTAGCATTTTAATTCAACAAAAATTATTTTAATTGGCTGTACAAAATATATGAAATGATGTACAAATGTAGGTATGTATATGAGTGTAAAATGAAATGTGAAGTTTGTGAATAATAATTGAAATTAAAAAAATAATTTAAAAACATTTAAAAATTTGATTTCTTTTGATATGTTCTGTTTTTTGTTTGTATAGGTATTTGTAATGTATATGTAATTCAGAAGTTGCATTCGCAAACATATTTAGAACAAGAACAAGAATATTGGAATTTTTTTGGCTAAAAAACAATAACATTTATAGGTATACTACATATATTTATGTATATTAAAAATATACAATAGTATACATACAACATATTTAATAAAAAAAAATTTCTCTTACGATTTTGATTATGACATGATGGACCTGGAACTATAAAAACGGTTTCATAATCACGATAATGCTCAGTATTGCTAAAGTTAGCATATATTCGTAACCATTTTTGTTGTTGTATTCAATTCAAATTTTTTTTGATTTTATTATTTTTTATATATTTTTTGTTATATGATGAATGAGTGATGAAGAGAGAGAGAGAGAGAGAGAAAGGGAAAAAGAGAATATATGTGATACAAAAAGATACAATGTGAAAATTAGTATTTAATGAAGAGATAAATGACTTTTATCTTTTCATAAATGATTAGTAATAGTAATGAAAGCATTAAGCGTATAAAACTAAAAGAAATTATTAATCAAACTTAAATGAAAATAAAAATAAATAAATATTAATGCGTTTAATCTATTTCAAAAGAGTGTAAATAATTCATTAGAATTCATTATTGATATGCCAAAAAAACAGGACATTTTATTAGTCCCGAAAAAAAATTATAAAATACAACAAGAGCGTGTTCGGCCAAAGTCCTTCAAAAAATGTCTCAATCAAAAAAAAATATCCCACATTTTTTTAAACATTTTTATGTCCAATGTGCTGGCATATTAATATAGTGTCCAGTTACCATAATTTTGAGTAATTTCGTGATAACGCGAGATCATACTATTAACTAGCTTTTCGGCGTATGATTGCGGCAAACAGCGCCATTTTAACTTAAGCTGTCGTTTCATTCGGGCAATGCTCTTAACATTTTCCTGCTTATCTTAAGCTTAATAACTGCTCAAAAATTTTTAATGTGGTTAGCATCTGGAGATTGAGAGGCACAGTCCGAAATCCGTTTCCAGTTTTCTTCTTTTCACTTAATGCACAAGTCACATTGATGTTTAAAATTCCATTTATTTTCCCAAACCAGTTATTGGCAGCAGATAAGAGTCTATGCTGGCATAAATGGATTATGTACCGGATATCTAAATTTCTCTTAAAAAAAATTATCCTGCCGAAATTCTGTTTTGAAAAGCATCGCCAAACATGAACTTTTACTGGATGCTTAACTAATCTGAGAGCCAACTTACTGCTCTTAATGGACAAGGCATGTTTTATGGTACTTGCCGTCCATAAAAAAGATTCGTCTGTAAATGCCACATCGCTCCAGTCATTATCCATATTGCTCATTTACTAAAAGACTGTCATAACTCAAAAAACGCAATTTTGCAGAAAACGCGTTTAAAGTTTTCAATTGACTCCCACTTTGCAGAAAAAAGGAGAAATTTTATAATTCTCAAGCGCAGAGTATACAAGATATTAATATGAAATTTTTACACAATATAAAGCGTGACATAATGAATAATTCTGCATCATTAACTCAAAAATCGTGTTTTTTGACTTATGACAGTCTTTTAGTATAGTAAATGAGCGATATGTTCGACAGACCACTTCTCCCATATTTTGCCGTGTGTTTTGCCGTCAATAAAGGTTTAGTATGGTAGCTCAGAATTCAGTTTGGAATTCATTTAAACGAATTTGGATTGTACTAAGGGATATATTAGTGACCCTCAGCACCAGTTTTTGTTGGGCTGCTTTAAGTGTAATGGTAGAATTAGCTTTAGAAACTCATGCTATCACCGAATCCTGGTGCTTTGATATTGCTCTAGAATCACAATGATTTGGTAAGTCGTAAACATTCTGGCGTCTTAAAAAAAGCTGTTTCCATTTCCATTATGAATGTCTTCAACTTCTTAAGGTATTTGCAGCACCTCCCTAGGACATTTTGGATTCCTTTGGACATGAGCAAAGAATGACAAATTAAAAACGTTTTGCATACACGGAGCTCGATTTGAAAAATTGCTTATACAACTAAATTGTAATTGCGATTGTTCGAAAGCTTATACAGCGTAATTCGCAATGAAATGTTGAATGTTGAAAACAAAGTCCAACTTGATACTTAAATTTGTTCGTACAATTAAGCCGAACACGTTTTTATTAAAAAGACTGTATGCGCGGAAATAGTATTAAAACTCACTCCTCTTTTGAAATAAACTACACATAACGCATAAAAAGTTTTTTTTTTCAAAATAATAGTGGCTAGTAAAATTATGTTATTTTTTATTACTTACTTTTTTAAAGGCACTTGACCACCGGAAATTGAGCCTGTACTATTACGGCTATGCATATGCTGCTGTTGTTGTTGATGTTGTTGCTGCTGTTGTTGCTGTTGATGGTGATGTTGATGATGATTATTTGTTGTAGCAATATTACGTGCATCCGTTATTCTGCAAGCTACCATGTTGAACTCTGTAAACGAATTATTTCTACAATTAATTTTGGTGGAGCATGAGCCATCCTTAATGCTTAATATACGTCTAACATATATATGAAGGTTTTTTTATTTTTGTATTATAGTTTCTTGTGCACTAAGTACAACTGTCAATCTCAAAGGACACACACATACAACATATACAAGTATGCATCACACAAGAGGCTACATTATATAGGTTGGTATGTTTAATAAATATAATATATGAGTATGAGTTACACTCTCCACCAACCAAAAGAAAAATAAATAAAAAAAAATAGAAAAGAAAAGTTAAAAAATTTTCTAGAATTTTACAAGTGTTAGTAAGTATGTATACAATTCAAAACGTTAGATGGATATTTTTTTAATGTATTTTATTAAGTTTGATTTTCGTTTGAGTTAATTATTTAAAAAAAAATCAAAAAATCAATAATAAAATAATAAAAAAATATTTAATTTTATTCAATATTCAAATAGCAAACACCAATATTAATTAATTAAAATTAAAGGGATGCATTTACGTATTTTTTCTCTATATTCACTATTACCAATTTAAATTAACAAACTAATTTTGCATTTCAATCAAATAATAAGCATACTTTTAGGCTTACTGGGAATTTAAAAGCTGTCATTTCTTCATTTACGTTTTGTTTTTTTTTCTTTTTTTTTTTTGATTTTCAAAAATTAATTTATTTTAATTACTACAATTACATTTTATGTTTTAAATGCATATAATATTTAAATAAAAATTAAAAATTAATTATACTCTTGCTTTTGTATGTAATACACATTATAGAAATTGTAACGCCTACTTATAGGTGCACAATTTCACATTTTTACTAATACAATTTTAAATACGATCTAAACATTAATGCTTCATTTTGGTGCTATGTTTTTTTTTGTTGTTATTTGTTTTTCTTTTTGCAATAAATGGAGGGGAGTACAACGCACACAGATATATAAGTACACGACGCACACAATTACACAACACAAAAGTAAATATTTAATTTTTTGTTTCTTGTATATATATATGCATGTATATTCATTAGGATAAGGCTTAACTATACGATTAAAAAAAAAAAAAGTATATGAAATGGCTTTTGATGGGTTCCGCGAATGCGAGTATGTTGTTTGTTGTTGTGCTACTTGACTCTTATACTTAGTTAGTAGCAGTAGCGCAGTTAAACTAAGTATAACCAACAAGTAAATACGGCACACAACATAAATTATGAAAATAAAGCAAAGTATGCATGACAAAGTTAAGAGCGAGAAACAAATATAAAAAAAAAGCTATAAAATGCACGAATAGCTTTTTTTTTGTCAAAAACGAAAAAGAAAATGTTTTTGAAATCATAAGATACATAAATTAAAGTATATGAAATGGTTTAGATTCACTGCATAAAATTCACAAATGTGAAATGCGTGCGTGAATATTGAAGTTTCATTCAAGTTTTTGCAGTGAAATGTATACCATCTCTAATGAGTGATTTTTTGTTTATTTTTTTTTTTTTTTTTTTTTGTATAGAGTGAATAGTATGCGTGTATGTGTGGGTGTATGTGAAAATGAGGTGGTGTGCTTTTAGGTGTGGCTACAGATGTTGAAAATTGATTGTGAATTGTGCAATTGCTGTAGAAATTTTTTTTTTTTTTTAGATTTATGACACAATGAAAATTACTTTCTTTCACGCTTGTATGCAAAATTTTTGTATGACTACGATCAATAAATGTATTGAAAAGGTACATATATAAAAAGAAGTTTGAGCTGAACTGCTATGAGAGGTTGAGTTATTGTGATGAGAAAGGTGGAGTTGTTCTGATGAGAGAAGTTGAGTTGCTTTGATGAGCGAGGTTCAACTGTTTTGATGAGAGAGGTTCAGCTGAGGTGATGAGAGAGATTTAGTTGCTTTGATAAGAGAGGCTCCACTGTTTTGATGAGAGGTTTAGTTATCAGAGAGGATAAAATGAGTTGATAAGAGAGGAAATGTTATCTGCTCTGATCAGGGAGGGAGATGTATTTGATTTTTAGAGCAGCGGTATATACACAATGTTTTGATTGAGCACTCTTTCTATGGAAATGAGCTCTGTACGTGTGAAATTTCTTATGCTGATTTGCCTGCGTGCAAGGGTTTGATCTACGCTGTTTTAGAGCCTTGAAAACTTATCAAATACTGACAGTTACTACTAGCGCATTCAAATCTATGGTCAAAAGCAATAATCACATTATAGTCGAAATTATACAGAATTGACTCAATTGAATTATAAATTCTGTCATGTTATTTTTGGTATAGTGCATGAATGTAAAATCCTAAAAATTCCATTTTGTTCAAAAAAAAAAAAAAAAATTATGGGAAAAGAGACATAATTGCTCATGTAGAGCGGCAAACAATCACATTTACTTCAAATCATTTTTACTCTAAATTCGATTTTCAGACTAAAGTTATCACGACTTTTAACTGCAGAGATGGTATGCAGCTGGAGACTACATCCTTTTGCTTTTCCAAAAGTTGTTTTTTACAGTAAAATGACCGTAAAACGACCGAAAAACATGAAATATTTATTAAGCAAAGGGAAGAGGGAGGTTTTATATCCAAACTCCCACATTTTTGAAAACACTGGTGCTGATTATTCATTAAAGAGAGTATTGGCAATGTATACTTGCATTCAAGGAGCATATGAATAAAAGGCTGCTCTCATCGCTACATATATACTTTAATACTTCTTCTATGTATTTGCTGAATATCCATTCAAGAAAGCCTCACAAAAAACTGCACGGCCTATGGTGAATTGTATGTAGAACCTTTATTTTTGAGATAATAGAAATATAGAGTAAAAATCCTTTGGTCGCAGTATTGTGAAGGAGGGGGTGCTTAAAAAAATATGTTTTTCCCCCCACAGATTTGGTGTGGTTTTTTGATCACTTTTATCAAGCTTTCAATGACGGTATTTACTCTCTTCCTTCTGGAATTTATTCTATTTGTACTTATAAATTTCTAATGTTGTACAAAGTTTCACTTCAAAGCAGCGTTAACAATTTCATTGACAGGCTTACAAAAATTTTCTGCATGTGAAAAACGAAAACGTGTGCCTATGAATTAACACTGCTTTAGTGCTCATAAACCCATTAGTATGAGAGGTGTGTACGTCACAGAATCACATCAAACAAACGAAGTCCAACACAAATTAACTCTGACTCAGAGCATTTTTTGTGAGAGTAAGAGAACTTTAATGAAAGGCATTCTCTCTCTCTCTCTCTCGTTCACTGCCAAACACAACTCGCTTGTTTATCTGCAAAAAAATTAATGTTGTAATGTTACTTGCAGATCAAAATGTCTATGAGATACGCTTACAACAGGGATTTATGTATATATTTATAGTTATAGCATGAATGATTGAGAAGATTTGATATCAAAATTACTGAAAAACAGTTTCTAATGTTTAAATAATGATTGGTTGTGTGCTTATGATTACTAATATTTATTTTTCATTATATAATATGAACCTTATAATGGAAACATGAAATCCCGAGAGAGAATAAATGAAATTGAAAATGTTGATTGGTTTGCTCAGCAGATAAAACATATAGGTAAATTCTTTTCTTGTTACCACAAGAAAGTAAGTACACGAGTTTGATTGGATATTAAATGTATGATTAATTGAATGAAATTTGATTAGAGTCATACAAAACCTGCATTTAAATATTTGTTGTTAATTGTAGTTTTAAATTGTTTGAGGAAAAAGAAGAAGCTCACATTCAACAAACACAAAATGCGATGATATGATAAAACTTACCCATTTGCATTACAATTTTATTTTATTTTTTTTTATACTTATGTTTTTCGTATCGTGTTTTTTCCACGCAGTAGTCGCTACAACGTTTTCAAAATAAGCAAAAAAAAAATCTTTAAATTTAGTTTTAGGTTGCCAAAGAGAATTCAGTCATTTCAGATTAAATAAATTGCATGCACGTCGGAGGTTTCCATTTAAGTACGTAGAGAAATATGCTAAGCAATAATCTTGCCACGAATATTTTGATATGTTTCATTTTGTTGGCGAGAGGAAACCAAGTTTTGTTTTATTTGCTGCGTTTTTATTTGACTTTATCCAGTCGCGCATGCAAAGTACACCGAAATATGCTGAATGCGCTCATTGGATGCATGTTTCCAAAAGTATACAAATATGATAACCGAAAAACAAAAAAAAAATTTAAATCGGACGCGTTCATTTCAAAGTCTCAGATGTCGTTTGTGGGCCATTGATTTTACCAACTTTGTGCGTGAATTGTTTACAAAAAACGTCTGCCCATTTCTGTTTTAGCTTTAGCATACACTTTACCTGCAATGAACTTAGTTCTGGGCAGAAGCAACGACGTGGAAACTAAGGACATGCTACATTTGATTGTGGTAAAGGAATATGCTAGTTTTATTCTTTTGGCTTTAACAATTCACTTTGTTATTAAATAACAAAACCAATTGTTAATTTTTAATTCCTATTTCTTTTCTGTTTTTTTAATTTTTTTATTATTATTTTTTTTTTTTGATTAATTTCTTATTTTAATTAATTTTACATTTAAATTTGAAAGTTAATATTTGCACTCTAATTTTTTTTTTTTAGTTTTCAAGCAATTCTTAAAGCAAAAATTTGCTATACTAAAATTCTTTATAATTTATTTGTTAAGTTAATATTTGTGTGGTGGTCTTTGTGTTTTGGATATTTGTAAATAACGAGTAAAGAAATAATATATTTCATTAAAAAAAAAAGGGAAAGAAAAACAAAACGATACAAATAAAGATTGTTATAAAAATAAGAAAACTTAATTTTAAAACTAATGAAAACACTCTAAAACATATTCACATTTAACATTGAATAGCAATTACAGTACGACCTCAAAAATAAATGTGAATTATTGTACCGAAAATGTTTAACGTTTGTATTTTTATTGATTCATTGAAGGAGCCTCTTTATTTGTTGTTTTTTTTAAAACAAAATTACGGTTGTCCCCTTAGTGCAAAAATCATTATAAAAGTGTAGACTATGTCAATAACTACAAGAAAATGTCAGCAACTATGTTGAGAATGTAGGCAACGTGAGGTGTAAAAATCTAGGCCAACAATAATTAAAAAAATGCATTTAAAAATACCTCGTTCAAAGCTGTGTATAAAATGTAATTAAATATGGGTAAGATCGAAAATTATGTTGAAAATAATGGCAACATTCTAAACTGTGTAGACTATGTCGACACTCATATTCACAATACAGATAACACCAAAAATTATGTGGCCAATTAAGACAATACCTAAAAATAACTATTGAAAATTACATGGACGACATTTAAAACATGTAGAACATGCGTCGATAATAATCTTGACAATGTAGACAACGTCGAAAAGCATATCGATAATGAAGGCATGTTAACGAAGTAGAGAATGTCGAAAAATATATCGACAAATATGTCAAACAGTGTAAAAAAAAACTGTCCAAAATTATTTGATTTGATTTGATGTAAACAAAGCTGTGGCAAAAATTTAAGAAAATTCAATATTATTAAATAATGTGTAACAGGCTTAAGGAACGTATATGTGTAGTCATCACAACAACAGTGTATACAGAGATGGGCAAATCAGACGGCCGTTTTGGAATCCGCCGGGATTCCTCATCAGTTAACTTAGTGATACTTCTTAATCTTTCAATATCCCATATAAGCTACTAATATTTGAAATTATAACCAAGAATTCCAGATTTGATTCGAAATATCTGCACTGAATAGAGATATTGAAAGAAAACTACCACTACCGTTCTGTATACTTATTTGTTGTTGTGTTTTTCTCATTACTACTAGTCTGCATAACAGTTCGTTATTTCAAAGTCTAGTGTGTGAGAGTGTGTGTGTTTTAGAAAAATGATTCTAGATGTCATTTTTCTGAATCAGGCCCCATTCAATAAATTTATTATGTTTTTTGTTAATTCTTCAAAGTCTTGACTACTGTTCCATGTATGTGCTTCATTAAATAATGTGTAACGGGCTTAAAGAACGTGTGTTATGTGTAGTCATCACAACAACAGTGTATACAAAGACGGGCAATTATGTCTACAATTATGTCAACAATGTAGACAATACCAAAAATTACACCAACAGCATTGAGTTTTAAAAAATTACGTCGAAAATATGGGAAACATCAAAACCTATGTCGACAATCATGACGGTAATGTAGACAACGTGGAAAAACATGTCAACAATGAAAACAATTTCAAAAACTACGACAGTAACCATATCGGAAATGTAAACAAAACAAAACAATGCCATTTTTTTAATGCTTCTTTTTCGTATACAAACTTTCTTTTTAGTAAAAAAAAACAAAACAATGCCATTTTGTAATGCTTCTTTTTAGTATACTGTAACTGATGCTCATGTCAAAATTATCACAAATCGTTATAGTCATTGACGTTTTCTACACTCATGTAAACTTATCAGATTGTTAATACTAAGTTGTCTACATTTGTGTAGACAACCGTGTAAAGATATTATCATTTTGCTCAAAAAGTACCTAAGCATCAAGACAAAAGCTTATTTACATTTGTCTGAACCATGACGAGTGAGTTGGACCAGATCCTTTCATATTTTCGGTACAAGAAAACTAAGATTTAGGAGTTATAACTATGTATATATTGTATTTTTTTCTATGTACATTTCAAAGACTTTCATACTAAGCAGCAAAGAGTTTTCCCTGAAGAAATATTTTTACCTTCAACTTGAGAGACAGACAGTTTAATTATTTAAAGCTATTAACTATTTCATTTTTATTTATTTAGCAAGTAATAAAAAGTTTAAAGTTCAAAAAAGATTTTACTTCATATTAATATTAGGCTGTAACGATTCAAATTTAAATAATAAATATGTAAGTAATTCGATATTGTAATGGCTGTAGTTGTTGAAAAATGTAAAATTACTTTTTGTTTGCAAGGCATATTAAAACAAAATCTTACTTAAAATTAATATTTATATCTCTAGGGCAACATTATTTATGCTGCTTAGTTGCTTTCTTATTAATTACATTTTCAAACAATATCTAACACAAATATGTATACTGTGTATGTGGGAGAGAGCATTCAGGATTTACAGGTGGCACTATGAGTGTATAAGTATATAAAAAAATGGTAGATGGTATAGTAAGAGTGGAGCTCAAATTTTATACTAATGAAAAGCAATTTAAATATACAATCATGTATTAAAATGCATTAAATCAAAATAATAATAATAAAACATGCAATGATAGAAAATGAACATATTAATAATGAATGAAAAAAAAAAATAATATTTGGATCAAACCGATTTATTAGGTAGTTAAGGTAGCTGTTCACAGGGCCTCTTTTTCTATAGAAAATGTATTTGAAAAGGTTCTACGTTTAGCGTAATTGAATTTGACTGCAATTGACTACATATACTGTTGCTCATACATGATTCATGAGTGTTTTAGGCATTCATTTATATTATTCATAAATCAAGAAACCTGCGTAGCTAGCTGTTATTTTAGTAGAGACCATAAAGAGTTGATAGGAAGTGTTATATATGGGTTGTTCCATATCAGATTTACAACTAAAATTTTAATTCATATATTTACAGATCAAAAAAATAAAAAAAAAAAAATGTCCAAATTTGGAAAAATTCAATTTGTTTATAAAATTTCCAGAATTCATATGTTGAATAACAAAAACAATTTTATGTTCATATTTTTTCGATAAGTTTGTGCGATATACGAACTTTTATTAGTAGGAAATTTTTTCCTACAACGGTTAGTTTTTGAGTTATTAGGGATTGAAAAACGTTCCATTTTTATAAATTCAAGACTTTAAAATATCTTAATTTGAAAATAAAAAAACATCACATTGACATAAAAAAAAATACGTGTCGATCAATTTCTTCTCAAGAAAGCAAGAAAAATTTTGGTTGAAATTAAAATTTTAGTTGTAAATCTGAGATGGAACTACCCATATGTATCATCCACATATTCTTAATTTTTTTTCAACCCATGGAAGAAATAGAGGAGAAACCAACCTTCAAAATTTTAAAAAGATAACTCAGATAATTTCAAAGTTTCTTTATACAAAATAAAAATTACCGATGACTTTCCGCTATTTTCCGCTATGTTCAACTGACCAAGTTTTCTAATGAGGACTTACTAAGACAATTTACTTTCGCTTAGTTGAAATTAAAGGGATTGTTTCTTTTTAAGAACTTTCGTATATGAACAAGGGTCATTGAAACACTATATTAAAGCGCGGTTCACGCCAAATTGGCACGCTTTGTTGTGGTCACCACGTCGCCCCTAGTCATAAGAACAACAAATTTTTTACTGGGATTTGTTTACAATACCGTTACCGTTAGTTGATAAATTTTTCATATTAATTGATCGCAAGTTGGTGATTGTGTGCACAATGGAAGCTGCAAATAGAAAATTGATTGTGAACAAATTTATTGAAAATCCGTCGTGATCTGGTTCAAAGATTGCGAAAGTGTTAAATATCTCGATATAAAGAAACTCTTAGTGTTGAAAGAGCTAAAAAAGTTGTGAATAAAATGGGAACCACCAACCTAAAATTAAAGGCAAAGATCTTGAGGTCCATCAAAAGCAATCCCGGACTATCGGATGACGATCGTGCCAAAAAATTCAATACCAGCAAAAGTACTGCTAGACGAATACGCATAAAAGCTGGGCTAAAGTGCTATCGTGCTATAAAATATCCAAATAGAACAAAGAGAATTTGTTGGCCAAAAAACGTGCTCGTCTTCTTTATAATAATGTTTTGACCAAATTCAATGGATTCATTATTGTGAATGACGAATCATACGTAAAATTTGATCTTAAACAGCTTCCAGGTCAAAAATTTTATATGGCAACGAATCGTGGTAATGTACCCTCAAAATTCAAGTACATAAAAATGGATAAATTTGCAAAGAAAGCAATGGTGTGGCAGGCAATTTGCAGCTGTGGTCTCAAATCCAGGGCATTTGTGACATCCTCTTCTATGACGTCTGATATTTACATCAAAGAGTGCCTTTCGCAACGACTATTGCCATTTGTTCGTCACCACCATTCGCCAGTGAAGTTTTGGCCTGATTTAGCCAGTTGCCACTACTCTAAGAAAACCATGGATTGGTATCAGACAAATGAAGTAGATGTAGTGCCCAAATATGTGAGTTCACCCAATTGCCTCCAGCTTCGATCGATCGAAAAATACTGGTATTGTCAAAAATGTGAATTCAATGTTACTAAAATGGAACCAAATAGCCGCAAAAGTATTCAGAGTGGATGTTCAAAGGTTGATGGGGTCCATTAAAAGGAATGCCCGGAACTTTTTGCACAACAAAGAAATCTAAATCTTTTAATATTATAGTATTAAAACACAATATTAAACTTATCATTTAATGCATTATTTGTTATTCTGAGTGTTCGGGTTAAAAAGATACAGCAACTTTCCTGCGTGCCAATTTTGCATGAACCGCGCTTTAGTTGTTATTTCCCCACTTACTTCCCTAAAATATTGAAATGGTAAAGTTTATTTTAGAAGAAAGAATTTTTTCCGCTTTCAACTCAAAAACTTGAAAAATCTAATTTCCTTCATTTTAGACTGAAATGTTTGTCCTCTGGTAAGGACGTACGATGACAAATAACGCCCATTGGTGTCCTAACCGGTCATCATCTTTTTCTATTGACATTTTTAGATAAATAAATTATTTTAACTGTTTTTTTTTTGCCAAAAATGTGCTTAGAAATTTTTCTGCAGAATTGATAATTCGTAATCCTAAACAGGGGAAGAGAGTAGCTGACCAAATAACAAATCAGAGCACATTCTCGAATCTCAGGCTCTTCTATTGGAAAGTTTTAGATCCATTGACATTGCCTATTAAGTTACTTTATTGGCTACTACTTCCCTCCTATTCTCCCATAACTTGAAAGTGACAAAGTTGTCTGAATTTTAGAAGCATCAGAAATGAAGTTCTTGAATATATTTTTGTTAGAAATTAACTAGAAATTTCCTCCGTTTTCAACTAAATAAATTCGAAAAAATGCAGCATTTTAATATTTTGTTCAGAATTTTAAGAACTTATTAATTTGGGTTTTTGATGTGCAAATTTGAAAAGTAAACATTTGTTTGGTGGATGTTTAGTAGAATATAGTTGGATTTTCGGGGAACTAAATTATTGTGTATTTATTCAGACTGATTACTTAAAAAAAAAAATAAACAAATATTAAAAGTAAATCTAATCATAAATTAGTAAATCACTGATTGCAAAATGTATTGAATTTAATGAGATTTTTTATTATGACAAGTTTTTTAAAAATTAAAACAAAAAAAATTAATTTGGTTTTTTGATGAAATTTAAATGTCAACAAAACTAAAAATCAATTAAAAAAAAGCTTATCAACACATATTGCTCAAATCGCTTACAATGATATACTAGTGATGGATGAAAATAGCTAATAAAGTAGCTGCTATCATATATTTAAAACACAGTTTACAAAGAACGTGATAAAGTGACAAAGAGAATTGATTTTCAAGTCAAATTTAGTTAGGTGTCACTGTGGTTTAATATGAATTGAAAGCAACATATCACTGTTAGCAATAGTGACTAAAAAGTAGCAGTTTTCTATTTGTCATCACTAAGCGTTAATATAGCTTCAATATAATATTGTATTTTAAGCTGGTTTGCTGCATGCCTTCCAGCCAGACATCTGTGTGACAATGTTGAAAAACTAATTATATATCAGAGAGAGAGAGAGAGAGAAAGAGAGATATTGGCACCTGTCGCATTTTAACAACAATAAAAACACCAACAGCCACAACGACAACAACGATAGCAGATAACAGAAAAACAACTGCTGCTGCCACAACTACAGAAATTATTAAATTAAACGAAGCGTATTGAAAATAAAATTTTTGTTTTTCTATTTGTCGTTTTTGTTTTATGACATTACCAAATGTTTTGATTTCACAATTTGGTATTCTATTAAATTAATTTAAAATTAGAGCAAAAAAATATGCGACGGTAAGGGGAGTAAGGGAATTATTTACAAGACATATAGCCAGTAGTGACAGTGATATTGGTTTTTGGTGATGGGCAGCACGTAGCATTCGGTGGTATTAGTTGATGACGAGTATGGTATAAACAAAACAATATTTTAATTTCATTAAATTGAATGTGGGAAAATAAAAATAGTGCAAATTTCATATAGTAAAGTTGGTTTGAAAATTTTGAAATTGTCCTGCAATTTTTAGAGAACACTAGACAAGCAAGGTCTCGTGAAAGAAGGTCCTTGAGAAAAGACAAGTATTGAAGAAATCTTTCAATAGAACAGAAAGGCAGAGGTCAGATTTCTACCAGGATATAATTGATCTAGAAAAGGAGGTAGAAAAAGCAAGTGTTTTTACTAGACTATCTCTGCCCGAAAATAGTTAATGAAGTACTTGAGCAACTAAACTTAATCATATTTTATGTGGTTCAAGTAAAATTACTTCTCATTATAAGTAAAAATTTATATCTACTTTTTCTATAATACCATCAAGTGCAGAATAACACTTAAAGTAACTTAAATCAATTTATTGGATTTTAATTTAAAAAAGTTTTGTATTCATTGCATTATTATTTGTATTTTGAATATTTGAACAATTTTATTTATTTTTTTCCTTTTGTAATTTCAAAATATTTTGATAATTAAATTAACTGTCAAAGTGTTGTCGAAATGTTTTAAATTGAATTCTGTTTTTTTTTTTTTTTTGTCTTCTTGCCTTTTTATCAAAATCAATTTCATATGACAATTCCATTACTGACCACGAAAATAATTGAATGGAATCGATTTTTTTGCAGCTGTCTTTGTTTGTTTTTTTTTTTTATGAAAATTGTTAAAATATACGTGCATATGCGGGTAGTTAAGAACAAAAAAAAAAAAAGAAAAAGTAAAACTAGTTGTGGAAGTGATTTTATTTCGACATTTGTGTTAAGTTAAAACAAAAAACAAAAAAATTAACAGACCAACCTGCAAAAATTGTAAATAAAAATTTAAACTTAGTGCCCTTAAATGTTAAAAATAATGAAAAAAAGCTCCCAGATCCCTGATGGCATGCTTTCAGCCTGTAAAATGTAATCATGATTTTTTTTTTTTTTTTTTAATTATTATGAAATTTGCAATAGGAACTCAAATATCTCATCCAGAAAGCTATGAGTTGATTGATTTTAACACAAACCGTCTAATGTCTAAATATTAATTTTCAAAATATACTGGTTGTGTGAAAACCTCGGATAGACCCTTCCTAAATGGGCTATTGTGCCATAACAATAAAACACACATTTATTCTAATTTATAGGAAAAATATGTAATTTTATATACATGCGGACAATTTTGGAACTTGGGGATAAAGAACCGTTGCATATTACATATTTTTAAAAAATATTTTAAAGAACGAACAAATTAAAATCACTCTTCTTTGCTTCGTTGCTTCCTATATTGAGACTAAATATTTACATATTGTAGTTGACCACAATTTTAGCCCAGTCGGTAGAGTAAAAAATGCACCAAAAGTTCATAAAAATTCTTAACTGCGATTTTTTTTCAGTAATTGTTAATGGGGGTATGATAGATGGAAAAACCACAAAAATCTGTTTTGGGGTTGCTGACCGACCCCCCTTCGGATTCGGCGTTCTCGAATTAACTTATGTACAAAATTTAATAAAAATCGTTCAACTCCTTCGAATTTTGCCAAATTTTACACTACGTCGACGCACTGTGCGCAGGTGTGATTGGGTCGTATTTTTTCGTGGATGAAAACGACCGTCATGTTACCGTCAATGGAGAGGGCTGTGGTTTCAATAAGACGGTGTCACTAGCCACACAGCACGCGTCACAATCGATTTATTGAAAGGCAAATTCGGTGAACGTGTTAACTCGAGAAATGGTCCGGTGGAATGGCCGCCTCGTTTATACGATCTACCGCCATTGGATTTCTTTTTATGAGGCTATATCAAGTCACTGGTCTATGCCAGCAAGCCAGCAACTTAAGACGAGCTCAAAGACAAAATCAAACACGAAATTGCCAACGTTCCGGTCGAAATGTGTGCGAGAGTGGTGGAAAATTGAGTCCAAAGAATCGATCGCTGCAAACGGGCTCGTGGTGGTCATATGACCAAAATTTAATTTCATTTATAAAATCTAATGCTGGCACTACACCCACAATAAATTTGAACCCAATATCTCAAAAAATTCTGTGTTTTTTTAATAGATAAAATTGTTATGTTCTTAATGGAAAACCCTTTACTTCCAAGAATTCATAGCCTTAACTTTGTTTCAATAAATTAAAATTTAGAAAGTCCAAATGAACTTTTTACCCCATCTTTTGTTCACTATAATTTTCTAACTAATGAAAAAAAACATTTAGTTTTCTGAGTAGAATCGCAATGGAGTTGAGTTCGTAACTTGATATACTTTCTAAATCTATGAATTCAAAGGACTGAAGTGTTTAAATTTACTTCTGTAAATTGAAAAGTAAAAAGTTTGCAAGGTCTTTATAATAAATAAACGACGAATTTTAGGCTTTTAAAAATGATCTTTTTCACTATAGCTTTCTGACTGATGACTGACTATAGTTAGTTTCCTCACTAGAATTGCTAGTAATGCTCCCTTTATCATCTAATATACTTTCTAAACCTATAAATATTCCAAGAATTGAGATGTCTAAAAAAGTGTGCATAAATTGAAAAGTGGAAAGCATATATAACGGGTCTTTACAACAAATATTTTTCTTTTGACTCCACTCAATTGTTGCTGTAAGTTTGTTATTTTTTTCAATTTAATTCCTGACTCTTCAAAACAAACAAAATCTCCTCAGACTTAGTTTTAACAACTTAAGTTTAACTAACCAAATAATGAAATAAAAACTAATTAAATAAATAAATTAATTGCAAATATAAAATAAAAAAATATTAGTTAAATATAATAAAAATAAAAACTCATAAAAAACGACTACTTTAAAGTTCAAATATTAATTAATTAAAGGTTAATCTTTCACATATTTAAATTGCAAATTACTGATACCAAAAAATAAAAATAAAAACAATAAAAATAAAGTTAAGTTAATTACTTGTGTGTTTTTTTTTTAGAAAATTGATTTTTTGTTTTTTTTTTTTTGTAGTACTTTTAAAATATTAATTGCAAAATTTAATGTGAGAAAAAACAAAGCAATTACGTTGCTAATATTTTTAAATATTACAAATTTCTATTGAAAAAATCAAAAATATTATAAATTTGCAGTTTTTTGTTTTTTAATGTACTTTGCATTTAAGCAATAATTAATTCAATTTTACCGCAATTTATTATTTCAGCACAAAAATTTTTAAATTTCGATTATTTTTTCATAAAAAAAACAAAAAATTAATTTCCATTTAACAAAAAAAAAAAAAAAAAAATGGAACAGCGGCATTGCGTATATCCAGGAAGCTTCAAACAATAGAAACGCTTCAGCCGGTAACATCTCAGCAGTTACAGCACATGCAGTAAATGGTTTCAAAGAATATCACTTCAATACCATTATTTCCATATACCCGATATGAAAGCTCACCCTGTATACACATACCAAATGCCATCATTCCATTTCATCCTTCAAAAACCATTTCGCAAAATTATTATTTATCAATAATTTTTTTTTTACTTTTGTTAGTCAATCAACAAGAAAAATTTTTTTTTGTTTTTTTACCTTTTTCCTGTTTTCGTCGTTTACGTTTATTGCAAATTTTTACGGCACAAACCGATAAAATGATCGCAACAATAAAAAAGAGGATGCCCCCAACGACACCGGCTGTTATTGCTTTATGCTTAACACGTGCCGGCACCGGAAATTTCACTTCATCACTGGATTCATAGGATTTTTCCGAATTAGCTAAGACGCGAAAATAATATGTACGACCGCCAACTAAATTCTTAACTAAATATTGCGTCTCTTCGGGTCGAATTTGACCGCGATTTAATGTTTTCCATTGAGCGTCAGTGCGATATTTTATTGTATAGAATTTAACGATATGGGCACGTTCCAGTGGTGATTGCCATGAGATAAGAAAACCATTGGAGACTTCGGTAACGGTTAGATTACGTGGGGGACCGGGTTTGGGGCCTAAATGATGAATGGCGCGAGAGAGATGGAGAAATGAAAATGAAAAAAAAAAGAAAGATTGAAATTATTTTGTTTATAACAATATATTGGTATAATTATAAATATAGTATGTTTTTATATAATAAAATTTGATTTTGTAATTTATAATAATAAAGAAATCTTCCAGCTGCTTCATTTACTGAAATGTTAATAAATAAAATAATTACATATACGAGTAGTTATATAACTATATGTAAATATGTAATAAATAGTTACCTACATATTTAAAGCTCTTTAAAATTTGTGAAATTTCAACAATTGTTAAATATAATTAATATTTGTTATATTATGTTCACTCCCTTTCGCTTCAACAAATATAAATAGAAATTAATAATTAATATTATTAATAAGCTGCAGAAATAATCCAAAGGTATAAGCATTCATTAAGTATATTTAGTTATGTATGTATGTATATTGTGAACTAAACTAGCAACTATGTATGAAGAAATATAATGTCCTGCATTCTATATTAAATATAGTAATTTACTACACGTTTGGATGATGTGGCAGTTGAGGAATACAGAAAAAGATAGAGCTAGCCTCAAGCAATTACTATGTCGTGACTAACTAAAAAGCTACTCAACCAAAACTCATTACTTTTATTGCATGTAGGCAAACATTTTCCGCTGTAATATACTTTTTTCCGAATTATGTTCAATACTTCAGAATTTTTACACGTTTGATGAGCGAAAACTAAGTTAAAATAACCTACGTAATTAGGTTATAACAAAATTTTTATTTTATAGATTTCTAATCTATGGAGACTATTTATTAAATATGTTTTTCTGGTCTACAGAGTTCCGAACTATTTCCGTTCATTGAAAATCAGATTTATGGAGCTCTGATCTTATCAGTTCTGAGTTTTGATTTACGAGTTATGATTAATAGCTGTTTGGTCTATAGTTTTCCGATCCAAAGAGTTTTTTTTTATGTAGTGCTGATCTATGGTTTTGCAATCTATAGATTTCTGATCTTTGGAGTCCCAACGTATTGAGTTCGGATTAATCAATTTTCGATTTATAAAATTTCGGTCTATGGAGTTTTGATTTATAGAGTTACGTTCTAAGTAGTTCTTTCCCGTGGAATTCTGATCTACGAAGCTCTGAGATTTGATTTCAGTAGTTTTGATCTAAAGCTTTGTGCAGTTCGCTAGCTGTCGTGGCGTAGCGGTTAGTCTGCTGGACTGTAATGCAGGTTTTCCTGGTTCAATGCTTGGCACTGTCGAAAAATAGAAGATTCCAATTTTTCTAAACGGAACCTACACTTGGCTGCCAATAGCAAACTTCCAAAACTAAAGATTGCTTAAGCAAAGTTTTTCACTTCACTGTTCGGATGCGGCACAAAATAAATAAAAAAGTTTGGTCTGTGGGTTTAGTTTCTAGTGTTCTGTTTTTGGAGCTCCTATCTGTTGATATTTGGTCTATAGAGTTCTGATCCAAGAAGTTCTGTTTTGTACAGTTCAAATCTATGGATTTTCGGATGATCTATTGATTTCCACATCTATGGATTTGTGATCAATTGGCTTGTGATATATGGGCTTTTAATTTATAGATTTTGATATTTTAGTTGCGATCTGTAGAGTTCTGATCTATGATGTTGTGATTTATGTAGTTCTGATCTTTTTATCTTTAAGAACTTCTGATTTACGGATGATTCCATCTTCATAGTTCTGATCACTAGCGGGTCCAAGGAGGAAAGGCTGCAACCTTTCTCCTTCACTTGCCGATGAATATTTCACACATTTTGACAACGACCATGAATGAAAAAAAATGTTAGATCACGAAAAAATTAAAAACTCTTTTTTAGGAAACCTCTGAAACAGCTAGTGGTTTTGATATATGTAGTTTTGATCTATGGTATTTCAATTTATATAGTTCTGATACCGAAAAGTAGTCGATTTCTCAACATTTACTCTAAAAAGTAGGTTAAAGTGTCTGTTCTTCAAAAACAGGAGGCTGAATTGTATAAGTGATATTTAAATTCAAGTTGTGGGCATACCCAGCCCAAAGCTAAAGCAACATTATTACTTCCTTGTGTTACTTTTTCTTTGAGTTTCTTTAGTATGTATTTAACACCTAAAACGTTTTTTATTTTCTAATATATAAGTTATGCTATTCCTTTCTTTTGTGTGGCGTCTATGTATTCGTTTTTATCTTTTTAAAGCATCAATATTTTAAAAAGATTCTTAAGATATTTAAAACTCTCATCATTACCGTATTTTCCCTTTTATTTTCCTTTTTTCAGTTTTAGATATTATTTGCATAAGTTCCTTTAAAAGCTTTTTTGTCTTTTTTTTTTTGTTTGTTTGATTGTTTGTCTGTTTGTACTAACTTCCCCCATTTGTTCCATAGAAACCCATTTCTATAATCCTTATTGCAATTGTGTTTATAAATTCATGAAATCCTTTTTAGCTTTTCAACATTAACATATGAAAATTTTAAAAATGAAATGAAAGAAAAAAAAACAAAAAAAAAACCTTTTCAATTTCTAACAACAAATTAAAATTTTAACAACTTTTTGTTGTGTTGTCCTCTTGATACTTGCTGAGAGAGACAGAGAGATAGTGCAGGTATGAAATGACCAGTCACGTTGATGGATAATAATAAAGATAAAAAAAAAAAAAATTATGTTAGGTCATTCATATTTGATTTGGATAAAAATATATGATATGCGAAGTATTTGTATGAATAAATAAATGAATGAATGAAAGGATATGAATATTTAAAGGAATTACTCTGTTCTTTTGCTTTTTTGAAATAAATAAATTTAATCAAAATTTTATTTGATATCCATATTCATAAATTTCAGAAGAGGATGGAATGTTCATACATGAATATATTTTATTGTGTACTAATAATAAGGTAGAAAGTAGTTGGGGAAAAAATCTATATAGCAATGTAAGTATGTATATAAATAGCTTTATTTACAAAAATATCTTAATTATGTTTTTCAATGAGTTTTTAGTCTAATCTAATTGAAATCAATTCTTTTGAAACCAATTTACGAAAAATTCACGATTTTGAGTATGTCCATTGATCAATTGTAAATGTATTATAATAAGAAATGCACAAAACGAAGGACTTTGTAACAAGTTCTTCTCGTTCAGTTTGAAATCTGAGTATTTGCGGCGAATTTTCAAGGAGATTTGCATTTTGCAAATTAGCTCAAGAACTTGCAAAATTAGGACAATAAATTTTAATGTTTTTTGTCGTTTACATTTATTGATTTCTAATCCACTAAGTTCTAATTTAGGGAATTCTGTTCTATGGAGCTTTATTGTATAGAGCTCTGTTCTATGGAGTTCTGTTCTATGGAGTTCTGATCATTAAAGACCAGATCCATGAAGTTTGGATTGATGGAACTCTGATATATAAAGTTTTGACTTATGGATTTCTGATCTATGGATTTTTGAACTATAGAATTGTGATCTAACTATAAAGCTCTGATCTGTAGAGTTATTATATAAAGACTAAAAGTCGATTGTTATTTGAAAAACTGAAGTAACGAAGAACTGAAAATGATTAAAACTCTATATCTAAAATCGTGAATATTTTATTTGATAGGACAGTTATTAAAACTGTATGAAAATATCTTATATATATATTCTCTAAATATACATAACTATTTCTGTAAATTTTGTATGTATTTTTTCAATAATAAATATGTACATTTAGATTACATTCTTTAAATGTCAGAGTCAGGTTTACTTTTGAAGTGTTTGATAATAGTTTTAAGTCTGCTTTTGGTTTAAGTTCAGGATAACGTTAGGTCTAATTTTTGGTTTGAGTTTTAGTCTGAATTTCAATTTAAATTTCGATCAGAATATTAGTCTGATTTTTTGATCACAGCTTGGGTGCGAATTTTTATACTTAATTTTGATTTGACTTTCAGTCCACCATTGGTCTCAAATTTGGCAAATTTTTTGGTCTGGATAAAATCTGCTTTTAGTATGAGTTAAGGTCTGATTTTGGTCTGTTTTTTTATTACAGAATTTTGTTTTGAATATGAGACTGATGTCGGTCTGAGTTTTAGTCTACTTTTTGTTCCAAATATGGGACAAAATTAAATATAATTTTTTTGTTGCTTTTGGTTGAAGTTTTGGTCTAATTACACTGTTCAACAGCCAAAAATGAGCAGAGACGAGACAAGTATACTTAGGGTAATGGGGGGTCGCTAAGTCCGAATCCGTGGTCCGTTTTGCTCTGCTAAAAATTTTTAAAATTGAAAAAAGGAAAAAATTAAAAATGCAGTTCAAATTTTTTTTATTCATAACATCCATTTTTACAAAACAAATTTTTTCGAATTTTTTTTATTTTTTAACTTTAAAAATTTAAAATTTTTTTTTTATTTTTAATTATCATCGTTCACTTTTTATATTTTAACTTTAAAAAATTAAAAAATTAATTTTTTTTTTTTAATTATCATCGTTCACTTTTATCTCGTTGTTAGCTTAACTAACAACGTTAATGTCTACAGGGTGACAATTGTAAAGTAACGCAAGTTTAATACTCTGCAGCAAGCTTTGCCATTTACCGTTACTTTAATTTAAAAAGCAAATTCATTCATCATTGGCTTTGCTTTTAATTTCATTTGAATTTTTGTTATTACATTTTGAAATTTCCATAAAAATGCACAAGGAAAATATTCGTCGTGAAATTATGAAATTTCATTTGGCAAATTATAGTAGCCGTCAACTTGCAAAGGCTTTAAATTTGTCAAGTCGTACGGTAGACCGAGCTATTATTCGATATAATGAAACTGGGGGTTTTGGAGATAGAGACCGGGGATAATTTTCAACAGTTGCCACTACTGGTTTAACAGAAAAAATTCGTAAACGAATCAAGCGAAATCCAAGGCGCTCAATGAGAAAAATTGCTAAGGAAGTGGGAGTAAACCGTGAAACAGTATGAATCATTGCAAAATCAAAGCTTAATCTTAAGCCGTACAAGCTCCGAAAAGCTCAAGATCTGACACAAAAAAAGAAAGATTTGCGACTGCAAAGATGCAAGGCGTTGCTACGCTCCTCCGTGTTAAAAAATGTTGAAAATATCTTGTTTACAGATGAAAATATTTTCACGGTTGAACAACATTTCAAAGCGCAAAATGACCGAATGTGGCTAACATCATCATCGCAACAAAATAGGACTGTTGGCCGAGTTCAAAAGCCAGCTTCCGTTATGGTATGGGCTGGAGTTTCCACTAATGCCAGAACCCCTCTAATATTCGTTGAAGAGGGTGTTAAAATTGACCAGGATGTTTATCGGAGCATTTTAAATGAACATGTTCTTCCCTGGGCCCAAGATACATTTGGAAATGAAAACTGGACTTTCCAGCAAGATTCTGCACCTTCCCACATGGCAAAATTAACGCAAACATGGATAAAAGACAATTTTTCTGGATTCATAACATCTCAAGAATGGCCACCATACTCCCCAGACTTGAATCCAATGGACTACTCTATTTGGAGTATTTTAGAGAGTAAGGCTTGTGCATCTCAACATCACAGTCTGGAGTCGCTGACAAATTCATTAGAGAAAGCCTGGGCTGAAATTGATCAGGAAGTCCTGCGGCGAACAGTCCTACGATTTCCGGATCGATTGAAGGCATGTGTGCAGGCTAAAGAAATGCTTATATATTCAGCAATGTTAACACTTAATTGTACTTAATGGAAGTACGTCCTTTTGAAAATAACTGCTGAAATGTGTGCGTCACTTTACGATTGTCACCCTGTAGAGGTGGCACCTTGTCGCTGAGCCGTTCCTGAGCCAGGTTCAAAAACAATTTTTATCCCAAGTTATTTTCTTGATCTATCTACTTTGTGTTACTGTAGTTGTTGCTTTCTTTCTCTAGCTACGTACCGAACATTTTTGATGGTTAATAATTGAATATTTTTTTTTATGAAATTAATAAATTTTTAAATAGTAAAATGTGTGTAATATAAACATACAAGGTTTTACTTGTACACATGCTACAACTTTAATTATGTGGAGCCCTTAAAAACATTATAACAGTATACGCTGCTACCTTCAATATTCATTAAAAAAACGCCACAGCTGCTAGGAAAAAAAATGGGCAAGAAGGAAGAGTTAAGGAGAATGGGTGTTGGTATTTAACATGCAAAATAGCATTAAAGAACCTATATTAAAAAGTAGAATTAAGTAACTTATAGTAAGTACATGTACATGCTGAAATATTCATACATACATAACTTATATAAAGAATGTTAAAAAATAAATAAAATTTTAAATTAGGTTAATTAAAATTTCATTTAAAAAAAGAAAGAAAAAAAAAACCAGACAAAACACAACAGCAGAAGTAGTAGCAATAAACAGGCAGAGAGCAGTTTCAGAATCAGTAACAAAAGTTGTAAAATAAGTAAGTAAGTAAACGAGCGAGTGGCGGCGCGTGGTTGGTGGTGGTGCATCAGTTGAGTTGTTTATTTAACAAAAATAATGAGGTTACTTTATGGTGTTGCAGAAGCGCACCAAAGGGGCGAGCAGTCAACAGAGCAGGAGTAAGAGGGTGGTAAAAGGATAATCATATGTGGGTGTAAAATAATTGCTTCTGCTGCTGTTTCGGCTGCTAAGATATGGAGAAAGGAATATAGCGCTTAAATTAAAATGTTACTAAAATAAATGATAATTTAAGTTTTTTTTTTAATGAGTAAACAACAAAGAAGCTAAGATATTTTTAAAATGCAATTTAAAAATGACTTAAACGTTTAGATGAAAAATGAAAATTTCAAGCTGACAAATTTAAATTACATCACTTTAGTATTTAAACTGCCGGAAATGAAAGTATTTTAAATATTTAAAGTAGAAGAAGGTAGTTGAAAAGAATGGTTAGCAGTAGAAGTTGAATAGCTTTTACCTTGCGTTTTTACTTTGCTTGCTTCTAGTTTTTTTTTTGTTTTCTGACAAGTGCAAATGTGTTAGCCGCAATAGCAAAAACAAAACAACAACAAACACCCAACAATAACAAGGACAAACAGCAAAAATGTCAAAAGTACAAATGTTATTTATGGCTGCACTGAAATACACACACAAACAGACATAGATTAAAAAAGAAAAAAAAAACACAAAAAGGACATTCAATATGACAAAACAACAAAAATAAAGAAAAAAGAAAAGAACAAAGCACGAAAGAGCGAGGTGAAAGACAAAGCAAATATGTATGGTATTACATATTTTTTTTCATTTTACAACTAAGGAAATAAAACATTATTTAGGCAACATTACATAAAAGTAATCAGGGACCCAGGTAGTCAGGTAGGTAGGCGGCCTACGTACAAAAGGAAATACTACCAAAATGTCAACGTAAACAAGTGCAAAAGGATATCAAAGCATAGCATATACTAGTTTTTTTGTTCTGTTCACATTGTTTGTTGTATATTTGTATGTAGAAATGTAAAAGCGAAAAAGAGTTAAATGACAGCAAAAGGAAATTTAAATTTAATTGCATGTTGTAGTGTAGTTACACTAAATTCATATGAAAGCTTTTGTTTTGTAGCTGCACACGCTTACGTTTCAAAACTATGTCAAAGTAATAACATTAAAATACTTGAAAGTAATAAGTTTGACCTTTAGATTTGAACGTATTTTGTTTGTCCTTAAATTATGTGAAACTATATATATGAGTCGTTGGTAAGAGTAAATTTAATTGTTTAAATAAAAGAATTCAGTAATATATTAAATTTGACTTTACATAATGAAATGACGCAGAATATGTCTAAAAACATCATAAAATAAAATTGTACTACTATACAGGTTAAAAACTATTTACAAAACTATATAAATTTTACACATAAAAACTTTTACATGCAAAAAATCATAGATGTGTCAAATTTGACAAATTTGTCAAACAGGAAAATTTTAAGCATTTGATGTGTAACAAAATTATTTTTTCGACAAATAGGTGTGACATTCGAAGAACCGTAGAAAATTGACTACCGAAATTTGTTATATAAGCAATAATGAAAAGAAAATCGGTAAAAAACGTGGGAGTTCAAAAATCACGAAAAGTAGAATAGTGGTATTTTCATAAAGGCCAAAAGTGTGGGGCGGGGGACGGGGGGCGGGGGGGGGGGGGGAAATAGGAAAGAAGGAGTGGAATTTTACAAACTATTCAAAACAAGATAAATATATTTTTCATGTAGGCCAAAAAATGGGTGGGGAAACGGTTAAACAGTCGTGGCTATGGATAAACTATGTAGGTCAAAATGGGAAAATAAATAACCAACTAAAAGCTTTTTTTATTATTATTTGAAGGAAGGACGACTCAAAAGTCAGGCACTGCGACCTATAAAATCTATTGTACCAAAGCCCCAAAAAAGAAATAAAGAAAGGCAGAGAGACAGAAAGATAGATAAGAAACATACCCAAACCGAGAATCGAACTCGGGTCTCCTGAAACAAGAGTCTGGCACTCTGCCACTAGACCACAGTGGCGATGGTAGGATCTACAGTTTAACGCCGATTCCGAACGGCTGTGTGGCAATTTTTTTATCAGCTTGGTGGTTTTGCCATTACCAACCAATGTGTGTACTTGTACACTATCTTATAATTCTCATCCGCTTCATATCGATAGTGAATATAAGAAGTTTATAAGAATTAACCACCAGACCAAGACGGGAATCGAACCCGCAACCTTCTGGATGAAAGTCTAGTGCACTATCCACTAGACTATCGAGGTCGTGAACTAAAATCTTTATTTCAAAGGAAAAATTTGTAATGCTTAACCCAGTCACTGAACCGTTCTTGATCCAAGTTCAAAAACAATTTTTTTCTCAAGTTACTTTGTTGATCTATCTACTTTTGTTTCCGCTCGCCCTTAACAGGTTAAATTATTTGGGAAACTGTTTGTCAAAAGGTGGAAAAATGGTTGTCAAAAATTGGAAAACTCTTTTCAAACTAGTTTTAATCCAAATTTTTCAATTTATTTATTCATCAACAATTATAATTAATCTTAAAATTTACACCGCCAAGGTGATTTCCGTACTAATTCAGACAAAATTCCAGTACCATGTATTTTCGTTGAATAATGTAAGCTATGTGCTAACTTATAAATATTAAAACGTGAAATTTGACATTTGAAAAAAAAATCTAAAGGGAAATTGAAAAAAGACAAAAGAGCTGTTGACAATTATTTTGCCATTTTTGAACAGCAATTTCCTAATATTGGCAAGCATTCTCCATTTTTGACAATAATTTTCTCACATTTTGACAAACACTTTTTGACAAGCATTTTCCTTCCTAGCACTAACTTAAATTTAGACAAGCATGTTTTCAGTTTTTTGCGAGAATTTTCTCGCAATTTTTTTCAAAGCTATTACTAAAATTTAAAAGTAGTTATGTGGATCACAGAAGGCTGTTTATTTTTTGTTCGCTCCTAAAGATGCAAGATGTCTGCCATTTCTTGTGTAGATAAACAATTTTTTACTAGTAATAAATATGAGGGAATGTCTCAATAACTATAAGAATAAGAGGGAAACTGCTTCCAAGCTGATTAAATTTTGAAGTTATGATATCTGGTGATCTAAAATAGCTTTGATAGAAAATGGAATATCTGCCATTTTCTTTGTGTTTACAGCAACTTTTTCTATCAATCAGTATGAAAGAAGACACCAAAATTTTTGGAACCTTAAAATGTTTAAGTGTTTTCCGATGGAATAATTGACTTTATGTGGCGGTAGGTATTAGAATACTACAAAAACTCTCAAGCAACACTATTTAAACCATATAGGAATCTGTAACAATATTATATATTCAAAACAAACTGGACTGTACATATATTATAAAGAAGAAAAAATACTGCCAATATTTGGCTAAATATATTGAAACGTACGATAAATATTAAATTTGAATTTAATAGATTTAAATTAAAGTGCAATTGGATATAAAAAAATTAAAAAAAAAAGTATGTAGGCAAGTGTGATGTGCATAAATTTTGAAAATGGTATGAAATAAAATAAATGAAATGAAATAAATCAAATACCTTTTAAATTTAATTTGGGCGGTGAGTAAACAATCGATCCATTCGAATCGGTATGAAAATAAATGTCGAAATATGCTAAAAGGTCTGCAAATAAAAATATAACACATTTGTGAGCAAAAATGAAATAATAATAATAATAAAAAAAAAAAAAAAAAAAATTAAAGCCCAAAAAAAAAAAAAAAGTAGAACCAAAAAACAAGAAGATTTAAAATTTAAAAAAAATATATAGGCATTAATTCTACTACATATGAAAAATATAGAAGAAGAAACAAAAAGTAATCTGTGTGTGTGATTGGTGCATTTGAAATGAAAATTGTGCTAAATGAAAATGTGAAATTAAGAGATGGTGCCCAAAGGAAAAAAGAGGCAACACAAACCTTAAAGGAAATAATTGCATTAAGAGTTTTGATATATTTTTAAAAAAATATACTTACTATGATATAAACATAAGTAAAAAAATTAAAGAAAAAAAAAAAAGAGTGAAACAGGAATACCGGCAGGTAACTATGCTTAAACATTTTAAAAAGTAAAAAAACTGAATGAAAGCAAAAAAAAAAAAAAAAATTTGAAATTAGCTTTAAGCTTTAAAAAAAAAATAAGCATTTTTATGTATGCACACACATATGCGCTAATGTGAATGTGTGCATTAATATTAAACCCTTTTGTTCTTATTGCATTCCATTCTCCTTCTCTTACTAATGTATGCAAGTTGTGCGCGGTGGTGTGAAGTTGGCAAGGGCATTAAGTATTCTATGTGTGTGTGTGTATGCAATAATTGCTTGCTTGCATCAAATGGCTGGCAACGGTTTTCTGGTGTTTAAAGAATTTTTAATGCACAGTGAAACAAACCTCAACTTAGCGTAGAGAATATTTTTTATTTTTTCTCTATCTAACAGAAAAACATCGTTTGAATAATTTGGTTTAAGCTGTTTCTTAAACAGCGTAGGCCAAAGATTTGCACGCATGCAAAGGAGCTTCAGAAATTTCACATCTACAGAGCTCATTTCCATAAAAAGAGTGCTCAATCGATCATTGCGAATGTACTGGTGGCCACCGCTGCTCTAAAAAAAACCAAATAGTAAGTAAGAGACGTATCGAGGTCTAGTGGATAGTGCACTAGACTTTCATCTGGGAGGTTCGGGTTCGATTCCCGTCTTCGTCTGGAGGTTAATTTTCATTACTTTCTTATATCCACTATCAATATGAAGTGTATGAGAATTATAAGATAGTGTACAAGTACACACCTTGGTTGGTAATGGCAAAACCACCAAGCCGATAAAAAATTGCCACACCGCCGTTCGGAATCGGCGTTAAACTGTAGGTCCAACTATGTGGTATCACAATGGGCCGTTCAGGCCTTAGTGTGTCTCTCGACAGCCACTCTAACCTAACCTAACCTAAGAGTAATATGGCTAATAGGCTCTCAATCTTATATTTCTGTGTCTTTGGTTGAGAGGAAGATGTAGAGAAAGTAATTTGAGCTCTAAATTTATGTGTGTGTCTCGGTCAAAAAAACATGTAAAGAGAGTAAGTTTTTGGTATATATGAGGGAATTAATTTAATTAACATGCTCTCAGTTTGAGTGTTTGTCTCTTTTTCATTTCAAATTAATGATATCAATAAGCAAAATTACGGAGGAAGCAGATAACAGTAAAATCTGGATTGAAAAACTCAACACTCATATGTAAGCAGCTGCAAATTGTTCAAGGAATTGTTAACACGTTCAGCGCTTGTGTCAAATTCGAAAAAACCCCTACGGCCTGAATTTTTCAATTCAAGTGTTCATTTTTTTTTTTTCAAGTGTAATTATTTTGTGTCTATATAAAGAAATCTTTGTCGTGACCACTGCGAAAAGTTGCCGAATCACAACTGAATGGATTTATTTTCGAAGCTTGACACAAGGTGGAGTAAAATGGCGACCTCAAGCCGAAAAAGGGAGGGGACGCTGCCATGGCCACCAGCATCAATTGAGTCCACCCGGCTGACGCGAAAGTCTCACATGGACTCAATTGATGCCATCTGAACTGTCACGTACAGTAAAAGTTAAGTAAAATCCAAGAATCCAAAATGCGAAAACCGAGTAATTTGGTTTTAAATCTCCTTTACAGAAATAAATATTGAGATTAATTTGATTTGAGCACTCTCTGAAAGAAGCAAATGGTGAGAGTAATAGGGTTTATAGCAGGGATGCCAACTCATTTTTTCTCTCTCCCCGATAACCCTAGAGAAATTCCCCGATTTTCGATCGAATTCCCCGCATTGGTATAATTTCATATTATAACAGCGCTACACGCACTTTCCATATAAACATTTTACAAAAACGAAAATGACCTCAGTGAGTGTTGTTTTGAGGCTGAACTTTCTCGGTTCAAAACTTAACAAATATTTATGGGACTGGTAGATTGATAGGAATTCTTAACATATAAGCTTCAGCCCACTTTTGGACATCAAAGTTCTTAAAAGAGAAGACATGGGATTTCTTTTAACTCAAATAAAAAATAGCAAAAACTTTGTTTTGAGAAAAACGGGTTCAAAGTTTTGACTATCGTTTTTTAACATATAAAATATACTTCATCTTCTTTATGATGGCTGACCTTAATTTGTAAGTTTACAGATTAATCAGCAATGATTAAGAGTTAATCAAGATGTGCTGGACGAAGGCATAGCTAAACCTTTCCGAACGGCCGAAAGGGAAGTCAAAGAGCCGCGCGATTGTTTTGGCCTGACTGACACTCGCCGCTATAATCTTTCATATCTACAAAAGCAATCTCTGAAGTTTTTACAAAATACTTTCAAATAGCACTATTTTTTAAAAATTGATTTCTCCAAATTGCAGGGCCTGCTTAAGAAAAGATAAAGATTTTAATCCCCAAAATGAATTAAAATGAAGATTTTAAGACTTCAAATTCCCCGCAAAAAACAATTCATTCCCCGCACCAAGTAAAGTTCCCCACAAATCGGGGAATTCCCCGCAAGTTGGCATCGCATCTCAATATTTCTGTGTCTATCGTTCAGAGTAAAATATAGAGAGAATAATTAGAGCTCTAAACATTTTTGTGTTTACCGTTTAGAGCAAACTATATAATTTGAGCTCTATATTTTTGCAGGGCGCTCGTTTGGAGCAAAATGAAAAGAGAGAGAAAACAAATATTTTGCGCGCTATTTATTTCAGTGATTCTCTTTTTAACAGTTCCATTCAATGATTTGAAGAAACAAAATTACAGTGAAATCCCAATTGAATATTATTATTTTTCCGCAGCTCCACAATATCCTAAAATAATACGTGTAGTATATATATTTATATTTAAGTAGAGAATTTAAAACTTAGCAAAAAAAAAATATTAAAAATTTAAGTGTTTTAATGATGAAATATGACTAACGATATATAAATAATTTTAATTTCTCTTTTTAATTTAACCCACTGTCTACATACACGTGTGTATGAAATCAGAACATACGCAATATGTTGGAAATTGCCAGCCTTGACACAAATTTTTGCATACAAAACGGAAATTTGTAGCCAACGGGGTTTAAAGTTGTGTATTTTTGTTTTTTTTTTTCAGTTATAGTTTCAGACAAGTAAAATGAGAAATATTCACCCATACACATTCTATATATATATATATATATATATACAAATGCATATATATATATATATATATATGTATGTATATATATAAGAGCAAATGACGTTTATGCACGATTTAAAGAAGAAAAAAGGGAAACAAAAACTTTTTATATAAATATGTATACACAAAAATACCTATAAAATGAAAAACAAAACCAAAAAGGATATGCTTTTAATTCTTTTATTTATTTTTTTTTTTTTTATAAAAAAAACATTTAAGCGCCAGAGGAACACGAAATCCAGGGTTGCATCACACAACATACGTAAACGATACGGAAATTAAAAAGAAACAGAAAAAAAACTCAAAAAAGGAAATAAGAACTTTAGTAAATAAGGTAGAGAAAAAAAAAATGTTGCACGTAAAATAAGTTTTGTCACAAAAGTGTTTTAAAGAACGAACACACGCACCAAGCGTACGTTGACGCAGAACGTACAACGTATACATGGGTGATAAGTAAGTAAGTAAGTAAGTAAGTAAGTAAGAGTATGAGTAGCCTAGGCAACTGCTACGCCTACACAAATATCTACATAGTTACTTTTAATTAATTTTAATAATTAAAAATTATTTTGGTACGCTTAAATATTTTAAATTTCATCAGTTGTATTAATGTTTTGCTCACTTTTTAAAAAAAAAAAAAAAAAAAAAAAGAAAACTCAAACACGAGCAGTAACAACATAAACATTGACAAACTTCTTAGAGTGGAAAGAAAATATTTATTGCCATTTTAGTTTAGGATAAGGTAGAGCAAGGTGGGATACAAGTAGTAGGTAATAATACAAATTTTCGCCTCAGCACAATATTTGTAAACATAATTAAGTTAGGCCATGTTGAAAGTTTGCCCACCTTTCAATTAAATTTGTTATTTGTTTTCCACGGCTGAGTTTACACTATACTTTATATTTAAATGAGCATGTTAGACTACGTTGACTGCTCAGAAAAACATGAAAAACATGAAATTTTGTTTTTCCTTTGTTTTCTTCACTTACTAAGTAATATTTTTTTATTCTCATAATAGTGCTATTATAAATTTTCCAAAGAAGGAAGGAAAAATTATTTCGATTGTCTAGCCTTAACAACTTGTAAAGAATATAAAGTAGAATATAAATAAAAGATATGGTCGCCTTGGTGTAAGTTGTTTGTACCGGACGGACTGTTACGCCGAATGCTTAAGTTCAATATTCAGCTCAATCGAAAAAAACTAAAATTATAAACAACATCTTTCATAGAAATAGAAAATGAAAGTAATTTGTTTTGTGCTCTTAATCTTTGTTTTAACCTTCAGATAAAGCCATAATGGAAGAAAGAATATTTTGAGAGTAACCTAAATTAAGTTCTCAATTAGATTAATTCTCAACAGAACAGACAAAAGAAGTATTCAAGATTACAGCTCTCAGACAGGTTTTACGTCCGTTGTACTACTATATCCTGTCTTCCCTTTTGCTGTTCTTTAAATCTACCAGACTTATTAATAAATCTTAGCAGATCCTGCGGTGTTAGAGAGCTTAGGTGTTCGTCTCCCAACACTCCAGTACCAAATATGCTTACTCTGATCTGGCAGAAAGCAGGGCAGATACTAAGAAAGCATAGGGGAAAAGCATGCAGGTTGAGACAGTCCAATATTTTTGTTTTTTTCCACAAACGGTACGAATGTTTCTGCTGTCACCTACCTGCTGAGACCTACTTGTTGCCATTCCTTATATGTTTCAAACAGAGTAACCAAACAATTTTTGTGAAAAAAGTGAATTTTAGAATTTTCTAAACGTAAAAAAGGTATAGTTATTGAAGCCGTACAAAAAGGTTAATATAACATTCGTACCACCCACAGTTTTTGCCCTATTTTAATGTTCCAAAGGAATTTTGAACATATCTGGCATTATGGAAAAAATATTGCATCATTTCAAAATATCGGCGATGCTTGCAGGTTGAGACACTATGTGCCCGGGCCGTAGCCAGAAATTTTTTTCAGGGGGGGTTTTCATTCGAAGAAAATATTCATGAATAATTTTTATCAAACTGATTTTTAAATACCATAAAATCAATCGGTGATACATTTGATGGACCCTATAAAATTAAAATTTTAGGTTAAATTTTCCAATTTTTTTTAATCTTAACCTAAAAAAAATGGGCAAAGGTGACAAAAAATTCCCAGAATAATGAAATTAAATTTTTTCAAATAAATATTATTCAATGTGCATTCTAGTGTATTTTTTTTTATCGTGAGGGACATAATTTCATTAGCTCATTGACTTCCCACTACTGATGATGTACCCAACCTCAAAAAAATTACCAAAAATTGTAGAGGCTCATTTTTTTCAAATGATCGTCATTGGGAATTTAATTTTAAGATGGAGTTTTTGCGAAAGATTTTTTCACATTGAGCACGAATCTGAGGTCAAAAACTTCCCATCACGTCACGTTTTAGGGAAAAAATGGGGTTCAAGCAGGTCTTATTTTACATGGATCCGATAATTTTTTGTATTTTTATTAATTTTTAAACTTTTCAAACTGATTCAGGACGAAACCTTAAATCAAAAACAGTTACTGATCTAGAAAAATTATGAATGCAGGAGTGCTCAGTATCACCTTCTCTTTTTGAATCCGTAGTCAAACCTCATGTCGAAGAAAACAAATCGGATTTGATCGCATAGAACCCCTAAAACCTCCCCCTAAATACGGCCTTGCTATGTGCATTTATAATTTTGGAGGGAAAACGTCAGAGACCTCATTTTAATGCTTGTTTATGGTTGGAATTGCTATTGAACTTTTATAGTAAGCGAACACGGGCAGTCGAAAAAAGAAAACGTCGTCTTTAGATGAAGAAGTTGATTTCTGATTATGTATGAAGAATTTACTAGGCAAAGTAAGTGGCACAAAAAATTCCGTGGAATGCAGCAAGTGTCAATAATCATTCAATTTTAAGGTGGAAAGCCACTGTGACGGGTCAAACATTTTTTTTTTATCTTAAATGTGTACAAAATTTCAAGTCAAAATTCCCAAAATTGCTTGAGTTATAGCCATTTTAGTGATAGTAAGTAAACTGAAAACTTAATGAACTGAAAACTTTAAACGCGTTTTTCTCGAAACGACTTTTTTCGAACTGGTCGCGTCAATAACTCGATCAAATATTAACCGATTTTTGTATTCGTTTTTGCAGTGGCTATCGTTGAGCGTAGCCAATTTTAAAATTTTTGACTTTTATTATTTTTTAAGCTCTTTTAAAACAAAAAAAAAAAAAGGGTCGAAAACATAAAAAAATATTCAACCAGTCGCCATTTTGTGGAAAATAAAAAAAAAAAAAACGCTACGTGCGACGAGAATTATACTCATATATATTATTAAAAACTAAACATTTTTTTTTTCAGAAAATCCGTTCTTGAAAAATCGACGCGACCATGGAGGGGGAAATTTTTTTCGGTCTCCACGGCAACGCCTATATCTTCAAAACTATTCAATATTTTTTAATAAAAATTTATGGAAATATTATTGGAAGTTGTAAAACGATTCCCATATTCCTTTATTTGACACATCAAAAAAATTCCCGAAAATCACTCATTTTTCCAGCTGTCACAGTGGCTTACCCCCTTAAGTGTGCCAACATAACACGAAGCTATTTCACGTGCCGAAATTGCAACTCTGATGCCAATCTTTCTGACAGAAATTAATGAAATTTCTTATATTTTTTCTCTTCTTCATGGCTTAAGCCTTTATGAAGAAATTTAAATTAACAATAATACTTTGGAATTCATCGCCTTAATTTTGTTTGTTCCAACATTTTCTCAATTTCTATGACGGTCTCAATCTGCATGTCAATAATTTTTTTTGCCAAAAAACATTTGTTCGGAAAATTGACCATAACTTTTTAATTTTTCAAGCAATGCAACTATTTTCTGCAGTAAAGGTGTAGCCCAAGACATTAAGTTTGCAACGGTATATAGCTTTTTGTGACATTTTTTTTAGTAATAAATTTTGGACATAAAAACAAAACCCGTCTCAACCTGCAAGCCTTTCCCTATATATTTTTTTTCTCTCTTTCATGAAAACCGATTGCGGAAGTATTTTTTCTTATGTGTGCCTCTCAAATTTTTATAATTGCTTCGTGAAATCTCTAATAGCTGCCATATCTAGCGTTGGAATTACTAAATTACACTCAATTGCACCGCACCCATCGCGCGGATCGTCCGATAGCAATCTCTTTTCTCAGAGAAAAGTAAGAGCATTCTGTCTTATTAAACAGTGAATGATAAGCTCATTGCTTGAAATGCTCTTTTACTTTAATTGTAAGCCATAGTATCTTCATACTGTTGGGGGGAGAAGAAATTCAATGCAGTTTGCAGTTTGCAGCTTGTGTTTTTAACTATGAATTATAATACACGAATTAAAAATTGATTATTTTACAAAAACAATTTTAAAGAGCTTTAAATTTAAAGAAAAAATAAAGCTATAAATAATTTTTCTTTGTTGTTGTGGGTCTTTGACCAGAAAGTAAAAAGTTTTAAAGAAACCAAAAAGCTACAAAAAAAAAAAAAAAAAAAAATGGCAACTATTTTTAAATTTCAAATAATTCTTAGTTTTCATATTTTTCTTAATATTTTTGTTTTGTTTTTGTGTAATCTAAGCTCTCGCTTACCAGCTTCGTCTGGCATTAGTTGAAATATATGATCTGGCGGTTGTGTTGCAGCCTTGACATTACGTGGCGGTGCCGGGGCATCTTCTATTGAATTTGAATTTGTTGTTTCAAGCGACAAAATTCAAATTTCAATGTTATGCATTTTTTTTTTGTTTTCATTGGTTTGTTTTAAAGATGATATAAGTATGAGAAAACACAAGTATATATATATAGCACATATATATATATATTTATATATATATATATATGTTGTAAAATGTTGTTAAAAGACAAAGACAGAGAAAGAAAAGAAAGAAAGAAAGAAAACAGAAATTATGTTAAAGTTAATGTAAAGTGCCAATTTTCTTATTTTAGTTATTGTTTTTTGTAAAAAGAAGAGAGAATTTTAGCTCCGAATTTACTTCTGTTTTATTTCAGAGCAAAGAAATTGATTTGCTTTTGTGTTTCTGTTTTTCACATAAGAGCAATGTATGTTGTACTCTCTTAATTTTAGTGCTTTAATCTTTTACAAAAAATTATTTTTTTTTATTAGCAATAGCCCACGTGAACAAATCTCTCGAATTTGAGTTAAAAAAAAAAAAATCTCTTCTTCATTCTCTCTTCTTTTTGATATAATCATATGATAAAATGAATGCATTTCTTCCAAGTTAGAAAACCAAAAAAACAAAAAGCTTTAAAAAAAAATACCATAAAATCTTAAACTTTTTTCAACTTACCCAACGTACGCACTGTCATCACTTTGCTCATCATTCCATCGCCGAGAACATTACGTCCGACCACCTGAAACTCATACGTAGTACCCGATGCCAAACCGTTGATAGTGACTTCAGTGCTGCCAGATGGTGTTACCGAAATCGTTTGCCATTCACTTATACCCGCCTCACGATACCAGATTGTATAATCCTGTTTATACTCGGATCCACCACTATAACCCGGCATCCATTGCAGCGTAATCGATGATTCTGTTGCCTTACCCGTGATGTTGTATGGCGCATGTGGTTGCGTACCCTCAATGACGAGTTGCGTGACTGACATCAGCGTTGCCACCTCATTGGAGACGACACACTGATAGTAGCCGAAATCTTCACGACGTAGATTTTCAATTGTTATATTACCACCTGAGATCTTAATACGATTACGCTGTGATTCCGATAGATGTTCACCATCTTGACGTTGCCATTTGATTGTAGGCCGCTGAGTGCCCTCCGCTTCGATGGCATCACAATGCATCTCAACGCTATCGCCCACCTTACGCTGATACAGCGATTCTGGTTCGACGGTAAATGTAGGCGGTTTACGTACCAGGACTTCCATGGGGCCGGAAGAACCTTGTGTACCCTGCGCATTATACGGTGTGCAGGTATAACGACCCTGATGATCTTCGTTGACACGCGTAAAAAGTAATGAACCATTTGACATAACGACTATGTCTTTCATTTGATACGGTTCGAGTAGACGTTTATCTTTGGTCCAGGTGACATATTGAAGTTGCGGATTCGATTTAATATAACATTGAACAACGCCCGCCAAACGGAAGGGTAAATATTGTACAGAGGGTGTGAAGGTCACTTTGGCAGGATCTATAAATGTTGAAAATGAAAAAAAAAATACATAAGAGAGAATTTGAAATGCTTGATATTTATTCATTATACATTTTTGTTGAGATATTTAAGAAACATTTATTGTGCTTGGTATAAATAAATTCCCCATAGCAAAATTTCCTGAAAATATTTAGAAATGGACAAAATTTGTTCTCGGAAATTATATATAAATTTCTTACAATGGAAATTCGTTAAAAATATTCAGAATAAGATTCTTCAAAATTGAAAAAATAATAATTTCATTCTCGGACAGAAATATTCAGAATAAAACTTAACGTTTTTATAGTTTTTCAGTTAAAAGAATTTTATTTTTGGGGGAAAAAAATTCTAGAACAAAATTTGACGGAAATTTTCAGAATTGCTTAAGATGGTGATTTTTGTTTTCGGAAATATAAAAATTCTCGGCATGGCATGGAATTTCTTTGGAAATATTTGAAAGAGGCTTTATATGTTTGGATTCTTCCCGGAAAATATTCAGAATAAAACTTTATGTTTTCATATTTCTTTAGAAATGGTGAATCTTATTCTAGGAAGAATGAATTCCCAGTTAAATTTCCGACTGAAATATGTCGACTCATTGGATATACTCTACATAGGCTTTATATGCTTAATCTTCAAAATAGAAAGATTTATCCCCGGGAATGAAATTTGCTGAAAATAATCAGAACAAAAACTAAAATATCTTCTGTTTTGTCAAAATTGGAAAATTTTGTCTTGGCATAAATAAATTCGACAGAACCAGTTTCGTTGGAAATATTCTGAGTTTTTTAATAGTGGAGGGCCAATGAACGCGGCATGCGGTGACGGGCGGTTGTCAAAGTCGCCTCGCGGCGCCGCGTCATAAGGAGTGGTAAGGCCAATGCACGCGGCATTCGTCGAACAGAATCTGAAATTTCTGTCTTTTTGTTTTGTAAAATGTTTATATTATTAATTTGAAATTTGCTTTCAATAGATTTGGTAATGGAAGAAATTGTAATTTTGATGCCTTTGCTTTCATTTTGGTAGTCCACGCTTCACTTCATTTGATTAATTTTTTATCATCTATCTTGACAAACAATTTGAATGAATTTTGAAAAGAGATTGGAGAGGCATTTCCTTATTGAAATTATTGTCTTTGTTTACAAATAATTCTGAACAAAAATTCATCAAATTCAAAAAATTTCTATTGTCGCAATGCCTTCTCATGCGGCACAAGCGGCGCCGTCGCTTACATTGGCCCTGGCCAATGTTGTTTATGACAACTAGCCATAATAAGGGAGACAAAATCCCCCCTTGGGGAGTGCCTCTGTTTACACTTTTAGTTATGTGACTGCTCCCTATATCTACCTGAATTATTCTGGACTGTAGCATAGATACTATCCATGTCACTATACAATCCTCAGCCCCCAGCTCTACCAAAGAAGAGTGAATTGTCTCAGTATTTACGTTGTTGAAGGCCCCCTCTATATCAAGGAAGATCGCACATGTGTATTGTTTGAAGTAAAGAGATCTCTCTATCAGGGCCGTAGCCAGAAATTTTTTTCGGGTGGGGTTTTCATTCGAAGAAAATATTCATAAATAATATTTATCAAACTGATTTTTAAATACAATAAATTAAATCAATGATACATTTGATGGGCCCTGTAAAATTAAAATTTTAGGAAAAATTTTCCGTTTTTTTTTAATCTTAACCTCAAAAAAATGGCAAAAAGTGACAAAAAATTCCCAGAATAATTAAATTAAATTTTTTCAAATAAATATTATTCAATGTGCATTCTGGTGCATTTTTTTATCGTAAGGGACATAATTTCATTAACTCATTGACTTCCCACTTCTGATGATGTACCCAACCTCAAAAAAATTACCAAAAATAGTAGAGGCTCATTTTTTTTCATTTTTTGATCATCATTGGGAATTTGAGCCATTATCAATGATAAGGAACCCGGATAAGGTTGGCTTATATTTGAAAGAGATCTTTCTAGTCGTGGTGCTCTGAGCAATAATGCGTTATAAAATTAATTTTAAGATGGGTTTTGCTAATAAGATGGAGTTTTTGCGAAAGAATTTTTCACGTTGAACACGAATCTGAGGTCAAAAACTTCCAATCACGTCACGTTTTAGGAAAAAATGGGGCTCAAGCAAGTCTTATTTTACAAGGATCTGATAATTTTTTCTATTTTTATTAATTTTTAAACTTTTCAAACTGATTCAGGACGAAACCTTAAATCAAAAACAGTTACTGACCCAGAAAAACTATGAATGCAGGAGTGCTCAGTATCACTTTCTCTTTTTGAATCCGTAGTCAAACCTCATGTCGAAGAAAACAAATCGGATTTGATCGCATAGTGTAACTAAGATTTCAAATTGACTTTTTAGATAAAAAAAACCGATGGAAGTAAAAAATATCGTTAAATAGATTTTATTTTGACCTTTTTTCCATCCATTGGCAATTAATCTCAAAAATTAGAATAAAGTTTCCACATTTCGGGTGGGGTCAGAACCCCCAAAACCCCCCGTAAATACGGCCTTGCTCTCTATAATACTTGTTACTTCATGAAGAGCAGTCTCCGTTGACTTGCCCGTGAGGTAGGCATGCTGCGCTTTCGAAATGAAGGAATTATCTAGGTTTTCTCTAATGTGAATATCCAAGACTCTTTCCAAAGTCTTGAGAACAAAGGATGACAGGTTGATTGGTCTGTAATCCTTTGCGGATTCATGCCCTTCTCTATCTACTTTGGGTATGAAGATTAGCATAACCCGTCTCCAGCTTGGAGGCACGTGATTGAGCATTAAACATGATTTGAATATACCGCTTAGCAACGGAACTACTAAATCTTGTAGCTTCTGTAACATTATCGGCAGAATGCCATCAGGAGTTTCATTAGTAGTTTCATCGAGATTCATTGGAAATATTCAGAATTGGAGTACTTTGATATTGGTAAAATTAAATAGAAAGCATTTGGTCAGAATCTCCCTTACAGCGCCACTCTCTCGGTCCTTATTTAATGTTTTCATATCTCTTTAGAGTTAAAGAATTTGATTGATTCTAAGAAAAACTGTTTAGAGAAAAAATTAGTTTTTTTAAACCAATAAATTGTTGGGGAAAATATTTTAATGGAAATATTCAGAAATAATAAATGCGAATGTTATAAAAGCTCCATGTGATTCCACATATTTGTGGTCAAAAGCAGTAATCTTAAGTCTGAAAATCTCATTTCGAGTAAACACGGTTTGAAGTAAATGTTATTGGTTGCCACTCTATGTAAGCGAATACTTTTCTTTTTTTATAACTGTTGTTTTCAAAGACATCGAATTTCGGGGATTTCATGTACATGTGCAATGAAATAAGAAGAACGCGATAGCATTTATAACATAATTCTGTCTTAAGACGACTTAAGCGTTTATTGCTTTTGACCACAGATATTTCAACAGAAAGAGAGAATTATGTTTTTGGGAACAAAATTGCTATATTAAAAGTTGCTCAGCTGTTTTGGAAGAATTATTTGGTCGAAAAAAACTTATTGGGGAAGATCACCAAAAATATCCTAAAATATTTTTGCTTAGGTGGATTAGGTGAATTAGAGTCTCGAAAAGAAAATAATATCCCAAGAAATAAAATTTGTTGAAACATTCAAAATATGGTTGGATTCTTTCTTGAGTGGCGTGTTTATATAATGCATTCTCAAATGAGGTAAAGCGAATTCATTCGATCTCGGTTTTTCCAATTGAGTATTATTCTAGTACACACTTATGTTTCTTCTAAAACGCACTGAATTTTCTACTGGGTATACGAAATTTCTGTTTGAGATTCTGACATTTTGATTTTTGACTTTTCTCCATATTTTGAATAACAATAAATTTAAGTTTATTTACTTATGAAAAAAAAAAATTCAGAGAATACGACGACAACACTAAAGATTACGGGACGTGCACTAAATAACAACAAAATGTCTTCGTATCTCAGGTATGCGTATTGATAGCATCAAAATGAAATTTATTTTACTTACTTGGTATTTCATTTTTCAGAGTTAACGCAAAGTTAAACAGGGAAGGTGATGTAACTTTTATTACAAAAAAAGATGACAAGAATTTTCAAGGTACAAGTTGTAAATAATGTATTGAATTCATATGTTTTTGCCAAAAGAAAAATTAAAAATTCAGGCTTTCTTTTTGTAATCCTCTGAAATTCAGTGGCCAGTGCTCAACAATATAATTCCAAAATTGATTATGATGTTCATCTGACAATGTTTAAAGAGCAATTTTTTAAGAAATGGGAGGCAATTCATGTATCACCGGAGACGGGTTTAGTTGGATTCGATGAGTTGGCTATACTGGGTGCTGGATCATTTGGTAAAGTGGTAAGAAAAAGAGTATATGAAAGTATTTGCAAAAACTTTTAGAAATTAATTACCTACTTTTTGTTTTAGAAATTGGTGAGACAAAAAACCACTGGCAATTATTATGCAGCAAAAGTCTTAGCTAAAGACTTGATTATGAGAACTAAACAGCTTAACAATGTTTACAATGAGAAAAGAGTTTTATGTTGCATACAATTTCCTTTTTTGGTGATGTTGGAGTTTTCACGTAAAGATTTTGATAATCTCTATTTGGGCTTACCATTTATAAATGGTGGTGAGCTGTTTTCATATCATCGCAAGTAAGTAATTATAGTCTTATTAATGTAGTCAATGTTGAGAAAGAGGGAGAGAGGACAGAGGATTTAAGAAAAAAGATTTATATCTAGTGTGAACATATGAAAATAATAACACGAAATTTCTATGCGCAATGGAAATCTACTTCAAAAGCTTCATTAGTTCAAGAGCAGCAAAAATAATGAATGATATATTAGGCGAGAAAGAGAGTTAGGAGATTTTATTCCCAAAATTCCCATTCATTTTATTGACAACAACATTGACAACAGAACAGGATTCTAAATTTGCGAGGAGGCGTTGATTTAGTTTTATTTGCTTCTTCGAAAAGTTTTTTATTCAAATATTTAATGGGACAGGGGATAGGACGATTTATCCTATAAAAAGTTCTTCTTCCTTGAATCCGCTAGTCCTTAACTAAAATCAAAGATATTTACGATACTTTTCGTACAATAGCAATGACTTCTGCAAGAACTGTGAAAGAGAAATATGAATTTACTCTGTCCGGTATCGATAGCTAAGCATTAGTTTTGGGAGATTTCCAATTAATATTGGCTGGAATCGGTAGCTGATCATTTAATGTCGAGTCCGTGTTGGTACTGTGCCAACTACGGTAGAGTACAGGAACTTTTTATAGGGAAGTTGCAGGCACCCAAGTTTAACAATAATAAATATTTTCCCAGTGTTGTTGTAAATTAGTTGGTTGGCTTTTAGTTGGGGAGAATATCCTATCCTATTTATATTGATCTTGATCTTGATAGATGAATGGTATCGGCAGTCGTTCAATGCAGTCAAATTCGTATCAGTACTGAGTCGATTACACTATGCAACAATTTGAGGTTCAATGTCTTGGGACAAAACTAAACCAATCTCAAACGATAGTTTTCAACCTCAGTAACAAGAGCCCTAATCACTTTTTGCTCCAACTATGTCACAATTTGTTTTTACAGTGGTTTGAAATTTTTATTTTTTGGTTAAAAACCGAACCAAACAATGAGAAAAATTTTATTAAAAATTTTATTTAAGGTGGTTCTTGTCTTCGGTGACCTATATTTAAATTTTCCGAGGAATATTTCCTTTGAACATTTTAACCCTCTAACTCCCACAAAAATGCGTCATTTTGGGTCCTTTTCTTAAAAACTCTTTAAAAGCTTGGTTTAAGGGGAGGTGAAGGGTTAAACCATTCCACAGAAATATTCTCCAGAAAGTTTCACTAAGGGCCACCGAAGACAAGTAGTCTCTAGTAGTTAAAGGTAAGAAATTTATTTGTAAGCATGATTAGTAATAGCCTTGTAATATGTGCTGTAAGTATGGAACGTAGAAGCTTTTAGCAGCAGAGAATCATTTAATAATATTGTAACGGTGCGGTAATGTTTGTGGCACCCACGGAACATCAGAAATGAATTTCTGGTCATAGTATTTTTTATACGCCAACATTAGTTCAGTGATGAAACAGCTTTACCTGCGATGGGATAGCGTGAAATGACCGTAGATATAACAAAATATATTGATATTTTTAAAAACTCCATTATCAAGGATATTACTGATCATGCATAATAACGCACTTTGCAATATATGCTTACAAATAAATTTCTTAACACTTAATTTCGTTTTTTATGTGTTACCTTTAACTTCTACTGGCTACTTGCCTTCGGAGACTCTTAATGAAATTTTCTGGAGAATATTTTTGTGGAATAGTTTAACCCTTTACCTCCCATAAAACCTAGCTTTTAAGGAGTTTTCAATAAAAGGGTCCAAAATGATCCATACTGGTGGAAGCTAGAGGGTTAAAATGTTCTAAAGAAATATTCCTCGGAAAATTTTAATATAGGTCGTCCAAGATAAGAACCACCTTAAGCAAAATTTTGTATATGATTTTTTTCATTGTTTAATTCGGTTTTTGGCCAAAAAATCAAAATTTCAAACCACTGTAAAAAAAATTGTGACAGTGAAACAAAAAGGGATCGGGGCTTTTGTTACTGAAGTCAAATACTATCGTTTGAGATTGGTTTGCTTTTGTCCCGAAAATATGTGTTGCACTGTGTTATCACCTGTGTCAATTATTACCTTCGGTGGTATATCAAAAATTGTTATAGGGTAGGTATAGGTAGAGTTACTGCACATATTCTCGAATAACAAACAATATTTTTGTAAGTTAGTTGGTCGATAGTTGATTTGCTATGATCTCCGACTTATATTGTTAAGGCCTTATTAGTTGAATTTTTCCGGTAAGACCAGATAAGTACTTAGCCGGTTTTCACTCAACTTTCGATTAGTGGAAATTGCTGGTATTTTTTATTTGGTAATTATCACCGAAGATGCTGCGTTATAAGAATAATGTGCGACTTCAGTGAAGGATTTTACAGAAAGACATACAGGTTGATAGGCTAACTATAGAAATAGGTAAATTGTTTGCCTTTCGAAAATATATTTAAAATTTCCTCATTTTGTAATTCAATATTTCGGATTTGAAAAATTTATCAAATTAGAGATTTAAAGGCAAACTCTTAAAAATCTTTAAAATCTAATTTTTCTTTTAAATCAAAAACGATTGAAAACTCAAGAATGCGAAAATTTCCGGAAAAACAAGCCCGCTTCTATGCAGCACAAGTATTTTTGGGCTTGGAATATTTACATAATTTACAATTGCTATATCGTGATTTGAAGCCAGAAAATATACTCATCGATAGTCGAGGCTATATTAAAATAACGGATTTTGGATTTACGAAGGTTAGTTAAAATCAAAGGTTTAAAATTGAAGTAGCACTACTTATACGAGTCGTAGTTTTAAATAATAAGGCGCCGGTACTTGAAAAAGCTCACAAGTATCACTGCTTTTGGAAGTATCAGTACTTAGTATTTAATTATCAAGTAGTTTTATTTATTTCATGTTTTCTCAAGTTTTTCGAGTTTTTGCAACGAACATTACTCAACTTTAGCGGTAATTAGATATTGAAATACTGAGTATGGATACTTAAAATATTACTTGAACATGAGCTTTTTCAATTACTTGTACTTGAAAATTCAAGTTCTTTACAGCTTTGCTTACAACAAAAGCGTATGTTGTCCAACAATAGTGGACACAATTCTGAATAAATTTATTTATATGTTTTTCCCTCTGATTTTCGTTTTACTTTAGAAAGTTGAAGGCCGCACAACGACATTATGTGGCACTCCCGAATATTTGGCGCCTGAAATTATTCAATCAAAACCCTATGGTACCAGTGTTGATTGGTGGGCATTTGGGGTACTTATATATGAGCTGGTCGCTGGGCGTTCACCATTTGAAGGATATGCACGTGATGTTATGCTTATGTATTCCAAAATATGTGATGCTGATTATAAAGTACCACAAGTATTTAGTCCATCTTTAAAAGATTTAGTAGAGCATTTATTGGTGGTAGATCTATCGAAAAGGTAATTAATTATTGAAACAAATCACTGAATAATATTTGGATGACTTAATTGTTTTATTTTGTGTTTTTATTTCAATTCATTTTTGACAGATATGGCAACTTAATTAATGCGCAAAAAGATATTAAAAATCATGATTGGTTTTCAACGGTCGATTGGTATGCCATTTTAAATCAAGAAATCAATCCACCATATGTTCCTATCATTAGTAATATGGAAGATTTATCAAATTTTGATAAGTATCCACCTCCGAAATCTCAAACAAAATCAAAGGCCAATAAATATGCAAATGAATTTGAAAATTTTTAATAAGAAAAATGCATACATATTTCGTAAGACGTATGACACATATTGTGGAGAAGAAGTAAAAATATTGTGATGATTCGTTCACTAACTTGTAAAATAAATTAAAAACATTTTTTTGTGTTGCCTTGAGTTCTACTTACATTCAATATTCAAATAGGCCGAAGCGCTTTGCGGCTCTCCAATACCATTTGTCACCTCGCATAAATATTGTCCCGAATCATCAGCACTCACTGGATTTATGATTAAAGAGCCGTCTTTGCGTATTGTAACACGCGTCTCCAATGAGGCCACCTCACGTACTGGGGAACCCTCACGAAACCATCGTACAGTGACATTACCAGGCATAGCTTTTGCTTCGCATGAGAATATCACCTTTTCGCCCTCGAGTTTAGTTTGATTAGTGGGCGGCACCTATAATTGATATGATTGAGATAAAGAAGGAAAAGAGAGAGAGAGAGAGAGAGAAAAAATGCATAAATTTATAACATGCAAGAAAAAGAAGGTTATGGTTTCATTTATTTTTTCTTTTTTTTTTTGGTTATTGTAAAGTGATGATGATGATGATAATTTTGAAAACAGAAAACGATTTTAAAAATATTATAACTGAAAGAAAGGAACTACTGTAATAAATGTAAAGGTAAAGATTTTTATTATTAGGACGCCTCTCATTATGAACAATATATAAAATAAAAAATATAAATAAAAAAAAGGAAGAATCAGTTATAGCAATATGAGATGAATATCATTAATTAACATAAAGTAATTTTTCTTAAAATGCAATGCAACTTGAAAGCTACACAGCAAACTTTTTGAACTGTTTGCTAACGCAATACAATGTCATCGATGGTGGCTCTAAATCAGGTATGCTCAGCCCTTGAGCTCGCGAGCGTAAACAGTTTTTTATGCTTTTACATGTACACATATGAAGCTTATGTGCTTTCATAATTGGGGTGTCAACGGTTATAATGTCAAATGACAATACGTCCACTTCAAAGAGACATAATGTCAATTGGCATAAGTATATTTGGCATTACGCCCATTTTGGATTTGACTTCATTTCCAGTTTCAAGAGACATAATGTCAATTCACAATATGCTACTTTGAAATGGACATAATATCTTTTGAAATTATGTCACCCCACTGCTTTTACACATACACGACCGATGGTAAGCATACATTGCCGTTGCGCATATCTGATCTAAAGTTGTGACGGCCATTATGTTGATAAAATGCATGCGTGCTTGAAAAAGCTTTTGCAATAGAAATAGATTTCTGCGCGCATGTCTTTTTCTAATGTCAAGCATATGAATATAATAAAATTTTTGTTGCCCCTTCCCCTCTGTTGGTATCAATCACTAATTTCAAGTAATGTTTGAGCTATTCCACAAAGAAAGAAATCTTACTCTTTTCTTATTTTTTTGTTTTGTTTACATGAAGAGGTTAAAAACCTCTTACTGATCTCCAGTTAAGTTCTCTTCAGGTAATATGAAAGTCGTAAAAGTATACATATCTAAGTCATAAAGGTATGCAATGAAATATGTAACTTATAATATTTATTTAGATGCATGTAAATACTACCCAAATACGAAAAGGTATGTATGAATAGTATTTAGCATATTTTTAGGCGATCGAAAGTTATGGAATTCAATTAAACTATATAAAGAAAAAAGTTGCTGATAATGAACTCCCGAGCTACTGACGATTACCTATACGTATTGCGTATATATGTATGTATGCAAAGTACGTAAAATGTTGCTAAATTATGCTATGTCATTTGGTTTATTTTGCTCTATTATTTGCTGTTTCTAATTTCATTACATTGATGTACGGCAACGTTATAAGTTTGACATTTTGCAATATTTACATTTTCTTTATATACAAAAAACTGCAAGCACATATATACGTTTGTGTGTCAATGGAAAATTATTATCAAAATGCTCTTCTAAACAGAGATACATACAACCTAATAAATACACGTATCCACATGTATAGTATACATTGTATACTTATGTAACTCGCTCATAAACATTCGCGCATATATGTGTAGGTGTGTATGTGAATGTTTTTGACATGACATTTTCAAAAGGCACAATCCTGTTCACGACAAGCTGTCATTCAAATGTCAAATATTAAATGACTGCTGTTCATGTGCATGTGTGTGTGTTTATGCTTGTATGTGTGCCTTAATGTTTAGTAAATGCATTTTTGCGATTGCATGTCGGCATTCATTCGCGTGTAATTGTGTCTATCGCAATTGCCGCTGCTGTTGCTATTATTATTGTGTGTTGGGTATATTTATTTATAAGTGTATGCAGTTGTATGTATGAATGCATGTGTGTGTGTGTTTCATATTTGATGTTTGCTGCTGATAATGCCTAATGATATTTTTAGTAATATTGGCACTATAAATATGTAGTACAGGCCACAATTTTTTCTTAGTAATCTTCCCAGTGACACGAAACTTGAGGTCAGATCACGAATCAGAGACCAGACCGGAGACCAAACCAGAGACCAAACCAGAGACCAGACCAGAGACCAGACCAGAGACCAGACCAGAGACCAGACCAGAGACCAGACCAGAGACCAGACCAGAGACCAGACCAGAGACCAGACCAGAGACCAGACCAGAGACCAGACCAGACCAGAGACCAGACCAGAGACCAGACCAGAGACCAGACCAGAGACCAGACCAGAGACCAGACCAGAGACCAGACCAGAGACCAGACCAGAGACCAGACCAGAGACCAGACCAGAGACCAGACCAGAGACCAGACCAGAGACCAGACCAGAGACCAGACCAGAGACCAGACCAGAGACCAGACCAGAGACCAGACCAGAGACCAGACCAGAGACCAGACCAGAGACCAGACCAGAGACCAGACCAGAGACCAGACCAGAGACCAACCAGAGACCAGACCAGAGACCAGACCAGAGACCAGACCAGAGACCAGAGACCAGACCAGAGACCAGACCAGAGACCAGACCAGAGACCAGACCAGAGACCAGACCAGAGACCAGACCAGAGACCAGACCAGAGACCAGACCAGAGACCAGACCAGAGACCAGACCAGAGACCAGACCAGAGACCAGACCAGAGACCAGACCAGAGACCAGACCAGAGACCAGACCAGAGACCAGACCAGAGACCAGACCAGAGACCAGACCAGACCAGAGACCAGACCAGACCAGAGACCAGACCAGACCAGAGACCAGACCAGAGACCAGACCAGAGACCAGACCAGAGACCAGACCACAGACCAGACCACAGACCAGAGACCAGACCAGAGACCAGATCAGAGATCAGAATAAAGTAAGAACTTTCACAAGGATCGAAAATGAAGAGATTGAACGACGCTTTAGAAATCTCTCCATTAGTCTCAGTGAATTTTTTAAGCAAATGGGTATGCTATTATTTTAATTAAGCAAACACTTTTTTCTATTTAAAGCTCAAACAGCGACATGCTGCAAATTAATCTTACTGGGTTTTCGAGCATTTAAATTCTAGGGAAATGTTGGTGTCATTTTTAGGGGTAAGAATTTATGAGTTCATAGATGAGTGTTTTTAATTTCTGTGAAACTCGTAAAAGTATTATGGAAAATGTAGCATTTTCAGTTTTTAAAAGAAAAATTATATTACATACATATATCGAACTGAACCCTCATATTAGTGTAAATGGTAAATTTTATAGGATTTGACAAGAGTATCGTTTTGCATCAAAAGCGCAAGGTCGGGAATAATATCGCTTCCACGCTTTGACCATTAGATCTCTTAATTTAGGAGTGTGAAAACCCTAAATTCAACAAAAGAAAATTTAAATTCCTTTTAAAAATCAAATACCAAAGTAAGTTAAATTGGGATAAAAAAAAACATTGGTTTGTCAATTTCATCAGTTACACTAAAAGTATAAATACGGTGTTTTGCTTTGGAACACACACATATGTAATATAATTATTTTATTTATTTTTAGTTTCTATTGTTCCAATTTAATTATTACTACATACTAAAAATTACTATTTAATTGCGCAATTGTATATACTACAACCAACTTCAATTTTATTTGAAGTAATAATAAGAGCGTATAATTTATTTTAAATGTTCTACTAGAACGGAAGAAAAATATTTTAGCAGCTTTTTGCTTGATGTTTTTGTTATGTTTAGTGCGGTCAATAAACTTTTAATTGTAATATTCATTCAAAATACATAAATGCTTTCAATAGTTTTAATGACTTAAGTGAAATATATAATTCTTTAAAATGCTAAAAGCACAAACTTATTGATTTATTATATTATTAGAAAAATTATATATAATCATCTGCGAATAGAAATTTACCGAATAACTATTAATTTAAAAATAACTATTGGTTATTTTTTTTTAAGTATTCATTCATTATTTTATGAATAACATGGAGTAGCTGTTTTCGATTTATTTGTGTTATGGAAGCTATCGTCAACGTGCTAGTTTAGTAGTTAAATCATTTCAATAGTTGCTAAAAATGTATTAAGCTTCCTAATATTTAAATATGTTATTATATATTTATCAAGAAAACATAATTTATCATTTTTAAGAGTGTTTGTGTGCATGTTCCAGGCACTAAAACGAGTTTGAGGATTAAAACTAATGTGAAGCTGTGGTTTATGAATGAGATTTTAAATGAAAAAATTTTTCCAAAAATGCTTAAAATATTTTACGATGTAGGTATGGCGTACTATATTTAGTTTAACCTTGAGAAGGCCGGCAATTTTCGGCAGAAATTTAAAATGTTTTCATGTGGAAATTTCTATTAATATGAAGTCGATTCGGTATATAAATAGCGGACCCAATATGGCGGACAAATTTTTTAAAAATTATTCTAATTCCTTTGAAACTTGTTGCTCGGGGGTTTTTGGGGTCGCTCAATCTCAATCTGTAAACAGAATTTGAAAATTCGAAATGGTGAACGACTTTTTGAAAAATTTAACTAGTTCATTTCAATCTTGTTGCTCGGGGGTTCTTAAGTTCGAGTCATCACTTTTCTAAATAATATTAGGTTACAAATGTAAATATCTGTATATACTATTTATAACTACATTTGTCCAGAAGTTAAACAATTGTAAACATCTATATATACTATCCACGTTTACGTTCGTTTGACGTTTTTATTCCTAGTTGTTCAATTGTTTGAGTACTCACATGCACTCCATCCATTTGAAAATTGGTCCTCCGTATTCGATCTGCCAATTCGATCCCCCCAAAAACTGCCGAGTAACAAGTTTCAAGCCAATTAGATAAATTTTTTAAAAATTTGTCTGCCATACTAAATTTTTATATTCTCATATTCTGGTTGAATCCGATTCAGTGACCCCTATAATCCATGAGTGTAGTGGCCACCCCTGTACTCTAAAGGTTAAGCTTTCGATTTCTCGTATTATAATTTGCATATGAAGTGTGAAAACAAAATAGTAAAATTTACACACATTATGTGCGCAAAAAATTTTAGAAATTACACATTGTATCTGTTTATTGATAGATTGTATACACATTCATTGCAAAAAATGTACAACATATAATTTTTAATTAAAACCGAAATTTTCAACATACATTATTTTTCAAAACATATGTTGAAAATCACAAAATCTACAAACAAAATACAAAATATGTATGAATTAACGGATTATGTATTAGAATAAAAGTTATTGCATGCAAAAGTACACATTTATAGCAAAAACATATCAAATATGTATTTTCAAAAATCTAATGTGAATTTTTACACTAAGAAATTTACACTTTTTTGTATTTCACCTTTAATATAAAGAGTTATCATGAGTCTAGGTAGGTAGGTAGGTAAAGGTATTTCAAATTAGCTATGCGGAAACACGAGTAGTTTTTAAGAACAATTCTGACTTAATGTCTACAATGTAGTTTGACCTCTTATCATATCTGTTTTCTTCATCTCAAAAGATTAAGGTATGATGAAAGTCTAATTCCTAACTCGTTCTTTGAGATTTATGTGAAGTTGTTCACAAAGAGCTAAACCTTTCTCTAGCTAGGTCTATAGGTCTATAGAAAGTTGACATAGGATTCTTTTCGTTAGTGAATTAAAATGTTTTTTGCGACTTAATTATACCTAGCGTTACTGGGTACATATGTGGTCACTGTAGCCTAGTGGTTAGTGTGTTGGACTGCTACGCAGAGGTGCCCGGGTTCATATCTCGGCACGCTCACAAAAAATCAAAAATAGAAAATAAAAATTTTTCTACATGGCACCACCTCTTGGCTGGCAATGGCAAACCTCCAAGAGTAAAAAAATGCCTATGAAAAGCTTTTCACTTTGCCGTTCGGATTCGGCATAAAACTGTAGGTCCCTTCCATTCGTGTATCAATATACATAACTCACACAACATGAATGGATGCGAAAAGCTCGGCCTTGGCCTTTCATGGGCTGTTGTGCCATAATAGTAGTAATAGTAGTTACTGGGTACATTTAAATAACACGATGCCACAAAAATCAAATTTTCTTCCCCAGATAGGAATTTAGGAAATACTCTATATTACTGGTCACTAATCATTGAAAATTTTCAATCTTGAAACCGTTGACCCCAAAATGATGGAGTTGGAACAGTTTTTAAATCTTCATCTTCATTTATCTCTGATGCGATCACGTATGTTTTTTATCTCAGGTTTTGCATTTCAACAGTATTTTAAATGCCAAATCATAGACTCAAGAGAAAACTAACTATTTTGGTTTTTTTTAACATTAACTACAAGTTGTAAGCGCAGAAATTCAATGTTCTAACTACAATGTGTAAGACTTCATTGTAAAAAGGTTTAAACTTGGGCAAAGTTCATCATAATTCATTAGTATCTGTTTACGCTGACACAGCTGAACCGAGTATGGGCACAATTGTTGTTGTATTACACTTATAAAAGCAAAATAGACCTTTATCAACTATCTCTGCTTCTACCTTCGAAAAACCATTACGATTGAGTTCCAATTTCAATAAAGTAGTTGAGATCAATAATGATGGTTATAGTAGCTTTTAAGCTTAAAGGTCTTTACAAGCATTTAAATTAGTGCTGCAAAAAAATTATCTACTGGAAAAAGCTTTTACTCTGAACAAAAGTTTTTAAACCGAAAATACTGAAAAAACTTTTTATGCCGAAAAAAGCTTCCGCACTGCATAAACCTTTTCAGTGAAATATGTATGGAAGAAAAGGCAAATGATAACTGAATAGATTTTTCCAAATTGATATACTTTCGTATATATATTAAAGAGCTTAAAGCTTTCTTTGTACTGAAGTACGCATTTGTCCGTTACCGATTTAAATTTACAAAATTACTAAGTACAAAATTTGTTCGATCGCAAGCATAAATATCGGCATTACAGGTATTCATCTTGCTTTATCATTGAAAATACATTTGGGTTAGTGACAACATACACTGTCGTTTCTTTTGCAAAAAAGAAAAATTGACAGGTTTACATACTTAACGGGTTTACGAGGCATTTACGAGTTTACAGGAACTTAAATTTAATTTTTAAAACTAATTAGAAAAACTTAGAGACACATGCACGTATTACTACATAATATGAATAATAGAAAAAAGCAATTATTCAAAATGAAACGGTTACACATTTATGAAATTTAGTTACATAAATTTAGTACCAATCAATTTTAAAGCTTAAAGTTAAGAAAAGAAATAGAATCAAAATGTAAAACTTGAAACTTTTGAAATACAAACAGAAATAAAAAAAAAAAAACATTTTTAGGTATATAGAAGGTATATGTGAAGAGGAAAGGCGAGCGGATGCGTATAGGACATACACACATACAGATATATGTATGAATATGGGAATATATATATGAGATTTAAACAATGTGAACGTATGCATGTATGTAATGCAAATGTTTTTTTTCCCCTCGCTAAAGTGAATAACTCAGTTTTACTTTTCGTTGCTGAAAACCGACGATGGAATGCAGCATGATTGGAATGCATGTTGCAATAACAACAACAATAACAACAGTAGAAGCAGCAATAACAACGAAAGCAACAGCAATAACAACAAAAGCAGCAGCAAGCGCAAACAGCAACATCAAGCACAACAACATATTTGCAATGTAAAATGCAATGTAACCATATTTTATTTGCGGTTGTATTGGTGTTTTGTTTGGCTTTCTGGCATTTTTCGAATACATATTTCTTTATTTTATTATTTTTTTTTTTTGGTTTATTGTGATTTTTGGCAATGGATATTTTCTGAATTTTGGTGCGATTTCGGGTTTTGTGGTGTACGATAACTACGGTGACTATCTGACTGACTGCCTGATTTGTGAAATAAAAGTAAAATGGTGAAATGCTTCGAATGAAAATGTTGCACTAAAGCACCAAACAAATTTAGAAAAAAAGAAAAAATAAAACAATGACATTATTAAGAAAATGTTGCAATGTTGAAGTGGTTTGATACTTGTGAGATTTTTGCAATTTGAATCTAATATTGATGAGAATTTATTGGAATTTTTGTTTGTTGTTTATTTATTCTCTTGATCTGGCCAATTTTGTGGTTTTGAAATTGATGGTTTGTAATTTGATTTTGGTTTGAAATTTGATGTTGGTTTGGCATTTAATGATTGTTTGAAATGTTTTAAAAATTAATTAATTATTAAAAATTAATTTTAATAAATATTTAGATATGCATAAACTATTTTAAAAGTATAGGAACATATGTAAAATTGTTGGTTGAAAGGCATTAGAGAAAGAGAGAGTGAGAAAGAGCGAGCAATAAAAAATAGTAATTATGAAATTTTGAATTGAAATTTATTAAACATCAACAACGCAACGCTTAAAACGTAAAAGAAGAATCCATCAAAAATTCTGCAAGACTTAAGTGAAAAAAAAACAAAACTTACTGTTATACCGATTTTGGCATTATCAGTTGTTTTTGTAATGCTATTACGTGTATTTGCTGTTGATGGTGGTTTACTGTTTTTAGCGTTTCCGCTTCCCGGCTTTAGTTTTTATTTTATAACATATACACGCGTTGGGTTCACATACACATACACACATTTACAATATTGGAAGATTGTTTTTAATTGGTGGTGGTAGTAGCAGTTTGTAGTAGTAGTAGGTGAAGGTAGTAGTTGGTAGTAGTAGTAGTAGCAGAGGTAAGTAGTTGTGGTAGTTGGTTTGGTTGATGTTGGTTGGTTGGTAGTTTGATTACATTTTAAATATTTATAATAATAATAATAATCAGAAAATTAAAACAGATCAAGTAGAAGAGAAGAGAATACAAATAAAATATATTAAAATTAGAAGTTTAGTTTAGTTATATTACAAAAATTTACAAAATTATATATTGGTATAGGTACATCTTCAAGAGATAATTCAAGCTTAAAAAAATGTTTTTATGGAATTTTTGCAACTATATAGTTCTTTGTTTTTGTTAGGTATCTAGCATAGAAATAAGATAATCTGGTTGATTCACAGTTTTGATTTTACGAATTTTATTAAAAAATAAGAACAGAATATGATATTTCTAAATGAATTGCAATACTTGCATATAAAAATATAGAAGCAAAAAATTGAAATGTTTTATATAAGAAAAAAAAAAATATATTAGATATGATATTTTACCTAACAACTTTGAGAAATATTAACTTTGTACATAAAGTAAATTTTTTACAAAATATATGAAAATATGTATTTGGATGATTAAGTTGTCTATTTAAAAATACAAACAAAATTCTAAAAATTGTTCATCAAACTTATCATCAATTTTATCATCAATATTATCATCAATTTTATCATCAATATTATCATCAAATCCTTCAACAGTATTACATTATTATCAATATTATAAATATATTCATTAAATTTCAGAATTAAATTAAGAAATCAAAGTTTATGCTGACTGTTTTTGGTTTGTTGTTTGATTCAAAGACGAGTTCACCGACGGATTGGGTTTTTTACAAGAGTTATTTACGATCTTAGTATTCGGTCGCTGAATCAACCAATCAAATCTCTTGGAGACTTAGCTCTTGGAACTTCGAAATTAAAAAATTTTTGCAAAAAAAAAAAAACAGCTAGTGGGTGGAAAACTCCATAATCTAAAGAGAAACACTTTCCCATGGAGATGACTGGCCAAACTTTCGACTTACCGACTCATCAGTGTAGGTGATGAACCAGTGTGATGATGGAAAACCCATGCTCGGCTTTGGATAAAATCAAGGTTACAAAAGAACAGTAACACATTTATTACCCACCAGAGGAAGCAATACCGCAGGTTCTTGAAGTTAGAAGACAACCCAGATCTGATACACAAAAGGGTACATGTACCTAGAGACGCAGCTTTGCTGCAGTCAGATCTCCCGAAACTGGCTTGTGGATATACAAACGAAGTCATTACAACTCGTCTATAGGAAAGACGACGAGCCTACAAAATAATAGATCTCACAGCTAAGAACAAGGAGTCGCACGAGTAAGTGGGAATTTTCGTTTTTTGAATGTTATCGGAAAGTTCCTCTCTAGGTATCTCGCTTCTTTTGTGACGCTATGATGCGCCTGTTGGCATTAAAATTAAATCCTTACTTTTACAAGGAATTCATTTTTTATATAGTGCATCTATAAATGAGCTGTTGAGAGCAAAAGTAGTTTAAGTCAATGTCCTCAGTTTTGAACAAAATATATTGGTTTTGTAGAAGTACTGTACAAAATACGAAATTCATTTTTCACCGCAGACTTAGCTTTATAAAACACCATTTAACTCAGACCACAATTTTTGCAGCTAACTGAATAAAGTTTAAGTTAAAAAAAAATCAACTTACACCACTTTTGTTCACATGGGCACAATTTTCAAATGCCGAACATATTCCTCTGACGGTTAGTTATTTTGAACAAATATTGAAAAACAAAAAAAAAAAAAAAAAAAAAATTCAACGTTTTTGCTCATCAAGAGTTAAGAGTTTTTCAAATAACTTGAACTAAGTTGGTTCTCATCTGGTTAGAAGAAATCTCATCTTCCATTAATAAAGATTCATGCACCATACACATTGACGACGGCAGCTACAAGACTACATCTGTCAAATTATAAAAAACACATGTTCTTATGGAGACGACACGACCACATGACCACCGGTCACTATTGTGGCTGTAATCAATTTTAAATCTATTTCTAATTTGACAATTTTGACAGAGAGAGAAGAGAGTTTGCTTTTATTGTTTTGGCTGCGTTTGCTGCAGGTGGTGGCGCTTCCATTGTATTTAGTAGCTGACTACAAGGCGACAGTTGTAGCCGACAGAATTTCGTAGTCGTGTGTTCGTGTAGCTGCTGTTGTCAATGTGTATGGACCATCAATGATGACAATTCAGTTTCCATTACGAATATAGCTTACAGTGGGAGATCTAGTTTTTCTTTCATTATTTTATACCTATATATTAAGAGTTTACAATGCTTCAAAATTAGTTGTGGGTTGATGATCAGTTGTGTCAGCATTTTTCATTATTCTTTTTAATTTATTATATCGCATCCGAAAAAAAAACAATTTTGTAAAAAGCATTTAAAAAGCATAGTACTAAGCATAACCTAATCAAATAAATCCATATTAAAACACAAAGGCTCATTAAAATTTGTTTGCAAAGGAAACAAAAAAAAAAAGCAAACAAATAAAAAACAAACAAAACTCTTGTTAATTTATTTGTTTTTTTTTTTTGCTAGCTATTTAATTATTCGACGTTTTACTAATTGGATGGAAAATTGTTGAAATTCAATATTTGCAAAATGATGGGAAAAATTAAAAAAAAAGAACAAAAACAAACACAAAATAAATGAAAAAATTCAAGAAAATCATGAAAAATTAGAAGAAAGTTTTTTCCACTTCCGCGAAGACGGACGTAGTTGAAGATGAAAAGGAAGATCCCCAGAAGAAACTATGAGAACTCGGTTAAAGAACTGAAGCTGCGCAATTAGTAACAATAATTTCAAAGTTTATTTGAAAGATTGAAAACGCGTGAGCGTTGAAAAAAAAAAAACAAAAAATTAAGCTTGATTTTATTTTTCATTTTCATCTTTTGTTTTTCTTCTGCATCAAGACTCGTTAACTTAAAAAAATATTTGCTACACTCTCGAATATATATGTGAAAGATATAAAAGAGAGAGAGAGAGAGAACGATGTGGTGAGTTTAAAATACCGAGTGAAAATTCATGAGTGAGCATATAAATTTTTTAGGGTAAGGAGAGCAAAAAAAAAAAAAAACTGCTCAGCATTGCAAAAATTATATCACAATGTGGAAATTAAAAGACCCGCAGCAGCGTTTCACAAAAAGCACAAAAAAAATTTAGAAATTAAAACAAAAACAACAACAAAGACTTAAGCTTGTCAGCAAAATTTCCACACAAACACAAATTAAGTAAAGTTTACGCAAGTGTTGAAGAAAACCAAAACAAAAAAACAGAAAAAAAACAAGCAAGCATAAAAATCTCTAAGTAGTTGAAAATGTAGCGTATAGCAATTAAATTGTTTTAAACATATAAACATAGAAAAAAAAGAAGAAATTTGCTTTAAGCTTTTTATTTTTCTTCCATGTTTTTATTTATTTTGTTATTTAAAAACGCGTGGTAGCAAATAAGCACACACTCACACACATATGTATTTAATTCTTGTTACATAGACATACATACTCGTGTATGCTACTTCCCAGTGGACATCGAAGCGAATGTTGAGCGAAAGTTCGCCTAAATTATCGCAAACGAGCGTTTTGTGGGCAAAAATACGAGCGTTCGAAGAACACTCGCTTAATGTCAGCAAACGTGCTTGCAAACGATAGTTTTGCGGGCATAAATACGAGCGTCGCAAAACACTCGCTTAATGTCCGAAAACGTGCTTGCAAACGATAGTTTTGCGGGCATAAATACGAGCGTCGCAAAACACTGACAAAGATTTGTACTTGTACACTTTCTCATAATTCTGGTACACTTCATATTTTTATTGAATATAAGAAGGTTATGAAAATTAGCCACTAGACAAAGACGGGAATGTATGTTAAGTACATAAGCGCACTTTACGTTTATGTACTTTATGCTTTTTAAATTATAGGTACAATTTAAATTCCACCATTTTTTAATTTTTTATTTTTATTATTATTTTTGTTATTTATTTTTCTATTTATTTTTTATTTTATTTTATAATACAGAGTAGTATGATAATATTGTAGTATTAGATAAAAATAGTTGAAAATCTAGCAGACCACAAAATTATTAATTTTCGTAGTTGTAGTAAAAAATTACATGAATGAAAGACTCGCAAAAATATCGCAAAAGGCTCGTTACCGTTATCATAAATGACTCGTAAAAAATATCTCTAAATGCTCGCAAATGATATCAGAAACGATTCGTAAAAAGAATCGCAAAAGGCTCGCTATCATCATATGGATATCATCTTTTGCAAGTGTCGTAAACGAGACTTTTAATGCCACAAACTGAGCGACATATGATTCGTTTTCTTATCGTTTTCGAATCCATTAGCGATAGTTTTGTCCGCAAAACAATCGCCAAAGTCTCGTAAACGATATCATTTACGAAGATTTGGTCGGCTGGGTTACTGCCAAACTGCCAGAAAACTAAAACTCATTCTAAAATGAGAGAGTGAGAGAAAGAGAAAAAAAAACAGCAACAACAACAACAACTAATGCTAAAACAAAACCCTCATAATTTAACTTTTGTTGATGGCTGCTATTGCTACTTTTGTTGTTGCTACTGCTATTGCTATTTTACGCCTCTTTCGTTTGGCAACGCTGCGTACTTCCCTTTCCGGTTGCGTTCGTTGTTATTCGTTACCACTACCGCTCGATTTGGATGGGCTGTTGTTGGTAGCTAGCTGTCGCTGCTGGTTCTAGTTGTTTCGTATGAGTTTCTATTTTTTGTTGCCTACTTTTTAGATTATTTCAAGCAAAAGCTTATGAGCGCCGCGTTTAGTTCCGCCGTCGCTGCCGTTACCGCTATTGCCAGTCACTCCAGTATACACAGTGTATAGAGCAGGCAGCAGCTGCCATTTTAACTTCATTTTCTGGTAAAAGTTGGTGGCGTTTTTGCTGCTTTTTGTTTTTTGATGTTGCTGCGCCATCAAAATTCATTTAGCTTCCGCTCATGCACATTTTGCGCTTAAATTATTTTTGTTTGAATTACGTATTAGTATTAGCATAGACACATCTATACACACTCATACATATATAGGGTATGTATATGCATGCATATGTGTGTGAGTTTCAGTTGTTTTAGGCAGAAAATAAGTAACTTTTCTGCAAAAGTTTTCCTCAAGCAGTACAGTACCGCATAGCAAAATTTCATGTTATTATTCCATTCTACTTTTAAAGTCCCTGTACTCGCTGCTATGCTTCTAGCTATGCTTTAAGCGTATTCCTTTCCCTCTTACTGTAATACCTTAGCTGGTATGTAGTTCCTAGTACTAGTTGTAGGCAGGCATTTGTTGTAGTTGCTATTGTATAAATTTTTTGAAGTAGTTGGCATATACTTACATACATACATACATACATACATATGTAGGATATATATACACATGCAAATATGTAGGTATAAATTTCTGTTCCTAATGGATTTGCGGGCGTGTATTTCAGTTTATTACATTCTATTTTTTATTTTTGTTGCTGTGTTTCGCTTTCACAATCGCTCACTAATAATGCTACATAAGTGTGTGTAGAGCTTTATAGTAGCAATAGCATACACATAGAAAAGAATTCGTTAATTTATTGAATTTATGAGGGCTTTCAACTATATGACGTTTAAATTCATTATTATTATGAACACATTTATCAATATTATGTACATATTGAACATTATTATGAAAATATTCATCGGTATTATGAACATATTCATCAAGACTATAAACCTATTTATTAATATTAAGAACACATTCATCAGTATTATGAACACACTCATTAATATTATGAACACATTCTACAATATTTTGAATATGTTCATCAATAGTATGAGAACATTTATTATCTTTATGAACACATTCAACAGTAATATGAACACTTTCAACAATACTATGAACACATTCATCAACATAAAGTAAAAATACACAAAATTTATGAACGTTTTCATTATGTTTATGAATACATAATCATAGTTTTTTTTTAATGATGTTCATCATTTATGAAGAAACATTTTTTCCTCAGTGTACTTATGTACATATGCATATTAATAAACTAATGTATGCATCTGTTCAAGTAGGTACGTGTAAGTATGTATATACATATGTACAACAATATTACAACAACTTTGGCTTACTACAATTTTTAATTCAAATATTTTCCTGCTTGTTTTGATCTAAGGTTAGATTTTCATATTTTTCAAATATTTACTATAAATGCCTTGTAGCTTTTGCTTTTTTTTGTAATGTTTTTGTTTTTGCTCTGCATGTTATTATGAACAGTAAAGCAGGCATTTTTGAAATGTTAGAATTCCATTGAATAGTTATTATTGCTTAGCGTAATTGTTTGATAATTGTTATTTCTTGATATAAACACACAAACTTGGAATAGTTACCATACATAAATCAAAGGTAAGTCGCTTTTAGCAAAAGGCTATGAAACCAGCAAATTTAATAAAATCAAGAGCCATTGAGGATGATTTATTGTAGCAGAAATTTAAAAATTTAGGATCGAGTAGATGAAAGTAAATAACATCTACTGGTTCAAAAATTAATACGACTATTTGCTGATACAAATCAAACCTGGTAATCAAAGTCTTTAAACACAATTTCAAAGTATCGAATCTCAATGAGTACGTGGCATAGCACCTTTGAAGCTCCACACAACATTAAATTTCTTCAAAAATATGATGAGTTACGTTCATCAACCTCAAATTATTGGACTAATGTACTCTTTAATTAAGATTCTACTTATAGTTTTCGGTATCATGAACTTTTATCAGTAAAAACATTTTAAACACATTTGTGATATTTATGAATGCATTTATTTTTGTTATGAATATATTCATCAGATTAATGAAACTCTACCTCAGTTTAATAAATCGTGGTTTGAAAAACGATATTTTGGAGACTTCAGACTTAAATATGAAAATATCAAAAAAGAAAATTTTTATCAACAAAAAAGGACTCAAAATGTGATGTATTTTCCATAACAGTTCACGGGAGAGTTCAGAGGTCAGTAGAAATTTATGACAAACAATAAAAAATATAAAGCATGATAATGTTTGAAATGTTCATGGAATAGTTTTGAATTATGCTACAATCATAAAAAGGCCCAAATCTTTGATGGACAATATAAGACGTAAAGCATGACAATGTCATCGAAACTGTCATCAATAAATAATTTTTCTTAAGAGATAATGGGACAGGTAAGGCTTATGCAAAAATTAGAAAAAAATAAATTTTTATATATATACAAGACATACAGCATGACAATGTCATCGAAACTGTCATCAATATTTTTTTTCTCTTGTAAGTTCAAGACAGAGTTAATTTATTTAAAAATTGTAAAATTGGATATTTTTGATCAACAATGTAAGACATAAAGCATGACAATAATATCAAAGCTGTTATGAATGATTTACTTTCTTAAAAAGTTCATGAGAGAGTTTAGATTCATGCAAAATTCAAATAAAAAATTTTAATTTTAGATTGACAATTCAGGGCACGAAACATTACTATCATCAAACTAGATTGATTAACATAATTTTTGAAAGTTTTATGCAATTTGAAAACAACCGAAAGAATGGGATAAGAACTAAGTCCAGGCCTCTAAATGGCTATTACGCCATAATAGGAATTCTGCGCTCTGGAAGAAGATATACATAAAATATATTAATATGCATATGGAATTGTAAAAATATAAAAAATATTCACTGAAGGTATACGCAGTTCCAGCAGTGTGGTCGGTGGGCAACTGGAAGCAATCCTAGAAAACTGCTAACACATGACGATAAAGCTTAAAGCTCTACTTGCAGTGTTAAAAAAAGTCTTTTATCTTTGAACTAACTTATGATTAAATCCTATATATATTTTTTTTTTTTTTTTGTTTTGATTTATAGAAGAGTTCAAGAAAACAATGAAGAAAATATTAATTTTAAAAAGAAACTTCAGCCATAATATATTCAAAACTTTTTAAATACTTTAAAAATATAGTATAACGAAAAAATAAACTTTTCCACAAAGAGTAATGTTTTAATAAAAAAATAACACCAAGAGCATATGAAACTAAGTATGTATGTATATAGTTATATGTCACTCCAAACATACAAATATTTATACGACGCATATGCTAAAGTACCCCCTGCAGTTTGTTGTATGGGTGGGCGCAAAAACTCGCATACAAGAACATATACACAAGTGTTTAACTGTTAAATTATAGTCGCGCATTAATGTTGTCATGTTAAATTAACAATTTCTTTTCATTTTTCGTTTTATGTTTTTGTTGTTGCCATTTCTTTTAGTCAACTATTTTCTTTACTAAATAAGTTGTAACATATGTTTAAGTTACTGCTTTAGCTTCATCTCCAGCTACAACAACACTATACATACATACACACGCACGCATACTCTATGACGCTGTGCACTGTTGTATGTAGTAGTTAGTAATGCTGAGATTACGAGTGCCTGCTGTTGTTATTGCTGCTACTAGGGTATGAGTGTATGACGTTCGTGGTTGTAGATTTTATGAAAAGGCAAATCTATGTATGAATGTATGTATAGTAAATAGGTATGTGCTCAAAAGCAAAATTGTTTTGAATAAAAGCTTAAAGGATAAAGTTTTATTCTTCTCTATATTTTTTTTATTCACTTGTTTTTGTTTTTTACGTTTGTTTTTGTTTTATAATGAAAATCATGTTGTGGCACTCACTATTCGTTGCATTGTTTGTGTATGCTCAAGATGTGGTATAATAATAAGGAATATAAATAACATGAAGTGTGTTATGATAATTCATTTGTACAATTGTATATGTATGTGTGTACAACACATGTTACGATAATTTATAAAACAAAAGAGATTAAATAAATGAAGTTTATAAATTTGAGTTGCATTCCGAAGCGAATTTTTCTTTCTTTCCTATACAATTGTGTACATTGTTTTTAAGAAGTTGAAGCATACTTTTAGGCATAAATCATAACATTGTTTTCATGTGGTATATTAGTTTAAAATTCAAGAGAAATTTTATTCTCTACTCGAAAAATACTCTTAATCAATTGCAGTATCATTAGGTGCATAATCCAAAGGATATTCATTTCATTTTGTTGTTTTCATTATGTGTTTTAGCTAGAGCATAAAAATATACATGTATATTGATATGTAAGTATAGGACTTTATGGCTACTGGTTTTGTGCATGAAGATTTAATGTTTATTTTAAAAGTTTAAATTAAAATTTGTTATATATAAACTAGTCAGAGTTCAACTTATAATAATGTAGACATTTTTATCTATTTTGGATATTTAAGCTCCATCTGAAAACACTGAACGCAAAGAGTTAAGCAGATACAGTCGCTCAAAAAAGAATCAGATAGTAATGCTTTGTAAAACTTCTTCTAAATTTAAAAATTCTAGTTTTCAGCAACGGCAGGGAAGGGTAAGACATGAAGCTTAAAAGTGCCTCAAATATTTATGGAAAATTTTATATGTTTTTTTTTTTATAAAATAACGAATGATACAGTAAATAAAGCATGACAATGTCAGCGTTGTTGCATTTGGTAATTTTCTTAAAAGAAGACAAAAGAGTTTAGATTTACTAATGTAAAAATTGTACGACCTCGATAGTCTAGTGGGTAGTGCACTAGACTTTCATCTGGGAGGTTCGGGTTCGATTGCCGTCTTTGTCTGGTGGTTAATTTTCATAACTTTCTTATATTCACTATCAATATGAAGTGTATGAGAATTATGTTTGAGATAGTGTAAAAGTACACACATTGGTTGATAGTGGCAAAACCACCAAGCCGATAAAAAAATTGCTACACCGCCGTTTGGAATCGGCGTTAAACTATAGGTCCAACTATGTGGTTTCACAATGGGCCGTTCAGGCCTAAGTGTGTCTCTCGACAGCCACTCCAACCTAACCTAACCTATGTAAAAAATGAAACATATTTTGGTTTTCAATTAACAATACAAGAGATAAAGCATGACAGAGTCATGGAAGCTGCCACTTACAATTTGGTTTTCATAGAAGAACATACCACAGTTTAGGTTTCCAAATAAATAAAAAAAATAAAAAAGTTTCAAGGAAAGTACAGGTCACAAAACATGACCATGTCATCGAAGTTGTCATCAAAAATTTAGTTTTTAAGCTCATGAAAGTGTTTAAGTTCATAAAATAAATCAATTTTTTATCAACAATACAAGACATAATGCATGACAAGGTCATCGAAGGTGTCATTGACAAAATACCGGCTTTTAAAATGTACAGAAATGTACAGATTTTATGCATACATTAAAAAATAAGTAAAATGCAATCAATGAAACATGACACAATGCATGACAATGACATCGATGTTGTCATTGGCAAAATAGTTGCTTTTAAAATGTATAGAAGTGTACAGATTTTGTGCATGCATTAATAAATAAGTAAGATGCAATCAATAACACATGACACAAAGCGTGTTAATGTCATTGATGTTGTCATTGACAATTTAGTTGTCATGAAAGTACACATTAGAATTAAGACTTATAAATAAAATAAAAGAAATTAAATCCCTTTTAATGTAAACAACAAAGCCTTTGTTTTAGTAAGTATTAATATAAAACTAAAAAAATAGCAATAATTAACACAGGACACGAAGCACGACAGTGTCATCAAAGTTGTCATGAATAAAATTATGATTTTAAAATTCATAATGGAGTTTAATTTTACATGATAATTAAAAAAAGTAAACATTTTTAGTTAACAATACAGAATATGAGGCATGGGAATGCCATCTGAGCTCTCATTGATAATTAAATTTTCTCAAAAATTCTTTCTTAAGCTAAATTTTTAGCAAGGAATGGAAGAGTTTTATATATTAATGCAGGACATAAAGCAAAACTAGGGTTATTGTGAATGTAAAAATAAAGTTTCTTATACAAAACATTAAAACCTCAACGAACGACTTTATAAAATCTTACACTGGGTTATGGGGGACGATAAGGAGGAAAAGAAAGAGAGAGAGTGAATGAGACAAAAAAGCGCTGTCTCTTCATTCAGTACCTATTTTATATGATGTGCTTTATATAGTTTGGTGTAAAGGTATGCGCGGGAATGCTCTTTTGCAACTGAAAAAATAAAGTTTAATTTATAAAGTAATTTAAGTTAATTACTTCGTAACTCATTTAAATGAGCTAAAATTAATTTTATAGTTGTTTTAGTCGCAATTTTTCCTTTACTTAATATAAACGTTAAGTAAATTAAGAAAGAAGAGTATAGGACTAAGAACTAAATTGCTGCCAATGTTGACTTTACATTTTACTTCTCATCTTCATGTTTTCATTCATCTTTTTTCCTCTTGCTTAGGTTTTTGAAAAAAGGCGGGTTGGTTAATAATAAAAATGTTCAAAGTAAAACTTTAGCGTTGTTTTTTTTTTTTTTTTTAGCAGTAAAGTACAAAAGAAATAGTATCAAATTAAGCAAAGTTGAAAATATTTTAAGATAAATTATTTTTGTTGTAAGCATAATGTGTTTTTTTTTTTCCTCAGTTGATAGATAATGTTCATAATGATTCAAGCGCTAAGACTAGAGTTTTCTAGTTTTCAAATGAAAAATGAAGAAATTTTGTTTTTTTTTTAATTTTCTTAATTTTCAGATGGTATATGAATTTTGTGAGTTATGATTAAAAAAAAATAAAAATAAAAAAATCTAAGGAATGTTTTGCATAACTAAAAAATTAAAGCATAATAAATTTTAAATATAAATTTTTTTCTCTTTTGTTTATAAATAGGGGGCGACAACAACAACACAAGAACTAATATTTCTTTTGTCAATTATATATTTATATTTCAATAATTTGCCAATTTTATTGAATATTTATTTTAGGACTTACTAAAAAAAATGTAATAGAATTTTATGTTTTTTCTCTTTTTTTTTTTGGTTTTGAGATAAAATGATTATGAATTTGTAAGGGGAGGAAGAGATTTTGCCTGTTCGAATAAATATTCTTTCCAATTACTTTTACTCATCTCTGGGTTTAGATCAGCATTGATTTTATACAAATGAAATGAAGAGCTATCGCACTGAAATATCTGTGCAAAAATGAGATAGCAGTAGCTGGACAGCTTTTGGAAAGCACGATAATAGTATTCGATTTAAAGAGCTTAAAGCTTTTTTTGTACTAAAGTACACGTTTGACCTTCAAGAGAAAGGGAATGGACAAACGGAAAAGGTGAAAGAAAAAGTGAAAATGGAAATGGAAAATGAAAAGCGAAAAGGAAAAAAAGAGAAGGGTGGAAAAAAGGAAAAAGAAATAGGGAAAAGTTAAAAAGGGTAAGGAAAATGAAAAAATAGAAAAGAGGGAAGAGGAAGAAAGGAAAAAGGTAAAGACCACACGAAAAGGAGCCATAAAATGGCAAAAGAGATGAGAGAATGAATCTGGTTTGAATCTCAAACATCTTCCTTGATAGGTTTGGCACAAAATACATCATCACTTTACCGTGAATCAAAAGCTGAGTTCGCAGGTGAACCCAAGACTAACAGGACTAACAAAAAAGTCGAATGAAGTCGAATCCGAGCAGGATCAATACAAATACAAAAGGAGAAGATTTGAGGAGAAGAGGGTTTGATTGCTGGACATCCTTAACAGGGTTTAAATCAAACTCATTTAATTTTGTATAGATTATTCGTATAGCAGCGTTTACAGGCGAATTTAAGACTAACCCACAAAACGGTTGAGTTATGGTTAGCCAGGGCAGAGTCTACACGAAATCTTGGTCTTTTTATCGTAGAGAAAATAAATCTCACGCCGCATATATATACACTTGACAGGCTTAACAAACGGGAGAAGGAACTGATACAAGAAGCGTGGAGTCTAATAAGTATGAAGAAAGTACTCCCTCTTAATTTGAATTTGTTCACTGGATTTGTTAACTCTACTTTAGGTGCGCAGGAAAGGATTTGAACCTGGAGGGAGCTCAAACCTTAAGCAAAGTCTATACAAACTCTTAATCACTTTATCTTGTTTTTTTCTTAATATTAAAAATTCTTCTTCATTTTTTTTTCATTTATGGCAACAAAAAATGGATTGGCAAATTTTCAAACTTGAAATTGTTTAGTTTTTACTATTTTTTATATATTTTTTTTTTAGAGTAAACTTTACGTCTTTACTTAGTTAGTTTTATTGTGTTTTCATTTTGAGAAAATAAAACTTGTCTTTTTCTTTTACCATGATTACAGCGCCGCCCGCTATTATAACACGGGCCGTATGGGAGACTTGTCCCTCACCATTGCGTGCAATGCAAGTGTACTCTCCGATGTCCTCGTGTCGTATGGTAGAGATCCGTAACTCGGTACCATCATTAAAGATGCCAACAGTAGGTGAGGGATCAACGGGATTAGCATCTTTGTACCATAATATTTCTGGTGTTGGTGTGCCATCTGCTTGACAATTTAAAATAATTGAATCGCCTGAAAGTAGATGTAAGAAAAAAAACAGAAAGAAAATAATTAGCAAAATAATTAAAGAAAACATGTTTAAAAATACACATAAATAGTAAATAAGTATAAAATATAGCAACAAAGTTAAATGTTGAAAGAAAATGTTTCTTTAGTTTGCTTTTTGCTTTACTGCTGTCGACTACGACAACCAACCGAGCGAAAATAACAAAATAAAAAAATAAGAAATGCGGGAAATAGAGAGCAGACAAGATAGCGCCATTATGACATGAAGCGGACGTTGGTTTTGATATGCATTACAATTGTAAACGAATATATGTATATGTGTGTCGTATATATCTCACTTTATTTCAGTATTTGTATATATGTGTGTGTGTATGCACACAATTGCGCGCCAAAGTTTCTTTCCGGTTTTAAGCGTTATTCTCCTATTTTTTTTTATTTTCTTTTACTGTGTGTGTGTTCAACTGTTTTGTTTCTCGTTATTTTATCCTTTTTGTTTCAGGCACTCCGTTTATTTGGTCTTTTTGTTTCAGCTTTTATCTTGCAGGAATAACAACAAAACGTTGAAAATGAAGGTATTCATGGATTGCAGTCGCACCAGCACCAGCAGCAGCAGCAACTGCAACTGCAACAAAAGTTATATATCATACTTTGTTGCTGCTGTTTCTGTTGTTGCGGTTGTCGTTTTGTTTATTGTGCTGTTGCATTCTTTATGATTTATTGTGCGTTTGTTTGGTCGCTCTGATGTAAACATTTTCTATTTTTCTTCCACAAGTTTTTTTTTTTTTTTGCTGTTGAAGTTATTCCCATTTTTTTTTGTTTGCTGTGACAATTTTTTTCCTACTCTTGCCATATTTGCTTTGATGGTTGGTAGCTTGTGTTTTTCCGCATTTTTTCTTTATCATAGCCACAATTAGCTCAATTTCTTTCAATTGGTTACGCTTGAACCAATTGCTTTTAGTTTTCTTTAGTTTTTCTTCTTTTTTTTTTTTTTGTTTTGCTTATCAAATTTCCCCAAAGTGGTGGTCAGACCAAAGTGAAGTGGAAAAAAACTATTAGGAATTACCGCTGCATAGAGCAGGTTTATCGACAAGGAAATGCAAATCTATTTAACATCGACAACAAAGCAGCTAATTTTTATAGCAAGTTCATCAGGCAGGCATGGAATCATTTTCAAAACTTTTGTCGAACAAAACTTTTTGTTTTCAAATGCTTTGGGGCGAAAAGCTTTTGGAGCACTTTTTGGCATTCAGCACTTTTGTTTTTGGGACTTTTGGCTGGCAGAGAATGTGGCGCGCAGGACTTTTGAGACAAAAATCTTTTGATAAGCCGAACTTTTAGCGTCTAGAAATTTTAACAAATAAAGTTTTTGGCGTGAAGAGCTTTTGACAAATCGAGTTTTTGCTGCGCAGATTTCGGCATGTGGAGCTTTTTTAATAAACGGTTTTTGGTGAGGAGAGCTTAAAGCGTCCAAGTTTGACAAGTAGATTTTTTAGAATGAAAAGTTTTTGACGAGTAGAGTTTTTGAAGTTCAGAACTTTGTGTGTTGAAAACATTTTGGTAAATCAAAATGTCAAATGATTTGGTTTAGTATGTAATATATCATTTTAAGTTTCACTGCAAATAGTCAACATGGAGATAGGAAAACGCAAAGTTACCGAGAAAGAGTCAGTAAAAATTCGACCGTCATCAAAGCAAGAGATTCGGGTTGCCATTCTTTACGGGTGTTTCGGCGTAACTTCAACCTAGTGAAAATATTTAATGATTGCCAAAAAGCAAATGGAGAGAATGCACTATCGATTATGACAGTCTCGAACTGGTTTCGGAGATTCCAGTCCGTAAGTGTGGCTCTGTTGAAGTCCAAAAATGACGAAAATCAAAGATTGAAACAGGAAATGAATGCTGAGGCAAACTGGTAGTATCACGAATATTTAGAGATCATTTTAGATACACGATGAAACTGATGCTTAAAAAGAGGCGCCAATATTTACTTCAAAAATTGAAAAATGGAGAACCCAGCACCTTGTAGCCAACTTAGCGAACATTTGCTAGTACCCTCTTACGAAAAGGAGCTTTTTTTTTGTAGAATTTCTGCTGATCATAGATTTTGCTGCTTTATTTTAATATTTAATATACGATTCAAAGCTTTAATGTCCATCAACTATTTTGTGAAAATCTTTTTTATATGCGAAAATTTTGTTTGACAATATTTTTATTTATTGTTATGAATAACAGAAATTGTAGGGCTCGTGGGGTAAATAAGTATTATGATTCACAGAACTTTTGCTCTGTACATCCAGAAGCGGTTATCTTTAATACTAGCTGAGCTTGGTTGATCAGAAGAGATTTTGTTAGAGCTTTAGGTTAGAGGATAAGAGCTTTGGGTAGAGCTTTTGGTATGAAAAATGATTTATTGTATAAAGCTTTTTTTGAGTACAAACTTTTATGGCAATTATGATTTTGTATTATTTTTAGTCGGGTGAGCTTCCTCTGTTACTCGTTTTTGCTCTTGAGAGCTTTTAGTCTACAGAATCTTTGCTATGTTAAACCACTAATTTTCTTCCCGATAAGGCAGACTATCACATTAGTATTCTTTTAGGGTAACTTGGTGCTTTCATTGTGCGTATTCAAATGAAATATCCTAATATTCATGTGAAACTTGAAAGTTCTATGAATAAAAATGAATGCCAAGGAAAAATAAACAAAGTATTAAGAAATATAGTTTTGTTTTAGTCCATAAGCATCCATGTTCATGTTTCAGAAGCCCAAAATCCTTATGGCTATAAAGTAAGTAGTCTAGAAAGTACTCCACACATTTTGAAGAAATACAACATATTTATCTGCATATTTCACTTGACAGCTTAAAAATTAATTAAAATATTACATTTAAGTATAACTACAATAGTTATAAGCAGTAAACCTATAAAACTTTCACCCAATGGCATATTTTTGATAAATTTATTGCTCCTCAACGACTAAAAACAAAATTATCTTTCATACATTATAATTCTAGGTATACCAAAATTCGGTTATATCACAAAAAAAAAAGCCCAAGAGCTGCATACAAAAAAGTTAAGACGCAATTTTCATACTTTGTATTATTTAATAAACCTAAAAATTGCTTAATATTATTAGTAACACAAACATTTATAATAAAAACTACAACAAAAACAAGGAAACAGTAAAAAATCTTGCTCTAAAAATCTCTAGTCTTGTAGAATTTATCATCTACAATTTATCATTGTCACATACTTATACACACACACACACACACACACACACAAATATAACAAACCTTTATATGCATGTGTGTGTGTGTGGCTCATAAATATGCTATATTGTACATATTACATACCTATTCATTTCAAGTTGCTACTATTTTCACTACTGCCCTCACTTCACTTTTCCCAACAATTCATCAAGCAAACAAGCAATCGGGCGCAAAAAAAAGAAAAAAAAACACGAAGTAACTATAAATATTTCTCAACAATTTTTCACCTTTAAGTAATCAGTTTTCACAAAATCAAATTCATCACCATGACATTTTCGTCGTACCCATGTCTCAGTCATACGTACGTGTGTATGAATATATAAGTGTGTGAATATGCCTGTATTTGTGTATGTACAGCTGCATTCTATTGGTATATGAATGTGTGTGTGCATGTGGCTTGAAAGTTACCAAGTGTCCTGTCATAAATAGCAAATTGCCAGCATGCTCGGTTTTTCTTTTTTTTTCTGTGTATGTGTATGTTCGTTAGTTTGTGTAACATTCGAGTGTATCAATTTTTGTTTTTTTTTTTTGCTGGAAATATTTTCTTATGGTATTTCTGCTTCGGATTCATTTACATTTCATATTCTTTTTTTGTCATATAATGTTAGGAGTTTGTGGCATATTTTTAGGCGTGTAACACGTACACATTCATGCTATACGCTACAACTACTGCTCCCTTTCCTTATCTTAAGTTATTGCAGTCATTTGTCGTTTCTCATTCTTTTTCTATATAGGAAATTTTCATTGCACATATTTTGGATCAATTTAAGTGTACCAAACTTGTCACTCACTCCACTCTCGTCTACAAAACTACTCAAACTGACAGTTCACAAAATTTGAGATTTCCTAAGATTTCCTATTTCGGGATGGAGCATTCTTTTACACTCTTGATTTGATCCATTTGGGTTCTTATTGATTGATATTTGAATATTTAGCATAAAGGAGAAAAGAGGCAAAATGGTATAGAAATGATTTGCATTGCAATAAAATCAAATTTTCCTGTCATTTTTAAAGTTATGAAGTTATAATCTTTGAATTTGAAATGTATGCTTTTTGGTATTTATTTTTCTTTCATTTTACCATTACTTCAAAAGTTTATTTTACTAACCAAAATTCTAGTGTATTTCCTTTAAATTTTAATATGATTTTCAGTTGATTGCGGTGGGTTTAATAGAGGTTAAAAATTTCCACAGATACACACACTAACAAAACTGACAGAAATGCCAAAATGCCCAGGAAGTGATTTTAATGTATGCACTCATTTAGCTCCTCAAAAAAAAAAAGGCAAAAATAAATCACATACATTTCTGCAAGTGCATATAAAATAAAATTTAATTATTGAAGAAGTACATAAATGCCGAAATGAATTAGTTGTTCATAGCATACTTTCAAACAAATTTGCAGATGGTTTTGAAGAAAAAGTTAACTCTTCTTTACTATAAAATAACTCATTTGCTTTTCAATCTAGATGTATACATTTAAACGTCTGGAGACATTCGTCACCAATAAATCAACCCATCAGATACATGGTATCTAGGCGTGAAACTATTTTCTATAGTGGCTCTTGCAATTGATAGAATTAAATAATTTATTCTGATGATAGGTGAGTCTTGTGCAATTTAAGACTCAGTGTGAACCAAAAGTACTGCACAACAAAAGCTCTACACAATAAAAGCTTTGTTCTTCTAAAGCTTTACCCGCAATAAGTTTTGCTCAATAAAAACTCTGATTACCAAAAGTTTTACCAAGTAAAAGCTTTTCATAGCAAAAGCTTTGCAAAAAAAAAATTCCACAAACAAAAGTTTTGCACAGCAATAAAATGGTGCCGATGAAAGCTTTTGACATTTCCTTCTCATTTTAAAGTTTAACAACTTTTCTTTTACAGTAATTAGCATCGGACAATGGACTCTAAGAGTTTTACATATTCATCGGATCTATAAAGTAAAACCACTACAGATCAATCGCTTCTCAGTAAAAGCTTTTTCAAAAAAAAGCTCTGTAGACTAAAAGTTATATACACAAAAAGTTTTCCGGAAATCTTTTTAAAGCAATGCAATGCATCAGTTTGTCCAATTTCGCATAATTTATCTACTACTATATCTGGCTTTTCTTTATTAAATTTCACTTTACCTGACATTACGCTATCTGTGGGTTTGCTTTCTCTGACTGCACTTTAGAGTTTAGAGTTGTGGGTGGACTGGACTTAACCAAAACACTCAGTCAAAGAAGACCATTGTGCTATACCCACGCATATAACCAGTAGAAGAGAGTAGAGAGACAGGAAAGTTATGTGGGGATAAATGGAAAGAAGAAAGATCTAGGGTCTCTCAACCTCGAACTTCTTTAATTCACTGATGAATCTTAGAAGCTCAGGAAGAGGGAGAGTATGGACATTATTCATACTCAAGAAATCCCCCACCCAACAGCCTTAATCTGATTTTTGCGAACGCCGGACAGCTACAAAAATAATGCTCCATAGTATCGTTGTCCTCAAGACACGATTGACAAATTGGATCAGTGATGACGCCCATTTTGGTCATATGCTGACCACATTTTAGTCATATGTCGTGGCCTGTGATGACACCCACTAACAATCTCAGGTCCTTTCTTTTCAGTTTGATTAGGTTGTCTCACGAGGCACTTTGCGGTTCTGCAGGAGTCAAGTTCGGACCATCTTGACTGCACATAATATGTAACTTGATTTTATTATACTACAGTTGACTTTATTTGACTGGACTGCATCTGAATGCACTTAGTCTGACTTAGCTTCTCTTGACTTCACTTCATCTAACTTTACTTTATCTGACTTCATTCCATTTTTTTCTTACTTAATTCGGGTTTACATTATCTGATCTCACTTTATCTGATTTCACGTTTCTGTCTTAATCTCATTTCAATTCATTTAATGTCAGTTCCTCCGAATTTTATTCCATCTAACTTCACTTTACTTGTCTGTCACTTTATCACGCTTCACTTCATCTCACTTTATATTACTTTAGTTTACAAAATTAATTATTCAATTGAATTGTAACGCATGAGTATATTTAGTACTTACCTAAATTAACATATATAATATCCTCTGGTGTAACACTAAAACGTGGCGGTGCATGTACATCTAAATGGAACCATGTACCGTTCTTATGCTGCTTTGGATCACGATTTAAAAATACAACTTTACACTCGTACCATCCTTGATCCGATTCTTTGATATTAGTCAAATTGAGTGATGCCGAACCGAATGGTGAGTCCTGTGACACACGCGAAACGCGTCCTTTATAACCTTCTTCGATGTGTTCGGGATAGCTTTCATACCATATGTAGATTGGTAAATCGGAACCCTAATCACATTATACATATTTAGAAATATGATAAAGAAACAGAAGAAACAAAATGGAAATTATGAAAATTAGTAATGTGCTAAAAATAATATTGTAATATATTTTCTATATAAATATATATGAAGATAAAAAAATAAATTAAAAAAAAAAAAAAAACAAAAATTGATAAATTAAAAATATGTACAAGAAATTAAAAATTACAAGCGATATTTTTTACATTTTTAGAGACATAAATAAATTTTATTTTTCATATTATACAAAATGCAGTTTGGTGCAACAAATATTTTTGTATTGAATGTTTCGAATTAACTTTTGAAATGTCAGAAAAATATTTTTTTTTTAATAACAAAATTTGTATATATACAAAAACCTTTAGTTTTTTTCCCCCAAAATAACAGTTGTTGCATTTTTTTTTTTTGTAGTCTAAAAAAATAAAATTTTAAATAATAGTTTTGAGAAATATTTGAATAAATTTGTGCTGCTATTGTTTTTAAGCGAGCTTGAATTTTTATGCGTTTTATTTTATTTAAAAATGATTTTTTTTTAAGATAAAAAAGCACGAATTTAAATTGATCGAAAACTTCAAAAAAAAAAAAAAGTAAAGCAAAACCTTGCAATTTTAACAAATTCTTAATTGAACTTTTTCATGCAGTTTAACAATTATTGTTGAAAATTTATATAATAATTAAATAAAAATGTTATTATATGTGCATACAACATAAACGTGAATATTTGAGTGTGATTATGTGCATGTGTGCAAGAAACACGTTTTTACTATGTATATCAGAAATGTTGTTGCATGCAGGGTGATCTGTTCTATCAATCTACAAGCACAACATGAAAAATGATATGGCGTGACCCTCAAGGGGTTTTTTACTTATTTATTTATTTTTTTTTTATATCATGCAAATCATACAGTCTTTTTAGAAAAAAAAAGTTTTTCCCCCAATTTGTTTTATACTAATAAATTTTTTTTCATCATTCCATGAAAGGAACCAAATCACCCTGTACTATTAAGGACTATCTACGCGTATGTTTTTAATTATGCAATATTTAAAATTCTTAGCAAATAAACAACAAAAAGTTTATATACACATGCTCATGTTTTTATGTATGTAACTACATATATCACAAAATATCGTGATAAATGTCGTTAATCATTATGCGTACAATTTTTATTTTATTTTATTTTATTTATTATGTGTGTATTATTAAATAAATGCATTTATATATATATATATATATATATATATATGTGGTAGATTAAGTACATTTTTGTGGTATTATGTGCATGTATATTTCGTTATTATTTTAATTAATTAAAACTTTAATGATTTCATACGTGCGTATGTAAGTATATGAAAAAGTGTTTCGAGAAAAGTTTTTAAAAATTGTGGTTTTTTTCTACAACATGTGTATCTAAAGTGGTTTGGTTAATAAAATGTTCATAAATAAGTATAACTTTTTTAAAAACTTAAAATATTTATTTTCTACTGCGTTATGTTTGATTTTCACTACATGTACTATGGCAAAAATGAATACAATAAAAAGTTTGTGCATCAAAATTTTTGAGTTTAAAAAGCTTTGCAACAATACTACTCTTTCGGAATAAAAATTCTATAAAACAAAAATTTATTTTATTTCATCTAACTTCACTTTATCTGACTTGGTTTCATCTGACTTTACTTCATATGACTTCACTTAATCCCTGACTTCATTTCATTTCAATTCTTTTCGTCGGAAATCATTTCATCTGAATACAATTTATCTTTAACTTCATTTTATTTGGCTTCATTTTCTCCCTGATTTCACTTAATCTTACTTGATTTCATCTGAATTCACTTCATCTGACTACATTTCCTCTAACATGATTTCATTTGACCTTGTTTCATCTGATTTAATTTCATCTGACTTCACCTCATCTGACTTTACTTTATATCTAATTTTACTCTGACTGAATGCACATAATTTCTGCGTTCACTTCATCTGATTAATTTTATCTGACTTAGTTTTATCTGACTTAATTTCATCTGATTTAATTTCATCTAACTTCACCTCATCTGACTTTACTATATATCTAATTTTACTTTAACTGAATGCACTTAATTTCAGCCTTCACTTCATCTGAATAATTTTATCTGACTTAATTTCATCTGACTTAAACTCACTTTACCTAACTTTAACTTGTCTGAATGCACTTCATGTCTGACTTCTTCTTCCACTTTATTTCATCTGACTTCACTTTAACTGACTAAATTTTATTTGATTTCTTTTCATTTAACTTGATTTCATTTGACTTCACTTCATCTGACTTGATTTCAATTGACTTCACTTCATCTGACTTGATTTCAATTGACTTCACTTCATCTGACTTGATTTCAACTGACTTCACTTCATCTGACTCAATTTTATCTAACTTCATTTCATCTGACTTTGTTTCATTTAGCTTCATTTCATCTGATTTTATTTCATCTGACTTGGTTTCATCAGACTTTACTTCATATAATTTAACTTAATGCCTGATTCTTTTTCATTTGAATTCGGCCGTCTGATTTGCCCGTCTCTATATACATTGTTGTTGTGATGACTACATTTGTTCATTAAGCCTGTTTATATATAACTTCAAATAACGAAATTGACATGAACTTAAGTCATGACTTTGAAAATTAACCTCTAGATTTAATTTTCATAGTCTCCTAAAAAACTATCATGAATTCTTTTCTTTTGAAATCATTTTATCTGAAAGCAATTTAATTCTAACTTCACTGTATCTAATTTCGCTTTATTCCTGGTTTTACTTAATCTGACCAGATTTCATCTGATTTCATTTAATCTGACTACAGTTCATCTAACTTGATTTCATCTGACTACACTTCATCTAACTTGGTTTGATTTCAACAGACTTTAATTCATCTGACATGATTTCATCTCACTTCACTTTATATTGTCGGAATGCATTTCATCTCTGACTTCATCTTCCACCTTATTTCATCTGACTTCACTTCAACTGACTAAATTTTATTTGATTTCTTTTCATTTAACTTGATTTCATTTGACTTCACTTCATCTGACTTGATTTCAATTGACTTCACTTCATCTGACTTGATTTCAACTGACTTCCCTTCATCTGACTTTATTTTAACTGACTTTATTCAATTTTTGTCTTCGCATCTCATTACAGCAAAAGCTTTGCGCAAGAAGTGGCGAAATAGTAGTGGAGAAGAATCAAAAACCTCTCGAGCATTGGTGTAAGTAGAAATGATGAGTTTTTGTAGAAATCCGTATTGGATTTTAGTCTAGATACTTTGCTTTGACTAAAACTTAAAAAACAAATTCATAAAATTTATTCATACCATTTTTTTGAAAGGGATTCTCTTCTGGATCTACAGTTGGTACAAACAACAGATTTATGGATTTCAAATTAAGAATCTCCGCCAAAATATAAAATATTTTGGAATAAACTTTGTGTGCAAAATCAATCCAAATATATTATCTTTTTGTATGTAATTTAACTGCAAAGTATGAAGAAAATTTATTCCAAAAAAATCAAATTTGGAAAAGTTAAGTATAGGAAAAAAAAACTTTTTATTTTCAAAAAAGTAAAAAGTTAGAAATTTTGTGCCAAAGAAAAAAATTAAAAAACAAAAAAATAAATAAATTTGCTGATAGAAAGCAGCAAACTGGCTGTAATAAAACAAAACCCAGAAAAAAAAAAATGCAAAAAGTTTCTGCCACTTTCAAAAGATAAGAATACTAGGTAACTTTTCTTACAAATTTTATAGATAAAAACAAAAAAATAAAATTGTTTGTTTTCAATAATTCAAGAGGGCTGCAGTTGTGCTCATAGTGAAATAGTAAAACGTTTAAGGAATTCTTATGATCTGTAACTATGACTTGATAATTAAAGACAAAGTGAAGGATATTCAGAGTGCCCTTTATCTGGATTTAAAGGAACCTTTGTATATTCAGCCATTCAAAGTGAGAAGGAAAAAAACTGAGTCGCTTTTGGTTTTCAACCATTCGTATTTCTATAAGGGGGACTTATAGGGAAATTATTTATTATAGGGGCTTGCCATAGATCCCCCAAGAATTGAAGACTTTAAAAAATGTATTTCATGGCTTTTGACCTTTTTTTCTTTAAAGAAAATTTCAATTTTCTGCGGGATATTTAGTTTTTATATTGGTTTTTATACGTAACACAACTATATTTTGTTAGTGGAATATAAATATTTGTAAATTTAGAAAATACTACAAACAAAAGGGAAAAAATTCTCATGCAATATACAAAAAACAAAAAAAAAAAAAAAATACAAAAAATTCGACAATAACGAAAACATGTCACATTTTAGCAGTAGATGTGTATTTGAATCAATAACAAGTAAAGTTTCGCAGTTTCGCTATTACAAGGGAAGTAGCTACTACAGTGACACAGTTAAAAATATTGAATTATAGCTTGCTTTTTTTATTTTTTATAAATTTTTTTTTTTTTGGTTTTATGGTGTACAATAACATAACGACTCAATTAGGTTTGAAAAAAAGAAACATGTACAAAAAAATTTGATACTATTACTATGTGCGAAAAATATCATATTTCCAATTTCCAATTTCCAATTTTAAATTCGTATACTCACTAGTGGGTACGTGTGTCGTATGAGTGATATTCAATTCAAATGCAAACACACATGCATATATACTCGTAGTTACATACAAGGAATTCAAACTAATGGCATATAATACGAGTCTATGTACAGTACAATTAAAGAAATTGTTGTAACTGGCTGTAGCTATTTTTAATGAATGCAATTTAAGCGCACATGTTTTTTAGAGATGTTTTTTTATGTATGTGGATATATATGATTTATACTGTATAGTAGTTAAAAGTTTTTATAGATTTTTTCTTTTATTATCATTTTAAAGTCTGGAAAAACAAATTTTTTCCTTATGATTATATTTTATTTGCACATTTTCAATACACAACCCAAGCACAGTTTGTGTTTATAGCCTCAATCTTTCCTTGTCTCACTCATTCTCTTGTGTTCCTTTTACGCGGTCTATTAGCTGCATGAAATGTTCATTAACATGGCTAGACATGTTTGAAAAGTTTTTTTTGTTTGTTTATTGTTTTTGGTTTTTTTTTTGTTTTTTGTGTGTTTTGGGTTTGTTTGTGCTTATGCACTCCTCAAGAGTAACAAATATAAAAACTGACAGAGTCATTAAGGTTAAAGTTTATAGCAATGGTGTTTTTTTTTGTTTGCTTTTTTATTTTAATAAAGTATAAAACAAGAAAATAACAATTTTTAATCTTCTAGTAGGAGATCTAAAATTTTCAAATATAGATACTTTATACTTTTATTTAAAAAATAATAGTATAATTTATTTGAAATTTCAAACACCTGTCGACTAGAAAACGTGGAGTGCTTGTAAAAATACCAGAGGTGTGGCATGACCAAACTAATTCGTCAGTCTGCATGTTTATATAACAGTACCTGCATAACTTGTTGTCTTCAACTAACTACTGGTATTACTATTAAAAGTAAAACGGTTGTCATGCCAAAAAATTTTTTGATGGCCATAAATCTTTATATATAAAATCGTAGAGTTTTGTGTGTATGTCATCGTGTAACTTCCGAACGACTGGACTGATTGAAGTCATATTTCCAAAATATATTTTCTTAGGGGGAGGAAGGTTCATAGCTATTCACAATGGCTTTTGGTAAAGTGGGTGTGGCACCTCCCATACAATCCTAATAGTTTTTTGGGTATATCTCAAGAACCATTTACAGTACGCTACAGAAATTTGGTACAATAACGAGAATTGACAATGCCATGATACTAACAAAGGAGATGTGGCACCTTCTATATAACCTGAATTTCCATTATGAGACATCTTAGGGCATTTATGGTACGGTACTAAAATTTAAATTCTTTCAGTTTATTGAATTAGTGGGTGTGGTACCATGCTTTACTTTTATTTACTAGTACTAATTCTACTACTATTTTGTACTAATTTTCCAATACTTTTTTTCCACAATTTCTACTACTTTTTAAACTAATATTTTCTACTACTATTTTACTACTTTTTTCTACTACTATTTACTACTTTTTTCTACTACCTTTTTATTACATTTTTTCTGCAATTTCTTTTTATTTTGCACCACTACTTTCTACAACTATTTTTTACTACTTTTTACATTTTTTTTACTACTATTTTTTATTATTATTTTTACCACTCTTTCTACTGCATTTTCACTACTTTTGTACTTCTACTACTTTTTCTGTTACCTTTTTTCTACTTTTTTACAACAATTTTTAATACTATTTTCTATTCTTCTATTCTTTTTCATACTACCTTTACAACTACCATTTTCTTCTACTTTTTTACTGCTATTTTCTGCTACTTTTTCCATTCCTTTTTCTACTATTATTTCTAATGCTTTATGAAATATCTTAAGACTCTGCGTCGCTGTTTTAAAATTCGTTAGGTGGCGCTGTAACAAATGCTATATTTATAACAAATATCAAATTGGTTCAAATTTTTAAATAACTTTTGATATATTATTTATAATTATAAGTTTGATACATAATTTCAAGAATGGTCTTTGATATGAATATAGAACCTATTGAAATATTGTTTCTATAATTCCACTGAAATCTAATAAAATTGTTCAACAAAAAAAAAAACACTTAAAAGTTATTTCTTTTTACTACAGACATGCTGGAGTTTCTTTCTAACTGCTGAATGACCCCTTTAGCATCAACTGGGTTAATAATTTTGCTCAAACGGTATCATAAGCCAATATGGCTTTATTTTCGTCGAAGGTCACTCACTTATGCGCCTAACGGTCTTTTTTTTTTGTTGTTGTAAATATCCACTATGTTCTTTGCTATCAGACTTGAGTTGTTTTCGTACACGTCGTCGAGTTAACATTGGTGAAAATACAATAAAAATATTTAATTTTTTGGTCGTCCAGACGCAATGTAAACTTTCATTTCCAAAATTTCATTAAAACAATATTGATTTAAGATTTTTATTTATAATGATTCTCTGTTTTTAATGTACACTTCTGCAAGTTAAATATTTTTGAAAATTTCAACTGTGTCAATAATGAGACACAGTTTTAATGTAGAATTTTTTTTCCAAATTCAATGGAAGCCTGATTACGAATGTTGAATTTTAAATATCAAGTACTTCATTCTTTTTTTAATTTTCGAACTTTTTCGCAGAAAAGGCGAAACAACGTTTGCCGGGTCAGCTAGTTGCAGTATAATTTTTTTTTCTAACTATATTTGAAAAATGTAGCATGCATATAAATTGTATATTTATTTATGAGTACCATACACATTAATTTATAACAAAAATTATTACAAATATTGCGAAAAATGAGACAAAAAATTGTTTTTGACAATATTCAATCTACATACATATGAATGGAGAAATAAAAAAAAAAATAAATAAAAAATGTGTATGAAATTAACATTTTGTTATCACAAAAAAAAAAAAAAAAAAAAAAAATTAAAATTATATTTCGTACATATTTCGAGTATGCAAAATATGTGCAAATTATATTAGATTACAAAAATATTTGCATTTTAGTAATCAATTTTTATGTATAACTAGTTAGAATGCATAAAAAAAAATATGGTAATAATAATATTTCAGAATCATTTCATTTAGAATGCATAAAAAAATGATAATAATAATATTTCAGATTTCAAATCTCATTCGCATAGCAATGTACATATATAAATATCATGATGTAAAATATGCTAGATAAATAAAATAAAAGAAAATACGTGTTTACCAAATTTAAAATTTTTTGCTTTGATAAAAAATTACAAATAGTTTTTTTTTTTGTTTTTGTTTTTTTTTTAAATTTAATTAAAACAAAATGTAAAGTGTACAATATTTTATTTAAAATTCCATAAAAAGTTAAATATTTTAATACTTATTAAATTTCTTTTTGTTAATATACTCGTATACGTAGCTCATTCAAAGCTCACTCAAAATATAAGAGAAGGAACGAGGAGTATCTCAGTCGTATACTCTTTAATCAATTATGACATAACTCCTTGAAGTATGCTTGAATGAATTTCAAAAGTTTTTCATCTTAGGCAATTATTTTTTTCTTTTTTCTTTAAATACTTTATGTATTTATTGGTTTACTGTTACGTATACGTAACAGTAATTAAAAAGCTTTTGGTAAATTGCACACATCCATACATGTATATGTATGTATATCAAATATGTCTCATGTATGTATATTATTTGGTTGAATGCATCCATACGTATGTACATGTATATATGTAGATATGTTCATGAGTGCTTGCCTTTGATATAAATAAATGTATTTTTTTTATGATTTATTAAGAACAAGTAAGTATATGTAACATTTGAAAAATGTTCTTATAAAAAAAAAAAATTAAAAATGCGAATTAAATTAGGAGTTAGCAACAAATTATATCAATTGTAGTAATTCTTCTTCTGAAGAAATCAGAAAATTTCAGAAGCTTCCTAAATGACAACAGTGGTTTAATAAAGGATTTAAATATAAAAAAAAAAATTATAGGTAAAAAAATTTCTATTAAGCGCAGTTTTACTGGAACTTGCTGTTTTGGAACAGTAGCGGATCCTAGGGGGACTCTTGATGATAAAATTTTCCCTCTTTTGCCGATGAATATCTCATACATATTGATTGTTGATCATGAATCAAAACAAAAATCTTAAAGAGGAGGGGGGATGGGGGGGGGGGGGTGCAGGGACAGAAAAAAATAACGATCGGAATGATTACCGTAAAAAGGATAATTTTACAGAAAGGCAGAGCTCAGAAAAATATGGTGAAAACCTTATGAAGAGAGAACACATAAGTAAATAAAAATAGAATGAAGAAAGTGGAAAGAATGGAAAAGATCGGGAAAAACGGATTATCATGAAAAGAGGAGGAGATCGGAGTGGGGAAAATGACAGTAAAAAGGAGAGCTCAGACTAGTGGATAAGCCCAGTAAAAGGGAACAGAAAGTTTAAGGAGCTTAAAAAGGAGAAAATCATTGAAAGAGGTTAGGTAAAACAAAGAATGGGCCTAAAAAAATTCCGAATTTTCAGGAAGTGAACGGAGTTTAGCAAAGTTGGATATGCTCAGAAAGAGAAATTGGATCGAAAAAAAACCTCTGCCCAGAAAGAAAAAGGAGTTCAGAATGGCGAAAGGTAGGGCAGGGAGATTGGAAATGAGAGGAGCTCAGGTAGGTGGTAGAAAAAGACTTTTCATATTCAATAAGGAGGAGCTAATCAGAGTGGGAGGAATCGAAAGCTGGAAGAAGAAGACTATCGAAGAATATCAATAAGGAGAAGGAGATGGGGATGGGGAGACGCACGGAAAAAAGAGAGCTGTAGTCCAGTAAGAGGGGACGGATCAGAAAGTTTAATGAGCTTAGAAAGTAGAAAGACACTAAAAGCTTAGGTAAAAAAATGGGATTGGAGAAAAACGACCGAATACAGGAAGATTTCAAAAAGAGGAAGAAGTTTAGAAAGGTGGGATAAGCTCAGAATCATGGTGAAGAAAAATAGATTGGAAAGCTAAAATAATGCAGAAACGAGGAAAGCCACGAAAAAGATAATAAAAAGAAAGGAACTTTGAAAAAGGGGCAATCTAAAAAATTAGGAGGAGGCCAAATTAAAAGATGAACGAAGAATGATTTAAAAAAAGAAAAGACTATCAGAAATATGTGTGAAATTAAAAAGAAAGATGAGTTCAGAAAGAAAAAAGATCTCTGAAAAAGAAGGGTGATCAAAAAGATAAGATTGAAAATGGGTAGAGCTTTGAGAAGAGGTTCTTCGATATGTGAAAGAATTCAGCATGGAATGAATGAGCTCAGATAAGTGAAAGATTTTAGAAAAAGTGGGTGAGTTTTATAAAGAGCAGTATCACAGAAAATTAAGAAAACAAAAAAAAAAGAGGCTGGTCACAATAAAATATTTAAAAATTTGTAGCAAGTACCCCACAAAGCGGCTTCCTAAGTATACAATATTCAATTGTAAGCATTTATATTACTAAGCTTCAAATAAAGAAATATCATTTATTTGTTCGTATCAAAAATTACCCTAAAAGAAAAATTTATAATAAACATGTATATTCCAGAATTTCTCATATCAACTACAAAATTGTAAATTCGATTAAAAGAAAACCAAAAGAAAATTGCATTTTGGGATCCAGTTGAAGTAGTTTTCGAAATTAGTTGGGATTTGTTTTTTATTTGTGAATTTATTGTTATTAAAAATAGTTAACTGCCAATACGGATTTTGAAATAGGGAAAAAAATTTTCAAATACTACTAAAAGTTTCATAGTAAAACGGCAAATTAAAATCTAAGTGAAAAAACCACATATCTAAAAATTTTCAAATACTACTAAAAGTTCCATAGTAAAACGGCAAATTAAAATATAAGTGAAAAAACCACATATCTATCTACCAGGTTTTGAAAGTATCCCTCATTTATATATGCATAAATATAAAGATAAGTACATATGTATGTATGAATATGTATATAAATATGTGGTATTCGTATGTAACTACAAATACAATGGTAAAATAAAGAGAGTGCGCAAATAGTTAAAAAAAAAGAAAACGTAAGCAACGCAATGCCAAAAAAAATAAATAAATAAAAGGATAATTCCAACTTTAATCCTTTTAATTTTTGGTCAAATTATTGTCGTTCTACTTTCAGATACCACACATTCGTTGTGTGTGTATGTGTGTTTTTGTGATGCACACATTCATATACGTGTGGTGTATTTTTTTTACGACCACATTAACATACACTTGTACTTTCTCTATTCCTATCTCATTCTCTCATTTTATCACACATTTATTTTGCAAATAAAGTTTATATCTTTTTTGCACGTTGATATATTTATTTTTTTTTTTTTTTTATTTTTTTCATTGTGGCTTTTCGAAATTACTGTGTGTTAAAAACTTTCTAACGTTATCAACGCATATAAGCGTAAAATTTTGTGCGGTTTGTGCTAAATCCTAAGTACTTTTTTCGCACTAGTTTACTTCATAATTTTGTTTTTTTTTTTTTTAACTGAAATAAATTTAAGTATTTGTTCAGAATGTGATATAAATTTAAATGTAAATTTTATATTTTTTTGAGTAGAATTTTAAATTTATTTTTATAATTATATGCATGCATGTATGTTACTTTTTTTAATTTAGTTGCTAGAAAACGTGGCGCGCATCATTAGCTACGCACATGTTATTTGTAGTTTAAGTTTTTAATGGCTGATTTTTTTATTTTGCATCACTGCTTTGCTATTGTGTTTACTGTTAAATTTTTTTTTTCCTTTTTTGAGCTTAAACCAAAATTTATTGTTATTTATTTATGAAATTTATTGTAATTGCTTTGCGAAATTTATGACAAAAAGCGATTACTATTTTTTTTTTTTTTTTTTGTTTTTGGCTTAATTAATTTATATGTGAAAATTTTACAAAAACTGTAAATTTTTATTAAATGTTTTTCGCATCATATGGCAATAATTTTTATTACAAATTTAATAAATCATATGTTCTTTTTTCTACTAGTTTTAAGGATTTATTTACACACATGAACAAATTTCATATGATTGCTTTATCAGTATAAACAGTATAGTCCTTTATCAAATCAAATGCGTTCAAAAACGTTCATCAATATTAGAAATAATAAGGAATGTGTTCATAAATGTAACGAATATGTTCGCAATATTAATTAACTTGTTCGTAATATTAATTATTGTAAATAATACACATATTGATGAAACAGCACATTAATGCTGTAAATCAAAGCTTGATGAACGATATTCATCATATTGATAACAAAAACTTTTTCTTCTGTGTAATCATAATCATAAATGCGATATGAGAAAAGCTCAATTCACCACTTTCTGCTCATGTTAAGTAAGGAGAGAGATTGAAAAAATCTTAACACACGTTTTACCTAATAATTTTTTTTGGGTGTAAAATTTAAAAATTTCTTTGATCTAGTTATCTTTGAAAAATATGTCAGTTGTTATTTTTAATGACAAACATGTTGATTTATGGTGAGTTTGATCAAAATGAGTGAAGAAAAAGAAGTACGTCTTAAAATTATTAAAAATTTTCAAAAAAATCCAAATTGGTCCTACAAAAAATTTGCCAAAGAATTGAAGGTCTGCCGTCAAACTGTTTCCAATGTTATTAAACAGTTTCAGGAGAATTTGACCATCGATAGGAAACCTGGTTCGGGAAGAAAACAAGGACCACATGATATTGGGAAAGCCAAGAAAATAGAAAGCATATTGAAAAGATCTCCAAACACTTCTGGTAGAAAAGCTGCCCGGTAAGCCCAGTGCTCTGACTATTTGGTGCAAAAAGTTAAAGCCAATGCAAAAAGTTCCAGACAGGAATGCTGCAAAAAATTTAGACGCCAAAAGTAGGGGTCGGAAATGAAAATCGAATTTCATACAAAAATTTGGCATTCATGTTGTATAATGGACGACGAAACGTATGTACTGGCAGATTTTACGCAGCTTCCGGATCAAAATTTGTATGTTGCTGATGCTCGAGGAAATGTCGGAGAACAATTTAGGGGGTTTTCATTCGAAGAAAATATTCATAAATAATATTTATCAAACTGATTTTTAAATACAATAAATTAAATCAATGATACATTTGATGGGCCCTATAAAGTTAAAATTTTAGGAAAAATTTTCCGATTCTTTTTAATCTTAACCTCAAAAAAATGGCCAAAAGTGACAAAAAATTCCCAGAATAATCAAATAAAATTTTTTCAAATAAATATTATTCAATGTGCATTCTAGTGCATTTTTTTTTTTTATCGTGAGGGACATAATTTCATTAGCTCATTGACTTTCCACTACTGATGATGTTGGGTACATCATTTACCAAAAATTACCAAAAATTGTAGAGGCTAATTTTTTTCAAATGATCATCATTGGGAATTTGAGCCATTATCAATGATAAGGAACCCGGATGAGGTTGGCTTATATTCCCTAAATTCGTGAAGTCACAGCATTGAAAGAGATCTTTCTAGTCGTGGTGCTATGAGCAATAATGCGTTAAAAAATTAATTTTAAGATGGGTTTTGCTAATAAGATGGAGTTTTTGTGAAAGAATTTTTCACGTTGAACACGAATCTGAGGTCAAAAACTTCCCATCACGTCACGTTTTAGGAAAAAAATGGGGTTCCAACAAGTCTTATTTTACAAGGATCCGGTAATTTTTTCTATTTTTATTAATTTTTAAACTTTTCAAACTGATTCAGGGCGAAACCTTAAATCAAAAACAGTTACTGACCCAGAAAAACTATGAATGCAGGAGTGCTCAGTATCACCTTCTCTTTTTGAATCCGTAGTCAAATCTAATGTCGAAGAAAACAAATCGGATTTGATCGTATAGTGTAACTAAGATTTCAAATTTATTTTTTATATTTGACTTTTTAGAAAAAAAACCGATGGAAGTAAAAAATATCGTTAAATAGATTTTATTTTGACTTTTTTTTCATCCATTGGCAATTACTCTCAAAAATTAGAATAAAGTTTCCACATTTCGGGGGGGGGGGGGGCGGTCAGAAAACCGAAAACCCTTCCCCCCCTAAATACGGCCTTGGTCCGGAGCTAAGGCCAGTGGAGAGATATTGGGCTCTTGTGAAAAGAAACTTAAAGAGCACAAAAAAAATGTCCAAAAATATCGAAGATTTTAAAAGGAGATGGGCAAACTGTTCCGAAAAGGTGTCTGAAACAACTATCAAGTCTCTAAAAAGGTCCACGAGTTCATTATTAGTGGTTAGAACTATAAAAGTTATATTTTTCTGTAATTTGTAAAATATTATCAATTGAATAAAAAAAATCAAAACTCTAAAATCAACCGTTTAAAAATTATTGAATTTCGGTAGTTTTTAAGTTTTATAAGAATTTTCTTCATGATTAGCTACTTGCCAACAATATTCCCATTCAAACTGGATCATACAGTATGGAAACGAATGCGGTTACTATAAAATTTATAAGTTAACTAAAATCAAAAACTATTTTGATAATTTTAAAATATGATACTACAAATTATAGTTGATAGAGTAAGTATATAAATATTTATATTTAAAAGAATCTACGAAAACTTTTTCAAAAATATAAAATTTTTTAGAAAAAAAAAATTGCACAACATGAGCTGCAGGTGGATATTAAAACGGAAACTAAATACTAAGCGCAAAATTTTGCATACAGTCAACCAAAAAGTATAGAGTTTAACAATAAGCAAAAAAAGCTTACTAAAAAACTGATATGAAAATAAAAAAAGTCATTTACAAAAAGTTTTTACAAACTTAATAAAAATTTTATAATTAATTTGGAAAATATATTATAAAAATTAAAATAAAAAAAATTAGTGTTTGTATAGTTTTTAATTCAGTTATTATTAAAATTTTTGAATTTTTTTTTTTTTTAATAATTTGTGCATTTAAGTATTAGAATTTCTATTTGTGATTTTTGATTTATATATAGAGTGGTGGAGTGGAAGAAATTTTTAGTTTTAAATAATTTGTTACTAATTTTAATAATTAAAATTTGTTCTTTTTACTTAGGAAATGCTGGTGAAATTGAAAGAATTTGAAAGTTAGTATACACATACTCACACACACACAAAAGACGAAAAATAATTGCAGATAGGTGTGCGTATGTAATTAAAAGTGAGTGTGTGCGTGTGCGTATACAATTTCATAAACATATGAATAAATAAATTTGATTTCGAAGGATTTTTTTTTATAATTGTGTATACTAATATTGATTTAAAAATTTCTGTGAAATTTTCATAAAATTTAATTAAAAAATTTCTATAAAATTTAATTTAAAAATTTAAATTTTTTTTTTTTTTTTTTTGTGAAATTTTAGTTTGAAAAATTTTTTGGATGAATTTTTTGTTGATTGTTTGTTGCAATATGGGAAGATGGGTGTAGTTTCTTCTCTCACTCTCTTTCTCTTTTCTTTTTTTGTTTCGAAAATTTTTAATTTTTATAGTTAATTATAGTTTTTAAATATCAAATTTTTTGTGGGTGTTTTTATTTTTTGTATATTATTGTATAAATAAAAGCGCGTAAAAAATAAACAAAAATGAAGTTTGCTAGCGTTTTCATTTTCGTTTTAATTTTTATTTTGTATAAATTTAATTTTATGTTGAGCTAAAAAAGCATTAAAGTTAAGCACTTTTCATTAAAATATTTCTATGTGTACTTTGTAGTTAGAAAATATATTAATTGAAAAAAAAAGAAAACGTTTTTGTACTTTTTTATAAGATAAATTAAATATAATAAAGAAAGTATTAAAAGAACTTTTTTTTATTGTGTCTTGTAAAAAAAATGTGGACAGAGCTAACAAAAGTTCGTTTAGTTTGTATGTGTTTCCCAAAAGATTTAACTAAAATAGAATAAATGAGTTAATTAGAAAACAATGACTTGAAAATGTGGACTAAGTACTGTCGATGGAAGCTTCACCACTACCAGATCTATCGCTTTAAAAATTAAGATAAAGAGAGGAAACAGAAATAATAAAAACGTTTCAACATTCGTTGGTGAGTTACCAAGAGATCAGAGTTAAATCACGAAAGAATTAAAAAAGGGAAGGAGCTCAGACAAGAAATAACGCTTAGAAAGATTGGAAGAACTGAGAAAAATTAAAAAGTTGAAACAAAAGATCTCAGAAATAGAGAGGAAATCACAAAAAAAGGAAAAAGCTTAGAAAGAGAGAGCGGCTTCAAATAGGAAAGAAGCTCAGGAATGAGAAAGAGCTCAAGAAAAAAATAGCAGCAAAACAAAAAGAAAAATGAAAGCAGCTAGGAACAGGAGAGAGGCTTAGAAAGATTCCTCAGTAAGGTGAAAAAGCTCAAAAAATTGGTAAAACTCTGAAAGTTGGAAAAGCTCAGAAATGGAGAGGAACTAAATAAAAGGAGAGGAGCTCAGAAATTAGGCAAAGTACAGAAAGACGAAAGTGCTCAAAGCGATGACAGGTCGAGGAAGCTTAAAAAGTTGAAGGAGCTAAAAAAAAGGATCTGTAGAAAAGCTTAAAACTAAGAAGGAGTAAGGGAATGAGAATGAAGGCGTCCAACTCTGAAAGGCGGATTTGCTATTTAAGTGCAACTACCATTTTTTTCTATTATAGTTTGTTCTAGAAACTAAGAAAGATTCCATTTAAATGCAATCTGAATAGTGTCATTCTAAACAGAAGAAAAATCAAACACAGTTCTGAATGTAACTGAGTAGTTAATAAGCAAAGGTCTTTATGTTGAATACATTGAATTACACAAGTTTCAAAAAGATTTTGATTGAAGGACTTTAAAAAAAAAATTAAAACCTAAAATGGTTAATATTCAAATAGAATTTAAAAAAATTTATATACACGAACTTTTGTTAGCATCCTAGTATTTGAAAAATATACTCAAAAAAAAAAAAATAAATAAACTTAATTTGAAAGAACTTTAAAGCGCGTTGAATATTTTGCATTATTTAATAAATATTAAATTTCAATAGCGTGTTGATTTATGCAATATTCTTTTTATAAGAAGTTATTAAATCAACAGTTTCTTTAAATGACAAACTATAAATAAAACATAAATAAATAAAAATGTATATAAAAAAAAAAATTATTTAATTATATATAAATTATTATATAACAAACAAAAAACGATATTTTTATTTAAATTTTGATCAAACAAAACGCATTTCGAATTTTCATTACACTGAGAAAAAGAAACAAAAATTAAAACAATAAAATTTAAGCAAATCAAACAACATTAACGTCCATGAGGTTCTCAACTTATCAGTAGTAAAAATTTCAATTCAAAACAATGAAAGAATTTACAAAATTCAAAATATATTTCTTCTTTATTTAAAATAAAAAAAAAGTATTTTAATAATTTATTCATAAAAATTTTAAATTTTTATTCAAACTGAATTTATTTTTATTTTTTGGTACACTCTACAAAAAATACTCACGATATGTTTCTTTTTTAAATTTTTCAAAAAAGCATAGTTTAAATAAATCAAAATAAGTAAAATTTTCTTTCAGTGTATTAAAAGTATTAAGTATTTTCTTAGCAAGATATTGTATGTTTGTTTGTTTTTCTCATAAATAAATAATTTAAGCAGCGTATATTTATTTCTTAGTTGTAAGTACGTACGTTTGTTTGTTTTATATGAGTTTAGTTTTTAAGTTTTATTTTTTATGTAAAGATATTTTTTTTTTTTTGTTTTTTGTAAAAAATAGTAACAACAAAACGTTTTTTTTTTTTTTTTTGGGTTCGCTTTAATAAAGAGAGTTTAGAGAAGAAATATTATTTTGTGATATCGTACCGTTTCGCTCACCTTCTTGTCCCACTGCAGGACATACGGCACTGGATGATCATTGGGGAATTCAACGTGACAATTGAATATGACACCTTCGCCGAGTATTGCTGTGATGTGTACAGCATCTTCTGTAAAATGAGAAAAGAGAAAGAAGAAAAGAAAAAAAGGGGGAAAAAAGTGAGTCAATATGTAACGAAAAATACATTAGAAATGATGTCTGCCTATCTATTCCAATTGAATTTAATAGCTTAAAATGCTTGTGTGTGTGTGTGTGTGCACTTTAATCCCAAACATTTTCTATGCAAAAATGCAAAGAAGATATCAAATTTTCAATTACTTTAGAAAAAAATATCAAGTTTCTCATTACGAGTGCTTACAATGGGCAATATGATGATAAGTAACTAAAGTATTTTACTGGTGTACTCGTATGCCTAATTAGGATTGGATTTCTATACGGTAGCTATAGTGCATGAGGGCAATGAGAGATTTTCTTAACATGCTCAATTAAAATAAATATCAGACTTATTTTCTAATTCCAAGAATGTAAATAAGCATCTTCTGTATTAAGTAATGTATAAAATTTCGATATTCATTAATGAGTTTTCCAATGAGCAGGAGCATACCATATGGCTGGCAACCAGCACTTAAAGTCAACTAGCAGGTGCTTTTGATTGACTAGATATTGTGATTGATAACTTACGACTAGTTACACCTGACGAGTATAAGCGTACAATTAACAAGAGTCGATGGTTTGAAATATTCGGCTTATTAAAAATAACGAGTAGGAGTAAAGAACTAACTAGAGTCGCTGATTTGTAATTTTAAGCTTGTTCAGGTCGATACAACTAACTAGTAAACCTGACGAATAGATGCATAATTGGTTACAACTGGTTAAACCTGGCGAGTGAGAATATGCGTTTCACTAAAGACAATGATTTGAAACTTTTTATAAGTTGAAGGATACGTGTAGAAGCGGATATAGTAAATTCGAACCAATGAATTTACCTTTGACTATCTTAGTGCAACGAGTGAGAGCATACCACAAACTATAATTGATGGTTTGAATCTTTTGGCTAGTTGAACATGACGAGCATACGATTGACTAGAACCGATCATTTATACTTGACAATTAATAAACCTGACGAGTAGGACCATATGAATAACTAGAGACGATGATTTGCAATTTTTAGCTAGTTTAATTCGACGTGTAGGTATATATATATATGATTAACCAGAGTCGAAAATTCGTAACTTTTAGTTAGTAAATTCTACGAGTAGAAGTATAAAGCTAACTCGAGCCAAAAATTTTAAACTTTTGACTAGTACGTGATGTAAAGGGTTTTCCATTAGGGACATAACAATTTCGTATCTTTATATGAACGCACCTTTAAAGTTTTTTAATGAACTGTTAATGTCAAAAGGTTAGTTAAAGTCAACATTTTCATCATGGTTAAGTTCACGAACTAGTAACGTTTTTAAATTACTAAAAATTACTACCGAAATTCTGAGTGGGTGGTCGCCACTTTAAGAGCGCTTACTCCAGTTTTCGGTCGTAATAATCGCCCCACCCGACAGGTTGTGCGTGCTATAGTGGATAAATTTGAGTCCATATTTTCACTATTGGATGTACCGGTGCCAAAAAGACGTCGTATTTCTCGAAGCGAAGAAAATATCGCAGCCGTAAGTGTATCGATTCAAAATGACCCAAAGCAGTTGATTCCACGTCGTTCTCAAGAATTGGGCATCGCTCGAACGACACTGTGGCGTATTTTGCGAAAAGATCTTGGCACACATGCTTACAAGATGAAATTGACTCAAGAACTAAAGCAACTTGATCATTTGAAATGCCAAAACTTCTCCAATTGGGCTCTGGCAAAGCTTGAAGAAAATTTAGAAAATCATCGAAAAATCATCTTCAGCGATGAAGCTCATTTCTGGTTCAATGGCTTTGTTAATAAGCAAAATATGCGTTATTGGTCAGCAACAAACCCACATGTGCTTCTTGAGACACCGTTGCATCCGCAAAAAGTTATTGTTTAGTGCGGTTTTCATGCCGCAGCACAGTGCGTCGACAGAAGGCAAAAGTCCAAAATTTTGTGGAACAAAATTCCAAAAATTTGGTATCATTTTAAAGGTAATAACTCAAGCAAGTAAGAAACAATAACAGTTTTGGTCAAAACATATCTTTGGGACCGGTGTAAGCCGTCAAAGTGGAGATATTTTACTCAAAAATCAATACTTAATACAGTTGAGATTTAAAGCATTTTACAAAACAGTTTACCACAAAAGAACCATGAAAACTTTTATAACAAAATTTCATGTATTTATTTCAAATTAAATTAGGGATATATCCCAGCTAAATTTTTATTCCTAAACTTTTTAACCTATATTTTTAACAGAAGCTTTAAAATGTAAATTTTTTATGGAAAAAACCAAAAATTCTCCAAATTCAATGGACAAAAAAAAGGTCACAATGGGTAAAAATTTAATTGTGTATAGTATACTTTCAACTATCAGGATTAGGAAAAAAATTCTGCACATTTCTGCGCTTTTTCCAAAAAAGTTATTTCTAAAATAGGTCCAAAAGCAACTTTTCGTATTTGACAAATGCGAGGCTTACATAGAACGTGTGTAAGTCGAAAGAAAAAACTCTCCAGTTTTACATTTTTAAGCTCTAACATTATTCACATATATCACATATAAATACTTTTTGCTGTTTTGTACAATTTAAAAGCAGTTATAAGGTAGTAAATAGTATTAACCACGTTTGACCATAGTACATAATTGCAATTTTAATTTTGACTTCTCCATCTTTCTGGATACCTTTACTAACATTTAAAAAAAATTGAAAAGTTAATAATCAAGTGTGCAGCGACATTATTTTATTTCTTTTTAACCAGTTTTACTTCGAAAAACGGAGTTTTAGCACATTTAAAGCTCAGTTGAGTCAAAACGATAAAGATATCTTAAAAACTAATTTCATTTTCGGATTCGGCGTATGCGACTTATGTACAAAATTTCATAAAAATCGTTCAACTCCTTCAACTTTTGCCAAATTTTACACTACGTCGACGCACTGTGCGTAGGTGTGATTGGGCCGTATTTTTTCGTGGATGAAAACGACCGTCATATTACCGTCAATGGAAAGGGCTGTGGTTTCAACAAGTCGGCGTCACTAGCCACACAGCACACGTCACAATCGACTTATTGAAAGGTAAATTCGGTGAAAGTGTTATCTCGAGAAATGGTCCGGTTAAATGGCCGCCTCGTTCATGCGATCTAACGCCATTGGATTTCTTTTTATGGGGCTATATAAAGTCACCGGTCTATGCCAACAAGCCAGCAACTTTAGACGAGCTCAAAGACAAAATCAAACACGAAATTACCAACGTTCGGGTCGAAATGTGTGCGAGAGTGGTGCAAAATTGGGTTCAAAGAATCGACCGCTTTAAACGGGCTCGTGGTGGTCATATGACCAAAATTGAATTTCATTCATAAAATGTAATGCTTGCACTACACCCACAATAAATTTGAATTCAATATCTCATAAAATTTTGTGTTTTATTAATAGATAAAATTGTTATGTCCTTAATGGAAAACCCTTTAGTAGTAGCATATGACGATGATTTGCAGCTGATTCAATTCGAAGAGTAGGAGTATATGAATAGCTAGATATCACAATTTGCAACTTTTATCTAGTTCAAATCGACGAGCAAGAGCCTATAAATAACTATAGACTACGATTCAAAACTTGTGAATGGTTAAACTTGACGAGTTATTTCCATTTTAGTTATTTATATGCTTCAATAAATAACTAAATAATAATTCAATTATTTATATGCTTCAATAAATAACTAAACGTAATGATTTAAAACTTTTGACTAATTAAACCTAACGAGTAGAAGCATAAAACTTACTTAAGTCAACAATTTGTAATTTTAAGCTAGTTTCGTTTAACGAGTAGGAGCATACAATTATTTAGAGTCGATGACTAGATGCTTTTCACTCGTTAAATTTAATGAGAACACAATTACGTATAGCCGATAGTTTTTAATTTTTGAGTTCAACTAGAAGGAGCATACGCGGCTGACAAGACTGGGGCTCTTATTTTATTATTTTGATTAGTTTAGCCTGAGGCGTGGAATTATTAGGCTAATTAGAGCCTATGTTCAATTAAAACTACGAGTAGAACGACAGTTTGGAGCAGGTTTCGCAATTTGAAGTCAAAACTAAATAAATAATTCAACTGTGATGCGAAGCAAATTGCCCACATTTCCTTAACTTATTTTTGAAGGTTCAAGCCAATGAAGAGATTAAAAAACTTTCTCTATGTGAATATAATACCTCAGAAAAGTCAATTATTATTAAATGGCAGAAACAGAAAACTTGCAGAAAAACTCATAGAGTTTCTCTACGTAAAGAAATGGTTCTTATATTAATTATTTCAGAATCCAAAACCTTGCAGTATAGCCTTTTAAAAACCAAATACAAATACTTCCAATGATGTTGTCCTCTCACCTCATGCTTTCTAGGAGAAATAAAAATTTTAATTTTTTTTTATTTTTTTTTTGCTGATATTATTTCAGTGCTCTCACCTTGGGATAATAAAATCATTTTCGAACTATAAAATAAAATTTATAAAAAGAAAACGGAAATGTTGTACATAATAAAGTTCAATAAAATAAAAAAATAAAATAAAACTTGCTAAGCTTAATACATGAACACATACACGCTCAAACTAACTTACTAAACATTGACAAGCATTAATGCTATCAGCAAAATAGCCAACATAAATGTCATCAACTAACACTAATCAAGTAGAACATGTATGCATGTGTCTCTGTGTGAGTGTGTGTATTATAACATTAACACGTGCAAAACTAACACCCACAACAAAGCTCCCACACAACCGGACTAACGCTAATGAAATGACAGCCAAGTTACGCCAGGTATGTATAAGCTGAAGTAGAATATAGAAAGCTTTCAAAAGTAGAATAGTGAAAAGGAATGACTGAGCATAAGAGTGAGAAGAAGATTTAAGACACGAAAGTATGTACATACAAAATGAACATGAAGTAACAAAATGCTTGAATAAAAAAAAAAAAAAACACAAAAAAAAAAGAAAAATGTAAGTGAGAAGATGAACACTCGCCTACATAAATGTATACGCTCTCACATATACATATGTAGATAAATATGTACGTGTATATGACCATATAACTGGTTAAGCTTGTCTATACACAAAAATGAAAGAAGCCAAGTGGATCAAAAAATTATAAAAAAAAACTAAAAACTAAAAATAAAATGAAATGAGAAAAAAAAGTTGATGGTCATACTTGACACCAGTGCACCTTTCAGCTACGTTCACGCTCCCCGCATTGCGCTGCATCGACACCGTTCGCCCGTCATTCATTGCAATCCCCGTAGTCACATTCGACTTTCATTCACGAGAGAGCGGAGGCGCCAGCCTGCACAAGTATCACTACAGTGTTGTGTAATGTCACATCACGTCACATCATGTCACATCAACTCATCGCATTGCATTGCATTACACAGCGCATTGCATTGACGTTGTCGTCGTCAGCATGAGATCGCATCAGCTGCAGGTAGTGAGTGCATGAATGAAAAGAGCGAAGCTCTCTTTATGTGTTTTTGTTGGGGGAAACGGAAACGACTTGTCGATATTTCTTCCGCTTGACATTTTCTTCAATGAGAGTTCATTTTTCGTGTCACCTGCATGTCTAGGGTACTTTAGGGGTTTCCGCTGTTGCTGACGTTTACACTCACGACATTTATGCTGCCTATTTTATGCTATGAGCTATGTCCTTCTGGAAAACATTTTTGTTTTTTTTTTTTGGCGTTTTCTTTATTTTGTGATTATTTTGCTACTTCCATGTTTTTTGAAGCCATGTTTATTTTTATTTCACAGAATTTTTTTATTTTTATATTTTGCTTTGCACGTTGCTTTGCTTTCTTGTGTGCTTAACTTTTTCACCCTTACCATCAGCCCTCGTCAGAACCTCTAAGTGAATGAACTTTTTCAACGTTTTGTGCTAAAAATAAACGAGTATACTTGGATAGGTATTTATACACCATGACAGCCTTAGATATCCTTTTTTCACTTCTCCTCTCTTTCCTTTTCGTTTTTTTTTTTTCTTTTTGTTAGTATGTCTCTTGTGCGCTTTTACTCTTTCGTATAGTATAGTGCTTTTGTTGAATTGTCCTTTTGAGTATGTGGTTATCATTCTAACGTCATTCATACCAGTTGACGATATCCTTGTTTTCAACTGCCTTACATAGTGTTTTCTTTTTCTTTTTTTTTTTTAAATATATTTTTTGAAAATATAGAAAAAAGAATATTTAACTATCAACATTTTGCTACTCTCATTCTCTGCCTTTGGCATTTGGTCACTTTTCTTGTATGCACATAAAATTTTTTTTTATAAGAAATATTTTTTAGTTGCTGCCAGGAAATATATTTTTGTTGCTACTTTGAAAACTTTCTGGCCGTTGATGTGTCCATTTGTTTGTTTAACCATGCACAAAGTTCTATGGTACATACTACACTTGCATGTCTTCTGTCAATTTGCCTGTCAGCAGTAGATGGGTTAAGTATACATAGTTACTAATAATTTTCTAGTATGCTACATAATTTATTTTCATTGCTGGGAATTTGTTCACAAGAATATTCAAGAAATAATTAAATTTAATATTGCTTTTAAAATAACTACATGGTAGTTGAAGTAGAGAAGATAAGATGCTTTAAGATGTGAGAGGACGTAACATTTCTGAGTATCCTCAAATAACTAATTATAAGAAATGAAATGAAATAATTAGTTAGGAAAGACTTACTTATTTTAGAGGTAATAAACTAACTAATTTTAAGAGCTTATATAAATTTATCAAATCATCTTAAATTTCAGTAAAACTTCTCAAATACATAAATTCTATTATTTCTGAGTAAATGTTGCTCAGAAATGAGTTACTTAGTTAATGAGTCATTATCTAAAGGAGTTATATAATAATGACTCATTTTGTCCAACTCACGCACAGAATAGCTTATACACTGAATGATCCATTTCTAGATCAGGTTAAATCCCGCTGAAGCGCCACATATTCTGAATTATTGATTAATATTGAATAGGCTTGTGTTAATTCGCTACCTCTAGGATAATCGCCACAAACTTTCGCAAATGAAACATTCATTAATGTTTAGCAGCTAAATAATGTTTAGCGGAAATATTGTTAACTAGAGTATGTGAATCAAAGATTTGAACGTCTATTAAAACTTGAAGCCATTAAATAATATTTCAATTCTCGCTATGAATTTGAGATTTCAAGTTAAAGAAATTTGGTATTGAAGTCAAAGAGGTATAAAAACGCATTCATAAATTACACTGTGATCGAATTAAAAAAAAAAAATTGTAACAGACGGGAGACATATCGTTTCTAACTAATTCGGGGGGGGGGGGGGGTCTAGGAATTCAGTGGTGATAACCGTTTTTCTCCCTATCAGCAGTGTTTCATACAAATTTGATATTTATTTTCAGAAACAAATAATTTTAGACATAGCTCCTATACAAAAATCCGTCAGAAATCCTCAAAAAGTGGAATATTTGTATGGGAGTTGCCCTCATTTTACATCGAAATAAATTAAATTTTTGCACACATAATTTTTTTCGTTAAAAAACTAATTTCTGAAAGTTTCAGAGCAATCGGCTAAAAAATAAGCATCCAGTTCTCATAAAAGCTGAAAATTTGAATCATTTTTGGAATTTGGGTTAATGTTTCCTAAAACTAAGTTTACAGATTTTTGTTGTTCAGTGACCTATAGTAAAACTTCATGGGCAATATATTTTTTGAACATATTAACCCTATATCAACCCTCGTAATGGGTAAAACAAGTAACTTTTTCGATAAGGGCAAAAATGACCCGTACTGGAGGGCGCCAAAGGGTTAATATGTTGGAGGAAAATATTATACGGAAAATTTTACTAAAAATTTCCGAGCATACAAACAAGCTTTGATGCAAAACTAACAAGTTGTCATATGGTTTATTTTACTTAAGCCCGCATACAAAAAAAATTTGAGGTAAACTTTTAAAACGCAGAGACCAGTATGATTTTTTGTCCCGAGTTCTAGCAGAATCCACTTGCAGAACCTTGTTATTTTTGGAAAAATTTATTTTTGTCGGATAGTGAAATTTTTGTTTAGTAATGTTTGATCGGTCGTTATGAGAACTGGATACTTATTTTTTAGCGGATTGTTCAAAACCTGATTTTTTAACGAAACAAATGATGAGTGCAAAAATCTAATTTATTTCGATGTAAAATAAGGATAACTCCCATACAAATATTCCGCTTTTTGGGGATTTTTGACGGTTTTTTGTATGGGAGCTATGTCTAAAATTATTTTTTTCTGCAAATAAATACCAGATTCAGATTTTTCATGCCAAAAAACCCCTCGATACGAATTTTCACTGCAATAAAAAGAGGAACATATAACTTCGTAGTATACCCCCAAACCAAAACTTAAAAAAAAAATTTTTGTATGAAACATTGCTGATAGGGGAAAAACGGTTATCACCACTAAATTCCTTGACCCCGAATTAGTTGGAAACGATATGTCTCCCGTCTGCTACATTTTATGACCAGCACAGTGTTATCAATCAAATATATGTAAACCATTTATTGATTGATTGATTCACACACAAACTCTACAACTGAATGGTTTTGATTCTGATTGATTCACATACTGAATTTATAACTGAATGAAACAGTCTAACTAAATGGGCCGAAGGAACTTCTCACAGTTGACTCAATTGTTTAGGTTAGGTTGGAGTGGCAGCCTTCTACTTAAAAGCACACTTAAGCACATAATTTGGCTCATTGTGATACCACAGTGTGGCGCGACTCCCCCATTTACGGAGTGGAGAACCATGAGGTATCCATAATGAATCTGGCTATGTCCTTAATATTTATGGCTGATAGCTCGGACAGACTAGTGAAGAAAGGTAAGCTCAGGAGTTTTAGTCTCCTTTTGGTCAGGGATGGGCATTCGCACATGAAATGGAGGACTGTTTCTTCTTCTTCCTCAGAGCCGCAGCCCCGACAGAAGTCATTGAAACGCAGTCCTAGTCTTGCAGCATGTCTCCCCATTATGCAGTGTCCCGTCAATTGTTTACTGTTTCATTCCCTGAGTGGTTCACTGTCTGACAAGATTCAGTCGCTCATTGGTTCACTTGCTGACTGATTCACTCACATAATGATTCACACATCGGCTGGTTCACTCACTGACTAATTCTACCAATGGCTAATGAATTCATAGACTTATTTGCTTAATGACTCATTCACTCTCTAATCAATCTTCTCATAGACACTCGCTGATCCCTTCAAAGACTGAGAGACTGAGATTATCTCACTTCTGCATAGGGTTCAGTCACAAACTGACTCACTCACTAACAAAAACTAACTGACTAATTTTTTGGCAAAATTGACTGAGAAGATTCATTCAGTGACTGGTTAATTCACTGCATGATTTACTCATAGGCTAATTTGCTCACAGAAAATCTCATATATGAATGGCGGTCAGTTACATGTTGACTCATTGAAAGGCAAGATTAACTTGCAGGACTTTTTGGTCCATTGTATGTCTATTATATTACCAAATAGATTCATTAATATGCAATTACTGGCAGATTAACCTCTGATAAGATTCACACACCGATTTATTCAAACACTGACTGATTCAAACACTGACTAATTCATTCTTTATCTGCTACCCTCACAGACTGGTTCACGCACTGATCAATTCATTCATAAAACATTTTTCTTAGTAGCTGTTTAACTCATTCTCTAACTGATTCGAACAGAATTGACTCATTGTCTGACCGACACATTATCTGGGAGATTTATTCAACTATAAGATTCACTTACTGGCTTATTAGCTCACATGCTGACTGACTCACTGATAAGCATCTAGCTGGACCACTAATTCCTGAAAAATTAAGCCTCGAAATAATATTCACTAATTTTGGTAGGTGTGGTTCTTTTCATATGAACAAAATAAAATAAATAGTACAGCTAATCCTTGAAAATGAAAAAAGTTTTTGTTACATAAAATTGAATTTAAACTAAGCTTTTCAATATAACAATATTAGCATCAATTCCGATGATTTATTGATTTCATTATAATAATAGCAACTACTCCTGGATGTTACTTGCATTGGCGACTATTAAAAACTAAAAAAAAAAAACAATAATTATTGATAAAAATTTACAGTTCCAATTGATTAGTCACTACTTCGATTCGAAACGTGTAAAAATACATCGAAATTAAATTTTGCAATTTGAAAACTATGTAAGTAACTACTACATGACAACTTTTAATGCAATTTGTTGATTTACAGAGCATAAACAGAAATAGCAGAAGTATGTAGAAGAAGAAGAAGAGCACTACTATTGATACTTAATAAATCTTCAATCACGTTACTTGCCAATGAATGAACGTGTTTCCAATTTACAATTGACAATAGTAGCAAATTTTTAGTGTGGACTCGTACATAAACACTCATGTCGCCCAAACTATAGTAGGTACTTTAAAAGTAAAATTGATAGCAGGGAAATATGCGCTATAGCATAGCATAGCATTAAAGTAACAATAAAACTACTCTACGGTGCAGTAACTAACTAACTAACAACACAAGACACACCTACATAATTTAACAAAAGATAGGAAGTGTTGTTACTAGTGGCAATGTGCTAGCCAAACTAAAGGAACTGAACGAACGAACGAACGAATATTGCAATCAACACCTTCATTTGTCACGTCAATAAGTACAAATGAAGCTACTTGTTTGGTGTTCTAGGTGCGATATGAAAGTATACGAGTATGTGTGCAGTGTTTTCTGTTGCCTTATTCACCACTTGGCTTTGAAGATTGTCAATTTATAGGTAGGTAGGTAGGTAAAAAGAAAAAGAGACAGACAGAGAGAGAAGGAGAGAGTTTTAATACATAGTTGTAGTAGTGCTGATAGTTGTCAAGTATTTTCTGCAGGACGAACGAAATAAACCATATTACATTTTGTAATCTATGATTCTTTAGTAGCAGCTGTGATGAAAACGACAACAACAACACAATTGAGTATTGCTCGTTTTTGTAGTTGTTATTACTATTATTGGCGCAGTTGCTATTGTCGCTAGTATTGCTGGTTGTCCTTCAATGTACCGCATACCAAAGTAGCGAAAGATTTTCATCGATTCAATATTTCGAATTGAAAATTGTCAATAGATCAATAGACACGTTCATTCTATTGTTAGGTGCTATTTTTTTTTTGCATTATTAATTCTATACTTTTGTTATTGTATTACTTAGTATTTTATATATCATTGTAATTTTTGTTGTTGGTTCTAGCAAATAGAAAATCAGTTTAAACGGATATATAGTACCTACATACACATCTGTACTCATCGTAATCGTACATTGTATGGAAGTTGAAATAAATTTGAATAGCTACTACTGCTGCTCTCTTAACTTTATTCAACATTTTCCGTTTGCATTTCCGATACTTCTCGCTATTACTACTCAACTTTTGTAGTCATTTGAATCTTCAACCTTTCTACCCTCTCTCTCTCTCACTCTCTCTCTTTTATTTTCGCACTCCCTCACATCAGTTCAATATTCCTTCAGCTTAGTTCATTCATTTCACTCATTTCATTTTCCTTCCTTCTTCCTTTTATTGTCGTCATCGTTTCATTGCCATCGGTCGCTCGCTACCACTTGAGTTGAGTGTAATTCTCGAATTGAGTTCAAGTGATTTGTTGATTATCACTTTGATATGTTGATGTCCAAATTGAAGAATTGTCAATTGATGCGAATTGTTCGACAACAATGACAACGAAGACGGTGTCCTTCGAAAATAATCAAAAGTTTGTTTTATTCAATTGAATATTCATGAGTCACAAAGAAAAAAATGAAGAAAAATAACTTTCGTGCATATGTGTGTTTGTTTATACAGGTCTGCCTGAATTTTTAATTTTAGGGCAAATTAAATGCAAGTACAAATGAAGTACTCTTACAAACACGCTTATAAAAATGGCTATGGTGTGATTCAAATCAGATATATTAGTACGAAGTCATTTCGTCGGCAAGTCAACTGACCAACTGGCTCATTTTCTTATTTTACACAATTTTGTGCTGATTTTTTTTTTGTGTGAGGCTGAGTTTTCTGATCGGGGGAGTATATCATCAATTCTTATGCATCGATTTAAAAAAATTTCTAATTATACATAAATTTTGGGAATCAGTCTAGTGAATCTTTGATTTCCTTTATATGAGAGATTTCCTCTAGTGATAGGTTTTGAAATCTACATGAAAATAATATTAATTTTAATTTTATAATTACATTTAATCATTATAAATTTTAATAATCTACTTGGCATGGTTTAAAGATACACCATTCCGAATTGCCGAATTGCCACGCCCATTTTCCTCTTTTAGAGATAAAATTTACCAAAATCTCTATATAGTTGAGTTATACTTCACGCGAAGCATGTATCATCCAAATTTATTGTTTCTATGCTTATTTGTTTGAGCTTGGTATGAATGAATCACTAAGTATTCATTCATGAGTCACTCAGCAAAAGCTTTTTTTTATATTCAAAAATAATTGGAGTGAATTCTACTAAAGGTATAAAAGTTAATATGATTCTATAATCCATTTGAATAAGCCTATCTGTATAGCTTTCTGGATCGATCTAATGACAATCGTATTACTATAAAAAAAAAAGTACCTAAAGTAGAGACAAAATCGATTTTCTTTATTGAAAGACTGTAAAAAATACATATGCATAGACATAATGCAGACTAAATACACTACATGGTATTTTACAATAAAGGAAAATGAAACAGCAATGCAATACTCATGCATATTCTCATATGCTCTTATACCCAATAGCCAATATATGAAATACTCTTCAAAGAAGCGCTCAGGAAGCGCTGAATTTTTACTGCACTTTGAGTAAAGATAATGATTCATCTACATAAAATAATATGAAAGCCACGACCATAAGTATTCTGTAAGCGGTGGCAGAATATGGGTTTCTTTCAAAGTTTTTTGAGCATTTCTTCTAAGATTTTATGAGCATTTACTTAGAGCTCTGGCAGAGTGTTTTTTTACGGACTGATAAAGTGTTTCTCTGAATCTGTGACGGGTGTTATTTTGAAACTTGGTCGAGTATTTCGCTGGAACTTTAGAAGACAATTTAATTGAAGAATAAATAGAGCGTGAACAGAAAACTAAACTATGATTCATTCGATGGAGGTTTACTTCCTTAGATATGATGAATGCATTTATAAATATAGTGAGTGTGCTTGCAATATTGTTAAGTGAACACATCATATCTATGAAAGCAATGCCATATTTAGGGGGGAGGTTTTAAGGATTCTAACTTCCCCCTCCCCCCCCCCCCCGAAATGTGGAGACTTTCTTCTATTTTTTGATAGTGGATGAAAAAAAAGTCAAAATAAAATCTATTGAACAGTTTATAAATATTTTTTATTTCCATCGGTTTCTTTCTAAAAAGTCAAATATAAAAAAATAAACTTGAAATCTCAGTTACACTATGCGACCAGATCCGATTTGTTTTCTTTGACATGAGGTTTGACTTTGGATACAAAAAGAGAAGGTGATGCTGAGTAATTCTTCATTTATAGTTTTTCCAGGTCTGTAACTGTTTTTGATTTACAGTTTCGGGTTTAGGACTCATTTGGAAGGGCATGATTCAGCCTATAATTTCTGGATTTCGAAGTTTGTAGCACGCCACTGTTCAGCTCTCCAATTTTTGAAAATGGGCAAAAATTCTATTTTAGGGTTTTCCATCCCATTTTTACTAAAACGTGGCATGATGGTAAATTTTTGACCTCAGATTCGTGTTCAGTATAAAAAATTCATTCATAAACACTAGGAATTATTTTATTCGCAAAGCCCATGTAGGGCAGTGGTAGTGGATCAACTCCAAAGAAACAATCTTAAAATGTAACTAATTCTTTAACCCATTAATGCTCAGAGCACCCCGATTCGAAAGACCTCTTTCAATGCAGTAACTGCATGAATTTTGGGAATAGAAGCCAACCTAATCTGGGTTCCTTATCATGGCCCGAATTCCCACTGACAATCATTTGAAAAAAATGAGCCTCTGACTATTTATAGTATTTTTGGTAATTTTTTTGAGGTCGGGCTCATCATCATCATCAGACTAAAAATCCCCCCCGAAAAAAAAATCCTGGCTACGGCCCTGTATGAAAGTATATATATATTAATCAAAATAATTTCTACTGAATGAGAGTATTTCAAAACGATATTTTTCCTACTGGGTAAGCTGCTGTACGTGTTCCTACATACATGAAAAATATTGCAGAGGAAATGAAACTTTCTAGCTCTGCCTTTCAACGTAATCATCCATGTGTAATATAAGCGTATATGTTTATATGTAGAAGAACAGTAGCAAAGTTAATATACACTTAAATAATAATGCACAAGTGTTGATAACAGTCGGTGCACGTACGTTTTTATATGTATCTAAGTATATGTGTGTGTGTATGTTATTATATACATACATATGTATATGAAAAGGGATTTAATGAAGATATTAAAAAAGTTTAAGTATGCTGACATTTTGCAATTAAAAAATATGTAACTATATATGAAAAAAGAAAACCTTTTATCTTACGATAAAACAAAAAACAAAAAAAAATTCATTTCAATGAAAAAGACGGAAAGAAAGTTACCAAGGGAATGAGCTCGCTGGAGAGTGAGATAGAGAGAGGGAGTTAGAAAAACATAGAGAATAGCAAGTTTAATTGCGTGAAGAAATGAAGTGAAATTCAAGTGAAATTTGTTGTACACAATGGCAGCAGCAACGTCAAAGCAAACGTCAGGGAAAACAAACTTTATCATAATTATAATTAACTACAATTTAACCCATTTCTATTATATTGTATTTACACAACAAATTTTCCTTTTTCACTATGACATTTCTATTTACTATGCCGCCATACTCCCCACACCATGCACTTAAAGCTAATTTTCTAATTTCACAAAAGTTTTGCGTTCGCGTTGGAAATGGTTGGTTGGCATTTGTCAATGCCATGTTTTGCAAAATAACATAAATTTTGTGTTAAAATTTTCTTAAAAGAAGAAGAAAATTTTATATCCTGCGCCATATGCCAGCCAGCAAATAAAAGACAGAGACAAGAGAGTGAAGTAACGTTAAATATAGAGCCAAGTCAAGCTAGGACAGTGTGTCATTGCTAATGCCAAGAGCAGCCAGCAGCGGCTAACTAGCTTGTGCCGCACGAGTGCTACTATTGCTAACTGTTGTTGCTGTTTATGCCATTATTGAGTTAACATTTTGTTTGAATTTCGTTTCACGAAATTGTGTTACGCGTTACGTTGCGTTTCGCTCGCATTGCGGCTACTATGAATGGCATTTAAGCGTAATTTCGTTAATGTCCAAACATTTTGCTTAAAAGAAGAAGAACAGCAAGAAGAAGAAGAAGGGTTGGGACTTGCTAGTACATAAGTAAATTATTTATATTTTGTTACTGCTGCTGTTCACCCACTCTCAAAAATGTATTTACGTAGAAATAAAAGAATATCAAACATTTTTAAGTTTTTTGTTTTTTTTCACCAACCACTGCGTGCGAAAGTTAATTTTTTGAAAAGCTGCCGCTGCTGTTTTGTTTGCGTTAAGGTTTTAAACTAAATAGTAGTAGAAATGAATGGGCGTAATTTCCGGTCACATGCTTCTTTTGACATTTTCTTGTTCTTGCTCAATGCCTGCCTGCCTGCTTGCTTGCCTTTTTGCTTAACTTTATTCTTTTTGTGTGTGTTTGTGCGTTTTTGCTTTTAATTTATGAGCAGTTGCTCTTCTTTTGCGCGCATTTGTCAATTGTTTGTAATTAAATTATGAGGTTAAAAAGTTTTAACTTGAAAGCTTTTGAACGCAGTGAAACGAAAGGAATGAGATGAGAGGGAAGATGAGAAGAGGGAAATTTAAATAGAAGGGTTTGACTTACACTACAGTTAAAGTAAAATTTGGGAAATGTGAAGAAGAAAAATATAATGAATTTAAAATTAAAGAGCGTTGTATTAAATTTTGTATACTTAAAACAAAAGCTGAACTTAAGCATTTGATTCCTGTAATTTAAAAATGTAGAAGAAAAATAAGAGAAATTCGATATTGAATTTGCTGCTGTAGTTTAATCCCACCATAGCATATCTTCATATATTTTAGTGAGAAAAAATCATTTTGCAGCTAGGCAAGAGAATTATGATCTGATTGGTTAACCGCTTAATCCACTACGGTTTCTCTTTTGAATGCTCTTTCACCATCACTGGTTAGATCAATAATTAAAGACGTAGAAATTTTGTAATCTGTCAAAATGTACTAAGCTTGGTCATACTCTCTAATATCTTCCCAAAACTTTTGCAGTACGGACATGACAGAGAGAAAGAGAGACAAAACGAAAATGTCATTCCCATTTTAATCTTTCACTCTCATCAACATTTTATTTCATGCTCAGAGAGAAAAAGTTGCAATTCAGCTATACTCTTTTAATGATAATCAAAAGGAGAACCAAGAGGGTGAAAAATGTGCAACGAAAATAACAAAACATAAACAAAAAACAACAACAACAACATGTATCAGCTTATATCTACGTTGGTTATGTGGAATTAACATAAAAATTTATGTTAATTTCTAATGTCAACAAGAAAACAAAAGAAAGCAGACATCCAGCCAGCCACCGGACCAGCCACCTACCAACCAACGAACCAACCAACCAGCCAACATACCAACCAGTGAACCTCATGAAGCTCTTTCTTATTTTACTAAAACTTAATGCAAGGACATAAAAATGTATTCTAATTTTGCGCAATTCTTTAATGTTGCTGCTTTTGTTGTTGTATTTGTTATATATAACTGCAGTTATTTTAGTCATACTATCGCTATTGTTGTTGTTGTTGTTCCTGTTACTGACTGCTATTGCTATTGTTTGCACATTGCCAACAGTCAACGTTGCGCACACTATACGCAATTATGCAAAGTGAATTAACTTTATTTTGTTATTAAGTATGCTTTGTTGTTGTTGCTGCTGATATACTTTCGCTAAATGAAAATGTTTTAACAGCAGAAATTTATGATGATGTACAAATATGTAAAATGAGAAAAAAAATTTAAGAAAACAATTTAAGCTAAGTTGCAAATGCACGACATTTTGTTTTCTGTTTTTTTTTTCTTTTTTGTTTCTCTTTTATTTAAATTTAAATTTAATTTAAGTCAAACTAAAATTGCTTTAAAATTTATTATGAAAATGCAAATTTTTTATCTTTTATTCTGATATCAAATGCAATTACATAATAGAATTTAGTAATTAACTCACGAGGGGTGAATTTGTTAAGGGTCCCTTGCACTCATGAACATTATGCTGTGGAGTACATGTGGAGAAAGAACTGAAAAATAATGAGAGCGCAAGGCAATGTGAGAAAGAACTAAAAATGAGATTGACTTGTAATAAAGTGAGAGCGATCTGCATTGACTTCCAATATAATGTGCAGTAATTTCCAATATATTGGGAGCAACTTGGCGTAAAATGAGGGCAACCTACAATATAATGACAGTCTAGTGCAACTGAATTGCAATGCAAAAAAAAACGACTTATAATGAGGTGAGATCGAATCGCAATGAATTGAGAGCAAATAAAACAGAGAATGACTTGGCATAAAATAAAAATGACTTTCAATGTAACGAGAGCAACTTGTAATACACTGACGAGCAAAAGTGGAACGCTAAACTGGCTATGTTTAAGTGGACACATCTTAATCCATTTTTCACAACATCCTATTTTTGTAGTACATACAAAAACATCTTCTCTGTTCCTTCGTTCAGTTGCTGAATTCCTGTTGTAAAACTGAACTGTTAGGTGACTTGTAGTTTTAAGTTATATGAGAAGATCTCTTCTGGATCCAATCGCCCTAGGGTAAGCATCTTACTTCTCTCGAAATAAAGAATTATATATTAAACCGAAATAACATTCTTTTTCTACACCTACGGTGTCCTATTTCTATTTCGTTTAATATTAAATAGTTTATATTCTATCTATTCTAATTCGACTGAGTTCCACTCTACGTACGGTGTCCCTTCTCTACTTTTACATCATAATATATTGTTTCTACAAAAATTACATACAAAATATTCAGGCTACAAATAGCTTTTCTTCAAAATTAAATAATCAACAGCCGTTAGACTTAAAACTTCTGAATAAATATATTTGTTATATCCTTGCCTCAAAGCTACCAAAGAAAAATGCAAAAAACTATCACTGCAGACTGGCTAAAGGTACTTAAAAATAAAGAATTATTTTAACATTAAAATAATTACGTTGCATCTTCTTTTATAGGTTAAATGGTCTGACGAGACTAAAAAAAAACGTTTTGAGTCTGTTGGGCGTTCGTGATACTGGACTAGGGATTCAAATGTGTTGTCCCCAAAACAAGACAAAATTGGCAAAATATCCGGAGCCCCCAAAAGGTATTCACGAACGTTGGGAGCGTGCGTAAGACGTCTGGCAAGCAATTCCAAATGAAATGGTTGCTAATTATTGCAGCAGCATGCCCACACGCATTAAGCAGCTGAAAGCAGCAAAAGGTTATTGGACCAAATATTAAATTTGCACAAGTGCAAGAAAGGAACATTTGATTTTAAATTTATTTGAATTTATGATAACACTGTGTGACAGTGATCTTGCACTTTTATGGAGACCTAACACAAATTGTAGATCTAGTTATGCTAAGAAAAATGGTATGGCGGAAATTTCCCATACACCCCCAAAATCTCGTTTTATGGTCAAAAAATCGTTTTTGGGTAGGTTGGTGTGAACAATCGCTCATAACTTTGCTAATTTTTATTCGATTTTTAATTTTTGTTCTTAGTTTGAAAGTTGAAAAATAGTTCCTTCATGTATTGTTTATTTTTATGAATTGAAAACTGACGAGACTGGAGTTGAATTTTTCGATTTCTTAATCATGCCTTTTTTTGAATGAAATTGGATGAAAATTGATTTAAGTACATTTTATTATTTACAGTGCACAGTGCAGAGTGCTCTTTAATTCAAAAATGTTTGCCTCATTTCAATGACTAGCAGTAATCAGCAAGCATGTTGATGGAGCTCTTGTCTTAGAAACGTTTTTCAATAGAGTCATTCACCTTATGGCGGTGTTCTTACTGATCCTTTACTAACAAAAGAAGGTTGATTTCCAGACCCGCTTCATAATTTAAAGTTTCAGTGCTCAGTTTAAAATTGTGATATGCTATTATTTACCAGAATATGTAATTTCATCACTATATCTCTGGCAATAAGGAATAACAGCTAAACTCAAAAGTCGACTAAAAACCTGTTGCGTATTTTTCATATTAAACCCCAAAATATTGCAAGTTCTTAAATAATTATTGGAGTTTAATTAATAAAAAACTGTGGAGACTGCTAAATTGCAAAACATTTTTGAAAAATTTCAACATTTTGGGATTTATAATATAAAATACGCAGCAGGTTTTTATTCGACTTTTGAGTTTAGCTGTTATTCCTTATTGCCACAGATATATACAATGGGTCCAAGATATAGAGTTTTAAAAATTTCGTATATATGAGAGGTGGGCGTGGTAATAATCCAATCTATCCCATTTTGGCAATAATATATGGCATTAATAATGTTTATAATTACACCAAATTTCATGATCATATCTATAATATATACCAAGTTATACCCTTTTCGCAGTTTTATTTGTATGGGAGGTAGGCGTGGTAATAGTCCGATCGTTATAATTTTTCACACAGTGATTGCTAATGACCTCTTGAGCCAACAAACCAAATTTCAGAATTTTAGACGACTAAAAACGGATTTGACCCCATAGTGCATTGTACTGAATGATTCGTAAAATTCACCCAACTCCGTCAATTTTAATCCAATTTCATTCAAAAAAAAAGGTCATTCGATACGGCATTAAATTTGCTTTGAAAGTGTTTTGTCGCAAAAAATCTCCATGATCGGATAATATAGTAAAAACATCGTCCAAGCCGAAAAAATGATTAAGAAATCGAAAAATCGCAAATACTTTCAACTGCAGTCTCGTCAGTTTTCAATTCATAAAAATATACAATACATGGTCAGAAAGAACTATTTTTTCCCTTTCAAACTATTGTAAATCGGATGAAAATTAGCTAAGTTATGAGCGATTGTTCACACCAACCTACCTAAAAACAGTTTATTGGCCACAAAACGAGATTTTGGGGGTGTATGGGAAATTTCCGCCATACCATTTTCCTTAGTATTATTAGACCTACAATTTGTGCTAGGTCTCCATAAAAGTATCTGCAATTTTTTTTTAGTCACATAGTGTAATTTACGTTTATTAACCCTTAAATACCCACTGGACACTGCAGTGACCAACCACTTCTGCGGCTACCTGTGCCGCCATTTTACGTTCGCCATTTAAAATAAACATCTGATCTTACTGTCTAAAGTTGTCTTTATCGATACGTATAAATAAGAATGGAAAAATGACAACTGTTGTACAGTTACAGTTATTTTTAGCTCGAAAAGCATGTTTTGCAAAAATTTTAAACAACTATCTGAAAAAAAGGTGGTTTTATTTTGTGTAATAAATATATTGCCGTGTGGACAAATTTGTGTCAGACGGTATGGGATAATACCAAATAACTGTTTTTAAAAATTATTGCGAATGTATTTTAATTTATTCTCCAGATAATCGCCAAAGGTTACTACAGAGGTCAACCATGTAAATTAAAATAACTGCACCTTAAACTAATTTATTTGAAAACACGTAGAACAAATGTTGTTCGGAATCACAAATACTACCTCTGGGTATGTTTTTAATTGAAATCGGACGTATTGGGCGTTTAAGGGTTAAAATAAAATTGAAGTTTTTTTTATTTATTTTTGGTATTAAAAAATATCCATGTAACATAAATAATTAACAACCGATTTATTTTTTCATTAGGCTTTTTTAAAATTTCAATATTTCTCTAAGATAGAAGAAAGGTTTCCCACTTATGCTCGTCAGTGTATAAAGAAGGTAAATTGCTTCAATATTTCAGACTTTGGTGATCTGAGATTATTACTCATACGCACTGTAGTTCGTATAATTTATTTCTAATGAATGCAAAAATATTTTTATATTTAAACACATATTATAAATTATTTTAGAGCTTCAATAATAAATAAATAAACTTAAATTAATTTTAACATAAAATCACAAAATTTATGACCTTAAGTTAAAGAAAAAGTATTTAAAAAAAAATATTTTACAAACACACATATGAGTCAATCAAACAATCACAATCAACACTTCGTCGCCTGAGAATTGATTTGGCGTATGTGTATAAATATTCCTATGCCTGTACGCCAAATCAATTCTCAAGCGACGACTTGCCAAATTTTCAACGTTTTTAGCACACATGTTTAATGGACAGTTTAATGAAAAGCTTTTATGTGTTTAGAAGAATATATTTCTCTTACTATTTACTTTTGTTTAAATGTTTTCGTTTTTTCAATTTTTTTAAATTTTTTTTTTTCGTCAATTATTCAACCAATACCTTCTTTGATTATTCCTTAATTTTGGAACGAAAAATATGAGAGAGCTACTTTTTTAATCCACTTATATAATATTGATATATAGGGAAAGATACATGCAGCAATGTCTACTGAAAAGTTTCCAACTGCTATTTCCACTACTTCTATTTCAGCTTCTTCTTTTCCCGCTCATTTTGTTTGCTAGCACGTTTGTTGTTTTTTATTTTCTGTTGAGTTTTTTTTTTTTTTTTGAATTTTGTGTCATTGCATTGCATCGAAATTTTATTGATTGACATCGTTAGCTCTAATGTTATCAATGGATATTTTTAACAACATTACATATATTGACGACAAGTTGTATTTGCGGTTGTTGTGAGATTACAACTAAGTATAACAACAACAAAGAGAGAAGAACTCAACAATAGGAACTAATAAACAATTTCAAGATGATATCTCTCCCTAACTTTGTAAGAGGAATGTATTTTTTTTTTTATTTTTTATTTTTTATAGTCTTTTATTTTGTTTTTTGTTTTTTTTTTTGGAATATGGGTGTGTTTGGGTTTTAAAACATATATGATTTATTGTTCACCTTTGGCTTACATTTATGTATTTACAATGCCATTTTCATGTTTCTTGTATATTTTTGTTTATATCTTTTTCACTTATTAAGACAGTAGTATCTAATGATAATATTGAGGTTATTATTTATATTACACTAACAATTTCTATTGGAATGATGAACAAATATTGTGGAAAATTTTGTCAAATGAGGTGCTAAATACTAATAAAGAATCACATACATAGTGAGACGCCCTAATGGAGATGATTTGAGCAATTTAGTCTTTTACACTCTGATCTGATCAATATGACTGTAAGGTGGTGCTTAATTTTAATATTTGGAAAGAAAAAACAAATTTATAAGAAATTTAAAATGTACCTCATTATTTTTATTTCATCAACGATGAGTCAAAAAATGTTCTCATTACTCTCTTCTCTTATTAAAATCAAAAAATCAAATAAACATTCGAACATATACCAGTCTAATTAAAAAAAAAAATCGTTGTTGATTCAAAAAGCATAAAATTTTTTGCCTAAAAGTATGCAGTAAATTTTGTATTTATATTTATTTTTTCACCTTCCCGTTTAATTTAAATTTCTATCTTACTAGTAGGCCAGATACTACTCTATTCACTTCCCCTCTCTTTCTTAACTACTCTTCCTGTTAAAAGCAAATAGATAACAGCAATAAAAAAGTTTAGAAAACTCCTCTTGCCTTTACATATGAGGGCGAAAATAACAAATTGAATTAAAATATTTGTCTAAAAATATGCAAAAAAAAAAATATTTAAACTATGCATTTTTAATTGATATTTAAATACAATTTTCTGATTTCAATTGGACTAGTTATTTTATTTTCTAATAAACATTTCGATTTCAAAATGAAAAACGCTTAAAGGTTCTCTACTATTTCCAAAATATTGAAGACATGAGAAAATTAGAAAAATTTGCCTCACAGTATTTGATTTCATTTCACATTTACTTTACTGTATACTGCATTATGGATCTCATAAACATAGCTAATAAAATAAGATAAAATTAAATAATCACCCTGTATGAATGAAATGACTGCAATACTAGTAAATTTATCGAGCTATCATCAATTTTTGCCAACAAAAATAGGACACTTTCTATGTACACACACAATCAACATTTTGCCAAAAAAAAAAGAAGAAACATGCTCCGATATTATCACACACTAAGAGACAAACACATACAGACACGCAAAAGTATACATATATCACAATGGTTTTTTTTTTATATGTGTGCATATATGAGCAACTATTTCTTGCCAAACAAACACAATTTTTTTGTCATTGTTTCTAGAGTATAAAAAGTACAAGAAAATACGTTACAAAGAAGAAGCTGATTATTATAGACCATTAAGCTTTGGGCAAACGAACGACACGATATTATCACAGCAGTAGCGGAAATGCCAAAACTATGTTATAATTTTTTTCTCTCTTTTAGAGTATGTATGAGTAAGTGAGTACTTCGCCACATTGATTGTATGTAATTTGCTTTTCATCAATTTCAGCACTACTACCAACATACACGAATACTATCACTTGAACACTGATGCTGATGATAATTTTGATGTCCCATATATTTTTTGTCCTGCTGTTTGATATATTGAAGATTCTCAATGCAGGCAGGCAGTCAGGGAGGGAGGCAGGACTTACTCGTACCAGTTGGTGATTTTCTAGTTTAGCACAATTATGCCATTATTTTGATCATTTTGTTTAATAACATCATATATGTAAGATAGCTGATAGCTGGTATTAGTTGCAGTAATATTTTTCAATATAAAATCTAAATTGACATAGAGATGGATGAATTTAAGAGCTCTTGTATCGGATATTTCTCTCTTGCTCTTAATTTTTGCTCTCACTCTCTCCCTCTTCCCTTTTTTTTCTCACTCAACAATTTAAATGCTTTAGTGCCGTACTGTAGTTTTTTTTTCGGATTTCTATTTTTTTTCCAATCTATTATTTCTAAGCGTGTATTCCATTGTGTGTTTGTCAGTATTTGCTTTAATACTGCGAATTTTAACTGTGTGCATATTGCTGCACTTTACTGCTGGAATTCAATTAGTCTACGAAGTTGAACAATTTTCTGTTGTTGCGTTGCGCGTCGTTTCTGTGTGTTGCTGGTTGCTGTTTGTTGAGTATATGTGTGTTGCTGGTTGCTAGGTATCTATGTGTGTGTGTGTATTGCTATTGCTGCTCTGTTGCCACACAATTATTCTGGCATATCTCTAGTACTCATTAGATACTCGTTGTTTCATAGATATGCATGTATGCATGCTATATTAAATTGAGGCATTTCATCATTGCTATCAAGTGGCATTATCGTCATCATCATCGTTAGCAACAGCATCAAGCAGCAGTAGCAGTAGTAGAGCAGCATCAGGCAGTAGCAGGCAGTAGTATAAGGCAACAAGCGATAGCACCTACCATCAGGCAACAGCAACCTCATCACCAATAACCTCATCAGCAGCAACAATATCAGTCGCATTGCCATCAACACCATCATCGTCATCAGTATCATCAGTATCAGTGAATACACATCCGCATCAAGTTTTTCAAGTGGATTTCGCATTTGTGGTTGCTGGTTGATTGGTTCATGGGGTTGGTTAGTGGATTGTTCGGTTGATGAGTTGTTGTTGTTGTTGTTGATGGGTCACCATTTTATTCATTTGTCCCATGCCTCGTTATCTATACTTTTTGTTCGCTATTGTGTAGACTCACTACGGTATTCTCCATTGTAATTTTGAAATTTATGCTATGCTTTCGTTATTTTTACTCTAATTGTTAAGCAAAGTTAAATGTTCAATATGTGTAAATTGAATATTGAATTTAATTTTAATATTTGTAAATTTTTTTTTACCGGTTTTTATATCTGAGTATTTCATAATTTAATACTTTTAAACAAATCATAATAATATTGTATATCAATTTGCCACTAAGACATAAAGAAGAAGATAGAAATAAGCTACAAAAGAAATCTATAACACTGTTCTACAAATGGAAACTTTTGAAAACGAGCAGAGACGGGACAAATGCACTTAGGGTAATGGGGGGTCGCTGAGTCCAATTTTTTTATTGACATCAAAATTTTTAAAATTGAAAAAATAAAAAAATTTTAAATGCAGTTCATATTTTTTTTAGCTTTAAAAATTTTTAAAAAATTTTTTCTTTCTAATTAATTTATTCTGCTCCTCCGCCTGACTCAAAAAGGAGAGGAGCTCATACTAGTCCAAGAACCATGGGTCGTCAATGACCGGGTTTGCGGACTCAATATTAATGGATACCGCACAGTGTATGTGGAGGGTCAAGGTAAACCCAGATCCTGTATCCTTATCAAAAATAGCATTAACGCTCTTTTACTCTCCAGGTTCAGCGATAAAGACAACGTGGCCATGGTTATTGTGATCAACGCTATGGCCACCTGGATCGTCTCCAGCTACATGGCACATGACCACGGTACATCACCGCCGCACGATACGTTGAAGCTTCTGGTTGCAGAGGCTAACCGTAAATGGACCCCGGTTATCATCGGTGCCGACGCTAATGCCCATCACGAGATGTGGGGCAGCACGGACACAAATGAACGAGGTGAGTCCCTCTTTGATTTTATCCTTACTCATGACTTAGTTATTGCTAATAGGGGGAACGAGCCAACCTTCATTACTTCAAATAGAAGGGAAGTTCTCGATATCACTCTAGTAAGTGAAAACTCGTCACATCTACTGAAAGACTGGAGTGTCTCGCAAGAGTGCTCCTTTTCTGATCATAATTACATTAACTTCACCATTGATAAACTAGATCCTACAGACTCTGCAGGTGCTACTAGCCTCATCAATAGGAAGCATACTGACTGGACAAAGTTCCATGCCATTATCGAGTCTGGCATACAGCCTGCTCCAGCCACTATAAATAACCACTGCGATATTGATCGAGAGGTAAACTCCATTACAGCACTTTTTAACACTGCTGCTAAATCGGCATGCAATTCCTCCAAACCTAGAGGTAAGACTAAACCTTTATGGTGGACCCCGGAGATTGCAGAGCTACGAAAAGTATGCAGAAGACTCTTTAATAGAGCCAAGGCTTTCAATGACTGGTTTCTCTTTAAATCTAAACAAAGGGAACTTAAGTACGCTATAAGAAAAGCCAAAAGGGCGTCTTGGAGGAACTTCTGTGGTAGCATAGAAAGCTTCTCCGAGACTAGCCGACTTCGAAAACTCTTGAATACGACCCCTAGGGCTCTCGACTGTATCCAGAAATCCGATGGTCACTGGACTGATTCTGGGATCGAGACCTTAGAGGTCCTCCTGTATACTCATTTTCCAGGGAGTAAAACCTTCGTTGATCATAGTCCTCCTGTGACCGATCATCTTTTAAGTAACACCTCCCCTTTTCAATTGACCGACACTCTTCTAAAGTGGGCCATCAAATCCTTCAGCCCCTACAAATCTCCAGGGCCAGATGGCATCATTCCCGCGGATATTCAGCAAGGGGCTGAACACGTAACATCATGGCTATTGCAAATTTATAATGCTTGCCTAAAATTTTCGTACATTCCCAAAAGCTGGAGAGAGGCTCGTGTAGTCTTCATACCCAAAGCAGGGAAGGCGTCCCATATCAACCCAAAGGACTTCAGACCGATCAGTCTGTCCTCCTTTCTCTTAAAAATATTAGAAAGGGTTCTTGATTTTCATATCAGGAATTCTATCAATCCTACTCTTTTATCCAAATCACAGCATGCCTATACTAAAGGGAAGTCTGTGGAAACAGCGCTACATGTACTCATTGAGGAAGTTGAGAAATCACTTTCCAACAAGGAGTTCACACTTGCAGTGTTTCTCGATATCGAGGGGGCATTCAACAATGTCTGCCCCGACGCTGTCGTTAATGCCTTAATAAATCTTAATCTTGATGTTAATCTGGTTAAATTTATAGGACAACTACTTAAAACACGTATCATCAGCTCCTCTATCGGAAATGATAAAGTCCAAAAGGTTGTCAATAGGGGCACACCACAAGGAGGTGTATTATCGCCTCTTATTTGGAATCTGGCGGTGAACACACTGCTAAACAGATTAGATCAAACCGGCTGCAAAATAATAGCTTATGCAGATGACATTGCTATTGCAGTATCCGGCAAATACGTTGCTACTCTTTCAGAACGGCTAAATCACTCACTTAGCATTCTGTCTCACTGGTGCCGTGAATTCGGTCTTAATGTTAATCCTGCCAAAACAGAGGTTATGCTTTTCACTAGAAAGTATAAAATACCAACTTTTGCCCTACCCAAAATTAATGGTATCTCGCTTTGTCTTAGTAAGCGCGTCAAATATTTAGGACTTGTTCTTGATCCTAAACTTCAATGGAAAGCTAACATAGCAGAGAGAGTACGGAAAGCCTCTTGCGCTCTCTACTGCTGTAAGAGGGCATTAGGAACAAGATGGGGTCTTCAACCTCGAGTCACTTCCTGGCTCTATTCAGCAGTGGTCGAGCCTAATCTTCTTTATGGATCCGTCTTCTGGTGGCCAGCTACTTCAAAGGCGGTCAACCTTAAACCACTGGATAAGGTTAGAAGAACGGCAGCCATATTGATTACTGGGGCCCTCCGTACTACCTCCACGAAAGCTCTCTTCGCAATCCTTCATTGGTTGCCAACCTCACTTCTGGTCAAGCAACAAGCTAAGTGCTCTGCTGTCAGACTCAGTGCCCTAACTCGCTGGACCCGGTCAAACCTGGGCCATGCCAAGATTTTAATCCACGATACGTCCGTACCAACTAACGTAGACTACATTTGCTCTACCCCTAATTTAAACCACACGTTCTTCACCCATATCCCCAGTAGAGAGGAATGGGTTAATGACGAGGTGGTCACTGACAATTTAATTGACATCTATACAGATGGATCCAAATCGGAGGAAAGAGTCGGCTGTGGCATCTTCTCTAGTAAGCTAGATCTCAGACTCTCTTTCCGACTTCCTGACCATTGCAGCGTCTTTCAGGCGGAAGTAATGGCTATCTATCAAGCGTCCAAGTGGCTTATTCGCAACGATTCATTCGATACGAATATCCGCATCTACACGGACAGCCAAGCAGCAATCAAGTCCCTTGCCGGTGTTTTCACTACATCAAAGCTTGTTCTCGACTGCCGATCTTCACTCAACATTTTGTCGAGTCACTCTCAGGTCCACCTATATTGGGTGCCTGGACATATGAATATTTCAGGTAACTGCAATGCCGACGAGTTAGCAAAACAGGGCTCGCAACTTACAGATATATCACCTACCTGCACCATTGGTGTCCCTCTTACGTCTATTAAATTAGCCATTAAGCAAAACTACCTTGAGGAAGCAAAAAGATCCTGGGTAGCGGAGCATACCTGTGGTATTACCAGGCTAACATGGACCACTATGGACAATAAACGTACTAGACAGCTACTCAACCTAAGCAGAAGCTCCATCAGCATAACGACTTCGGTGCTCACGGGACACTGCATAATGGGGAGACATGCTGCAAGACTTGGACTGCCATTCAATGACTTCTGTCGGGGCTGCGGCTCTGAGGAGGAGGAAGAAACAGTCCTTCATTTCATGTGCGAATGCCCATCCCTGGCCAGGAGGAGACTAAAACTCCTGGGTTCACCTTTCTTCACTAGTCTGTCCGAGCTATCATCCATAAATATTAAGGACATAGCCAGATTCATTATGGAATCCTCATGGTTCTCCACTCCGTAAATGGGGGAGTCGCGCCGTACTGTGGTATCACAATGAGCCTAATTTGTGCTTAAGTATGCTTTCAAGCAGAAGGCTGCCACTCCAACCTAACCTAATTAATTTATTTTTTTGTAACTTTTTCCATCCTCGTTATCATCAATTAAAAAAAAAAACTTAAAAAAAAATTTTGAAAGTTAAAAATTTGGTATGGAAAATATGAAAAATTTAACTCAAAAACAACAGCCTTTTAATTCTGATTTGCAAGTAGCTGTTTCAGTTTGTATCAGTAACTAAAAAGTATATAGTTTTACTTCGAGATTCGAAAAGGGCTTCCTTTAGAAATTTCTGCAGCGGTATTGAAACTATGTCTGAAACAGCTACGTTGGCGAAAATCCTCAAAAAGGGTCAAGCCAACCGACTGTGTTCACTCAAAAAATCTAATGGCCCTTTCACGGAATCAAAAAGTGAGATGTTCAGCTTAATGCTGGAATCTCACTTTTCGGGCAATCAGGTCTCTGTTGTTCAACATCCCACTTTTCCGGAAGCGGGGATGGTTAGGGTTAGTTCGACAGTTTCGCAGCGTAACTGGTGAAGATGCGATTAGGTTTGCTATTGCTTCTGTTGACAGCTTCAAATCGCCGGGTCCAGATGATATACTACCAGTTGCTCTGAAAGAGGGTATGGCGCAATTGCTATCGGTTTTCAAGAAGATCTTCATCTCCAGTTTGGCTCTCGCTCACATTCCTCAACAATGGAGGTTGGTAAAAGTTGTTTTCATTCTAAAATTGGAAAGCACCGCATCCGTAGTGAGTCGTTATTGTTACATTCTCTCTCTTCATTTCAGTATGCTTATCAATGTGGAAAATCTTGTGAGACGGCCCCGCAAAATCTGGTAGGTCGGATTGAGCGGGTCCTCAACAGGAAAGAATACCCTATTGGTATTTTTGTTGATATTAAAGAGCTTTTGACAACGCGACTTTTGACGGTAATTTCAATGCAGTAGGTCAACATGGAGTGGATGCGGTTCTTGTAACTGGATACGCTCAATGCTGTCACATAGACTTATGATGGTTCAAGCTGATTGTGGTCAATTCGTGACTTGTGGCGTGAATAGAGGATGTCCCCAAGGGGGCGTACTCTATGCACTGCTGTAGTGTCTGCTGGTTGACTCTCTGCTTGTTTCCCTAAATGCGTCGGGTATCTACACACTGGCCTATGTCGATGACGTTGCCTGCTTAATTACGGGCCAATCGGTCGGGTATGTTTGTAGGGAGGCCCAAACTGGTCTGAATATGATTGACTCTTGGTGCTGCTTAAATGGGCTATCGGTTAACCCTCTTAAAACTGGTGTTATTCTTTTCACCAGGAGAAGGATGGTCTCGTTTTAGCAGTATTCAGAGGAATCACTATTCAGCTATCCCAAGAAGTGAAAGTGAAATATCTAGGAGTCATTCTAGAGACCAAATTTCTATGGCGTTCTCATGTTGAGCTAAAGGTAGCCAAGGCGCTGGCAGCTTTTTGTCAATGCAGGGCTATTTTTGGCAAAACATGGGGTCTTTTACCTTATAAAGTCGTATGGCTTTATAAGGCTATGATCAGACCCATCATCACGTATGCATCCATTGTCTGGTGGAGTAGACTGAATGTTGACAGCGTTAGGAAAGCTCTTGCCAGACTTCAAAGGACTGTGGCCATTTGCTGTACGGGAGCTTTTCCTACAACACCTGGCCCATCCTCAACTTACCACTCCTTGATATTTTTGCTTAAGGAGAGGCTGTCAAATCCATCTGTAAACTTAAACGCAATGAATAGTGGTATGACACTTGCCGGGATATTGATGACATTGTTGAAGGTACTGATATGGACCTAACAGTTCTATCAATGCCAACAATTCCAGTTTTAAAACAGCGCTAAACAATGCAAATTCCAGAGGCCCAAACTTGGCTTTTGCCGGGACCTGGGCCGGGAGTTGATTGTAAGCGTATTTTCACTGACGGCTCCAGAACAAAATTCAGTTCAGGTTCTGGGGTCTTCATTGAAAATGATGGAGTGCAACTTCACTTCTCTTTTGGGTTGTATGCTTCTGTTTTTCAAGCAGAAATTTTTGCAATCATCAAGGCAATGGACCATGTCATTGCTAACGGTTGGAGAGATAGGAGTATTTGTGTATTTAGTGACAGTCAGGCTGCGTTTAAATCCTTGCTTAATCCTCTAACCACGTCTAAACTGGTTACGCATTGTAAATCCAGGCTTGATTGTGTTGAAAAACACGATGGCCTGCTGTTGATATGGGCTTCTGGACACTCAGGAAATGAAACTGGAAACTGGTTTCCTGATTTGTACCAATCAAGGTTTGTAACAGTGATCAGAAAGTGAAACTTTCACTGTTTACTTATCGAATTACGTAGCCATTTAATAATATTTATTGAGTTATTTATTTGAGTTATTCACCCATTTATTTTTGACTATTGATTTAGCTAATTTTTTTATATTTTTCAGGTTATTAGTTCTGCCTTAACTCACAGTATCTCATAGCTTTGGCTTACCCGCAGAAAAAATTTTTACATACGCCACTGTATGTAGCTTATTTAAAAAAATATGCTAGCTAGTAATAACAATATGCTATATGCAGCTAAAATTCTTAAGTCAGTTGCTATGATAACAAAATGTAAATTGTGTATATGGATAATACCTCAAGTGCATGAAGATGATAGAGATGATGAAGCTATGGAGACATTGCTGCTGGGGAAGATAAAAATTATGGTGATGATGGCATGGTATGACATAAAGTTTCCTTACATAAAAATATGTATAGAGACAATGGTATTATGTTTTCGAAAGGTCATTATCCTTTTGGTAGATTAAATAGAAATATTAGGGAGATGTTCATTTAAAGTTAAAGAATTTAAATAAAGAAATATTTTGAAATAAAATGACACATTGAGATTTTTTTATATCAATTTAATTGCACAAAAAAATGAATACAAAACTCGTAGATAAAAAGTAGCTTCAGTGAAAAATCTTCAAGGCCAGTTCAATCTTAGGGAGATAGATTTCTTTAGAGCATTTTAAGGTTTATCTTTGCCGTCTTCTTTAATTAAACTTAGCTACCATTTAATGCTATTTTAAGCATTTCTGTTACCCACCTGTGTATATTACATTCAAATAACGACATTATACTTTGTTCAGACTCCCTATCCTTCCTAGTAATAATTTTTCTAATCTGCTACTTTCATTTCAAAATTTAGTATTTGCCAAAATATTAAATCTAACAAGTAAGTTGATTTAAATTTGATAATAAAAAAAAAACTCACCTGGTATATTGGCGTATGTGGTTTTTGCTAATATCACAAAAACCAAAAATACTAGTTGAAATGATTTCAACAATTGGCAAATATTATAATTATTATTTTTGTGTTGATGTAAAATAATTTTGCGATTTCCTACAGTGGCGGCAGCGGTGGCGACGGTAGCGGCAGCAGCAGTGGCAACGTTGGCGATGGCAGCAACAGCAGCAGCGTCAACGTCAGCACCAATTTTCGTTGATTTTTGTTGGTTTATTAAATTAATATTATTATTACTATTAGAATTATTATTTATATTATTATTATTATTAGATTTTAAAGACGTTGTTGTTCTTGTCTTTTGTTGTTGTTGAATCGTTGTTGATTGTTTGTTGTTGTTATGCTGTTGTTTTTCTTCATCATTTTTTTTATTATTATTATTTTTATGATTTATATTTATATTAGTTTTATTGTTAATTGTGGCGAACGATGATCGCGACCGGCTTAATGCCTGACACCACCGGTAAGACCCAGGGTCCGCACACACGCCCATGCCTCTGGTCCCATAGTCAATGCCGCTAACGGATCGTCCTCATTGCAGCGGCGTCATCTATAAATGAAGAAATCAAAAATATAAACAAATTAATTAATATTTAATATAAAAATCTATAAATTTAAATTTAATTAAAACTAAGAAATTTTCAGTAATACGAGTATAATATGATTATACTGTTCAACAGCCAAAAATGAGCAGAGACGGGACAAAAGTACTTAGGGTAATGGGGGGTCGCTGGGTCCGAATTCGTGATCCGTTTTGCTCTGCTACGCCACAATTTTTTTTTTTTGAATTTTAAAAATTGGAAAAAAAAAATAAAAATGCAGTTCATATTTTTTTTCATCAAAACATCCATTTTAACAAAAAAAAATTTGTCGGTTTTTTTTTAAATTTTTTAACTCGAAAAATTTTTTTTTTTTTTAAATTTATTTTTTCGTAATTTTTTTCATCCTCGTAATCATCGCACACTTTCTCCAAGAAACGGCTGCGCGACAAGATGCCATATGGCACTGCCAGGCAAGGCCCCCGCCCCCCTCGAAATGTGGAAACTTTATTCTAATTTTTGAGATTAATTGCCAATGGATGGAAAAAAAGTCAAAATAAAATCTATTTAACGATATTTTTTACTTTCATCGGTTTTTTTTTCTAAAAGGTAAAATATAAAAAATAAATTTGAAATCTTAGTTACACTATGCGATCAAATCCGATTTGTTTTCTTCAACATGAGGTTTGACTACAGATTCAAAAAGAGAAGGTGATACTGAGCACTCCTGCATTCATAGTTTTTCAGTAACTGTTTTTGATTCAAGGTTTCGTCCTGAATCAGTTTGAAAAGTTTAAAAATTAATAAAAATAGAAAAAATTATCGGATCGTTGTAAAATAAGACTTGCTTGAACCCCATTTTATTCCTAAAACGTGACGTGATGGGAAGTTTTGACCTCAGATTCGTGTTCAACGTGAAAAATTATTTCGCAAAAAAATCCATCTTATTAGCAAAACCCATGCAGTTTTAGGAGACAACCTTAAAATGTCATTAATTTTTTAACTAATTATTACTCAGAGCACCACGACTAGAAAGGTCTCTTTCAATGCTGTGACTTCACGAATTTAGGGAATATAAGCCAACCTCATCCGGGTTCCTTATCATTGATAATGACTCAAATTCCCAATGATGATCATTTGCAAAAAAGGAGCCTCTACTATTTTTGGTAATTTTTTTGAGGTTGGGTACATCATCAGAAGTGGGAAGTCAATCAGTTAATGAAATTATGTCCCTCACAATAAAAAAATGCATTAGAATGCACATTGAATAATATTTATTTGAAAAAATTTAATTTGATTGTTCTGGTAATTTTTTGTCACTTTTGGCCATTTTTTTGAGGTTAAGATTAAAATACTAAATTGTGTATTAACGAACACAATGCTGAAGTGAAACTTCTTGTGAATCGCTAAACTTTTTACTTCATTGGCTTGTGTTTTTTAATTTCATTTGCTTGTTTCGTTTAGTTCACAAGAAATTTCACTTCTGCCTTGTGTTCGTTAATACACAACTATTTTTTTTTTTTGTTTGAGATTAATTCTAGAACAAAAATTGAAACTCTGTACCGGTAATGTCGATGACAATTGTAACGAACTCTTTTTTGTGAGCGACATCTTCATGTAATTTCTTGGACATTTGCGCCATCTGTGTGTGAAATGTATAACTGTCATAAACTTTAAGATGGCGACGCTACACATCGTTCTTTCTGCCATAGGCGTGTGTGTGTGTGTGTGTAATTAATGTGTTTTATTGAATTAAAACTATTTATGAATCGTTTTAACATAGTTTGCTCGTGAATTCAGTTACGGAATATTGATATTTAGCCCCTCATGCACATTGCTCGACAAAATTATGTCGCATTGCAAACTTACGCGCTGACGTCACATCCGGTTGGTTTTACTCTAGGACAAGAGAAAAGAAGTTTCACTTCAAAAAATCGGAAAATTTTTCCTAAAATTTTAATTTTATAGGGTTCATCAAATGTATCATTGATTTAATTTATTGTATTTAAAAATCAGTTTAATAAATATTATTTATGAATATTTTCTTCGAATGAAAACCCACCCCGAAAAAAATTTCTGGCTACGGCCCTGCTGCCAGGCATTACTGGGTTAAGCTAACAACGAGATAAAAGTGAACGATGATAACGAGGATGGAAAAATTTACTTAAGAAAAAATTTTTAAAGTTAAAAAATATTTTAAGTTAACATTTTTTTTTGTGAAAATGGATGTTTTGATTAAAAAAAATATGAACTGCATTTTTAATTTTTTTCTTTTTGAATTTTAAAAATTTTGATGTCAATAAAAACAAATTGCGACGTAGCAGAGCAAAACGGACCACGGATTCGGACTCAGCGAACCCCCATTTCCCTAAGTGCACTGGTCCCGTGTCTGCTAGTTTTCAAAAGTTTCCATTTATAGAACAGTGTTATCAATCTTTTAAGTCATAGCGAAAAGTCATTGTCAGAGAAACTAGTTCCTTACTTCTAACAGATATTGGAGAGTGAGCGGGAAGATCAATGGGTTATTTCATGGAAATGTTTAGTTTTGTAAATTTCCGGCTAGTATCTTATACTTTCATAATCACAATGAAAAATCTGAAAAATCACTGCAACCGAGGTCAGTTTTTTATTTCTAGTAGATAAGCTTAAATTAACTGAATATTAGAATATAGTCTCACTACAACACCGAAGTCAATATTGGCACGACAATGAAGAACTAACAGTTAAAATAAAAAAAATCACCGTGACTCTGAAGTGAAAGTTAGAAAATGTAACAACGAACAACTGAAAAGTAAATCGTAGATTATTTAACTGTATTAAGTAATAGTCACTGTTTAATGGCAACTGTGTATTATTTGAAGTAAAAAACTACTTTACTACGAATATAATTGCCTCTGAAGACATCATGAAAAAGTAACAGTTTTTTTTAACGATTCACCGCGATTTTGAAGTTGATATTTTGAAAATATCGCCCATAATAAGTAAGCTTGGAGAATTTAATTCAGAAGTCTCAGTTTTTCACAGTGGATTTGCAAATAACGGTTTATAAATAACGGTTGTGACTAAAAAAAAAAAATGTTTTCTTAATTTTTCAAAAAATATCAGTGACTGGAGGTATAATTTCAATTGTTTTAATTCGGCTAGAGCAATTTTTTTGTAACTGAAATCAATTTCTTGTTTCTAGCATACATTGAAGGCTGGAAACCAATATTATTTGGGACACCTTTTTCCACTGGTCTTAGCTCCGGACAATTTGGAGGATTGGCCTCTCTTGGTACAAAAACTATGTTATTACTTTGGTACCACTCCAGAGCTTTCTTGCCGTATCGGGCCAAAAATATGTGGACACATTGTGCTCTCTTTTTTCAAACATTCTTTGATGTATGTTTCGCCAGACCTTCAATTCTTTGGCCAATTTTTTGTAGGACCAATTTGGATTTTTTTGAACATTTTTTATAATTTTAAGACGTACTTCTTTTTTTCACTCATTTTGATCAAACTCACAATAAATCAACATGTTTATCATTAAAAATAACAACTGACATATTTTTAATTATTAGGTAAAACGTGTTTCAATCTCACTCCTTATGTTACTTCAAATCACAGTGAAAAATCTGAAAAATCACTGTGAATGAAATCTATTGCTTATTACTAGCTAACATTGGATTATTACACGAAAAAGCTTTATAATGAAAATTTGAATTTTTCTAGTTCCAGTTACTTTAAAAATCACAGTGACAAACAGGCTGTATTTAAATCCTCGCTTAATCGTCTAACCACATCTAAACTGGTTATGCTTTATTTTGTAGGAAAACACAATAGCCTGTTGTTGATATGGCACTATGCATAGGTCACTTCTCTTGGGCCAAACATTTGAATGTGATTGGCCTGGAAGCGAGTGCCTTCTGTGCTTCCTGTGGTTTGGAGGAAGAATGTGAAGAGACGGCAGACCACTTTCTTAGTGTCTGCCTCGCTTTCTGCCAGATCAGAGTAAGCATATTTGGAACTGGAGTGTTCGGGGACAAACGCCTGATAATAAATAAATCAGGTAGATTTAAAGAATAGCAAAAAGGAACACAGGATATAGTACAATGGACGTAAAACTTGCTGTATTTTTGAATATTTTTTTTGCTGTTCCAAAAAAAAAAAAAAAAATATAACACAACCGTTTTTGATATAGAAATTATGTGTTACAAACTTTTGGGCTTAAAGTAAAATATATAATAAAACATACACTTACAAACTCACACATACTATGAAGCCTCGAGTAAAGATGTTATCACATCAATAAGTACTAAATAACAAAATTGTGATACTTTTATGAGTGCACATTAAGACATATTTAATCGCGAAAGCAAAAACTTAAAATTTCACAAGGCATGAGCAAAATTTTGCCTTGCCCCTGCAAAATTTATAAAATAACGAAAAACTCGGGATGCCCCGGTAAAAATTGAACATTGGGCAACACTAAAGAGCACAAAAATGTTTGGTTTTTGGCGGCTTCACTTGAATGAATATGGTTGTTACTATCACAACCATTCGAATTTCCATTAGCACAACAAATTTACGTTTTCAAAAAATCAATTGTGCAGTTACCATAAAAACATTTTATCGTGATTATTTTAATTGTGTCGAATTAAAAAGTCTATGCAAATTTAAGATATATTTTTAATATTTTATAATAGAATACAAAAATATGTGTAGATTAAAGCAGCTGTTTTAAGTAGAAATGCATTCTGAAATTACATATATATGTGGTGTGGAAATAAGTTCAAAAAGATAAAATCTCTACTTGAAAATTAATTTGGCAAATAATATATTTAAAAAAAAAATTGCTATGAAACATATAGATATAAAGCGTTTTTTAAATATTGTTGTTTATTATAACGCTATTAAGTGTTATTATTTTTGGATATATGCGACCAACCATTTAAAAATGAGTTTGAGTCGAAGTATTTAATAGTTGCTCACCAGAAAGAATCATTCAGTCAAGAGGCTAAGTCATCAGTGAAAGTTTTTTACCAATGAATTTAATACTAACAAGTGCAATATTTTGTTTAATCATAACAAAGTTGAATGCAATGGTGAAGTTTACAAATGTCAAGTGCACATCATTGGATCCATCATTCACTGAATTTCGTTATTGTAATTTAAAAGTGCCACAACGGGGCAAAATAGCAATGAACGTATACATGGAACTTAAAAAACCACCAATAAATAATTGGACGGTAGGAGTGCTGAATAAATATTGAACTAAAACCAATTAATCTATTTAATATTTAGGCCATTATAAGTTTGCAAAAGAGAGCTAATGGATATCGTCCATTTTTATACAATTACACAATCGGTTTTTGCAAATTCATGTCAAATAAAAACCGTTCACCGCTCTCGAAAATCATTTATGACATGCAAGTTCGGGATACGAATGTGAATCATACGTGCCCATATGAAGTAATATTAGGAAATAAGCACTGAATAAATTTTTGAATTGATATTTTGTAGAAAATTTATTTTTTATATCATATTTTCAGCATGATATTATTGTAAATAATTTTATACTACGTGAGGACTCGTTTTACTATTTACCATTACCAACTGGGGATTATCTGTTCGCGTTCAAATCAGGTCTCCCACCGGGCCAATGGAAAGTTTTGTTTAATGTGTACTTTTCAGTTGTTGAAGAAAATTGATTAACCATTCGGGGGCCGCGCAGCATCAAATTACCCTCAAAAACTGTTCTATTTATGTTTTTCATATACTAATCATTGTAGCCGAACGCTGCCACTCATGTGACTTTCGCGGTGCGCCCTTTCGTGTAACAAAAAAAAATCTAAGTGTAACTTGCAGAAATTTTTTGAATTTATCACCTCTGTTAACGATGACAAATAAAAACTTAAAAATAAATGATTAAATTATATTTCAATATCACTTGAAAGCAATCACTTGTTTTATTTTAATGATTTTTATGCCTATAAATAAAAAAAAACTACAGTCGATACTATGAAATTCACTTTGTGGCTAAATTGCCGAGGTGCACAGTGGTCTGAAAAATTATTCTAGCGCGAAAAAATTTTGTTTGTCGCTGCTGTTGATATGGGTTCCTGGACACTCAGGAATTTTAAGAAATAAATCTGCTGACCTTCTGGCTAGAAAAGATTCGGAAACTGGTTTCCAGGGCCCAGAACCTGTACTCTCTTTGTCGTCTACAGCCATCAAGACCACCGTTAATGAGTAGGTCTATTCGATCCATAATCGTGAATGGGAGGAAGTGAGGGGCTTAAGGCAGACAAAGGCCATGTTACCTGTTAGCTCGAAGCGTCTAACAGACTTTCCGTTATCACTTAACAGAAAGAGCTGTAGGCAGCTGGTGGGATTATATACAGGTCACTTCTCTTGGGCCAAACATTTGAATATGATTGGCCTGGGAGCTAGTGCCTTCTGTGCTTCCTATGGCTTGGAGGAAGTACGTGAAGAGGCGGAAGGCCACTTTCTTAGTGTCTGCCCCGCTTTCTGCCAGATCAGAGTAAGCATATTTGGCACTGGAGTGTTGGGAGCTCTTTAAAACCGCAGGATCGGCTAAGATTTATTAATAAATCAGGTAGATTTAAAGAATAGCAAAAGGGAACACAGGATATAGTACAATGGACGTAAAACTTGTCTGAGTGCTATATTCTTAAATACTTCTTTTGCTGTTCCAACAAACAAACCAAATTCTGTGAAAAATGAAAGTTCTCCTGTAACAAATTCATAATTATCTCTACCACTACGTGTCCAGAGATTTCCGATCAAGGGAGTTTTAATTTTTACGTCCTGTTAAAATGTATTTTGAATCATGAACAACAATCAAAACGTGTAAGATTTTCAACGGTAAGTGGGAGGTTTATTCCCAAACATCCCCCTCTTTCCCCCTCTAGTAATCTCAAGTAATTCTTCAAAAAAACTAAATCATTATTAAAGCTATTCCTTCAATCTACCTACCCCTAGAAAGAGTTTACAAAACAAAACAAGAATACAACGTAATATTGCAAAACTATTTGCCTTAACTTCATTAATAAATCCAACATACATATTTAGGTATAAGTATATGTACCTACACTTTAAGGCATTTACACTACCACCAACCAATAGCAAAGCAAAAGACAAGAGTTTCGCATTTAATAAAAACAAAACAAACTTTTTGCGGAGAAAAACCTTTTTGTTAAATTGCTTGTCGTCGTAGAAAACAAAACGAAAAACCAAACTAAGAAACAAAAAAAAAAAAAAAAACCAAAAACTTTGCACTATAGAAACACTCAACGAAACGAAAGATAGATAGAAAAACCCTTTTTATAAATGTATGTGTGCATTGCATACATTTAGGCGCGCGAAATTCACAAAAACCAAAACCAGCACCAACACCAACCAAGAAATGAAAAAAAAAAAAAATCACCAAATACAAAACTTTTTCAATACAATTTCAACACATTTGTAAGTGTGTGTATGTGTGTTTGTATTTTTGTAAAGGAAAAAGTATTTCCATTTATTTTTGGGGCATAGAATATTTATAATACCACTCGTATATCGTCATTGGAGAAAGAAAACTTTTTACAAAGACAAATAGAGAAGAACCGATGATATTATCTTTTGTATTGTGTAAAATAATACAACATGTAAAATGTTTATGTGTGGGTGTGTGTGTGCGAATACAGAAATTAATCAGCTAATTTTACATGTGTAAAAAACTATTGTTTATTTTATGTATACAAGTTTTACGTTGAAAAGCAAAACTTTTCTTTATTGATTTTATGTGTAAAAGTGTGTTATTGAAATTTTATCTGGAACCATTTTCCTTTCAACACTACAAATATGAAGGTATTCGAAGAAAATATGAAATAAATATTTACTTTGTTTTTGTCTTGTAAGTAAATATTTTTCTAATTTTAAATAAATAGTTTGTATTTTAAGTTAATTTCTATTGAGTTCATGAAAAGGATAGGAAAATCTCTATAATATACTTTTAGGCACTGAAGTAAATTATCTTTAGATTGATTTATAGTATATAAATTTTACTTATCTAACTCGAATTACGTGAAATTTTTAGGGAATAGTGTAACACATTAATTAATCCGTAAAAGAATTTGGTTCAGTATTACTCAATATATGTGTATATATTGTATATATGTATATAAAATAGATCGTGATAATCGCTAGCGATTCCAAAGATTGTTGAAGAGGAGCAATTATTTTGTGCGTTTCTTCATTCAGTAGTAACGATCAATATGTGAAAAATGGAAGAATGGAGGCGTGTCCCCAAAACTCTTATTTGAAGTCGTTAGTAATCAAGTTGAAACATTATTTAATGTTCAAATTTACTTTCTAAATTTCATATCATGATACGAAGTAGCACCATTCAAACTAAGAGATAAAAATGTTTTTCATAAAAAAAGACTTCTTTAGTTTGTATACTATTACGCATATTTTTAATTTGATAAATACAATTAGATAGAAGATACCAATGTTGATGAGTTTGCCGAATTCGCATCTCAACAACTCGTTTATTTCTGCTTTCAAAGTAGCCATCGCTTTGCAGTTTAAAAATATATAAAGGGCTAAAAAAAGTGTCACTCAGAAAATTATGAAGCAGATTTCTTTAGCATACTATTAGGTAGCTGCACCAAATAATATACTTAACATTCTAAGACTCAAACAAATCATTTTAAGATCATTTTCTTTTTGAAGTACTTCTTCATGTGAAATTCTTTACATCGAGTATGTCTCCAACTGAAACCATTTTCATTATGTTTTTTGTAGGCTATAAAAATTAAATCTAGTTGTTAATTTTCAAAGTCTTGGCTACTGTTTCATGTTTTTAGTTTCATTTAAATAATGTTTAACAGGCTTAAACAACGTATATGTGTAGTCATCACAACAACAGTGTATACAGAGACGGGAAAATCAGACGGCCGTTTCGGAATTCGCCACGATCCCTAATCAGTGATCTTAGTGATAGTTCTAAATCTTTCAATATCTTATATAAGCTACTGATATTTGAAATCGTAACCCAGAATTGCAGATTTGATTCCAAATATCTTCACTGTATAAAGATATTGAAAGAAAACTACCACTACCGTTCTGTATACTTTTTCTACTGTCATTTTTTTTTTTTAATTTCTAAAATATACTTTTTGGCACGGATATAATCTAACAAAGATTTGCAGCAGCTGTATTGCTCAATCTCAAACTTTCACAACTTGCATATTTCTCTATCTTGAACATTTTACCTCTAATTTGTACACCTGTTTTTCTTATTATTTCTACCTTTATAACTTTAACTTCTATTTATAATATTTAATATTTTTAAAGTTGGAACCAATTCATTGTGATTGTACTTAATTTGTTCCTGATTTGTGTGTCTCTAGCTCTGAATACTATGAATCTAATTATTTTTTTCTAACTTGAATATTTCTATGGTTCAAACCATTTTCCATTACTTTTTTCGAGAAGTTTTCCTAGTCACAGGAACAGGTACATTTCTTAAATTACTTTTACGGACTGAAATTGTTAGATTGGTAGTAAATTAAGGCTAGAAAATCGTCCGCACTCAATAGTAGGAAAATTCGTTTGCATAATTTTAGGCATGGTTAGTAAAACTGGGAATATATTTGTAACTCGACAAAAATAAAAAAAAAACGATTTATAGGAGGCATGAATCAGTCAACTAATGCTTTTTCATGATTTTTTATATTTTTGCAGCTCGAACAAATCTTTCAGTATTTTGTTTTTAATTTTTGTTTCTCTAACTACAACTTCCTTAAATTTATTTGTTATGTATATTATTCATTTCCATCATTTTAAGATTTTTCACCTGAAGATTTTTCTAGAGCTTGGGCATTTTTCATTGTCTTTTTCACATAAAACTTTTATTCACTAGGAAAATTTAAGTAGTCTACTTTCAGATACGAAAAGATGAAGCAAATATATTCAGCATAGATATTTTCAAATTTCTTTACCCGCCAGGGTAACCAGACATCTAGCAAACCACATAACGTTTTGAAAATTTCTTTAGTATAATTTCAGGCAAGCTCACTATGGCATAATTTTAGTCACTACAGTAAATAGAACCTATTAATTTAATCAACTATACAAATTTATAAAGTATACCTTTAAGCGCTGCTTAGAATTGGCTCCTAACTCGAACATCCATTATTAGAATATTCTTCTAAGCTGTATTTTTCTCAGTGCTTTTTCATGAATTTATGTCTCTCTATTATTATTTCTTATAATTGATTAAAGACATGTTACTAAAAACAATTACAAATTTATGCTATAGCATACTTTTAGGCACAAAATCAACAAAAATACACGAAAACTTAGTTAGCTTTTATTTTAGTTAACAATTTGTTGATGAATATGACAAAAATATTAAAATTCAATAAAAATAAAATTTTTTTTTATTTCTTCTATATTTACAATGTTTTACTAAAAACAAATGCTATCAAACTTTGTATGTAATTTTATTATTCCAAAACATGCAAACTTTTAATTTTCTAAAATACCTATAAAAAAAAAAAAAAATACCGAAGAATAATAAACTTTTTCGTAAACTATTTTAACAATGAGCATACCTACATACATACATAGGTACACACAAACATATATTTCTAGAGAGCTATGTAAAATAAACGAGTGCACACTGTATTTAAATTATGAATGAATGAATAGATAGGAAAAAAATAAGACAAAAATAACAAAAACGGAAACGTGAAGAATAAACTTAAAATGAATGTCGCCTAAAAGTCTGCAAGAGCAATAATAACTTTTTATAGCACTGCAATAGGGCGCACAAATACACAGGCAAGCGTAAAACAGCAACAAAATAACAAAAATCTTAGAAGATATAACAGCAAAAGCAGACGATGAAGACGAAGTAGAAGAAAAGCAACAAATAACGTAACTAACTACGATAACAAAACACAGTAACAAAAATAGCTCAAGGTGTTTTGCCAATAAAAAGAAATCTATAAGTATGTCGTACTATACACACATACACATACGATATTTTTGTGTGCATGTGTGTGTTTATGTGGTTGTTTTCTCATATAACAACGATAGCTGGCATTCTAGCAGCATCAACAATGCATGCAAACAAGAAATAAAAATATAAAAACTTTGTCCAATTTCGCCAAAAAATTTTTGCTTCCTTCTCGTTCTTACGCGTGCTTTTTCTTTCTTTCTTATGCTTAAAATTTAGACTATAAAGTTTGTCGTTGTTGTTGTGCTATGACTGAAAGTATGCGCTGCTACATAAATAATTGGCAAACATAAATAACATAGACATACAAACTCATACACACATATACGCTCGCATACATACATATAGAATTCAATGAAGGAATGAAAAAAATAAATAAAAATAAGAGAAAACCAATGCTCTCACCCGAAAAAAAAGAAAAGAAAAAAAAAATAGCTAAAGGAAGAGTAAACGATATGAAAAAAGTATGCTATAAAAAATTGGTAAAACTTTTTACAACATACTTTTGTGCACTTGGGTAAGTTATATATACATATAGATATTTATACATATACGAGTATGTGTATGTAGTATCTATGTATGTATGTATGTATATCTTCCTTCTCCATTATTTTGGTTTTTCTTTTATATTTTTTCTTTAGTTAAAAATTTGCTACTACAGCTTTGAGCTGTTTGTGTTCAACTCAAACAGAAGAGAAAGATAAAAATAGCAGAAGAAATATGCTGCCAGCTAAATACAACCAACGCCAAAAACCAAGAAGAAAACCACGACGAATGTTAAAATAAAATAGTAAAAAGGAAATAGTCTCTAGTAAGCGTAGTAGAGTAATACTATTAGTAGTAGATATGTTATAAAAATGTAGGTCTTCCAGCAAGCAGTTCAATATTGTACACGATGACGACGATGAGCATTGCACTTGATTGCCAAAAGCAAAAGAAAAAAAAAAGAAGAAAAATAATGCAAAAGCCAAGGGGAGCAAGCAAAAAAAAAAAAAAAAAAGGAGAACAAAATTTGTTATTACTATGAGGTTGATCTATTTTTTTTTCTTGTTGCTTTCTTTTGCCCCCAAAGAAATAAGTAAGCTTTATTACGCGCATAAATTTGTTCATACTTTGTGCTCTCCAGCAGCAATAGCAACAGCAACAGCGGCATCATCATATAATTTTAAAGCGCAGTCATGACTTTTGACTATATCTACGTCAATAAATGTACATTAAGTAGTAGAAGCAAGTAGTAGAAGTTAATTTTATGTTTCATGTGGTAATGTTGCAAAACTTAAATTTATGAAAATTGTTTGGGTTGATTGAGTACTAAAAAACAAACACATCAATACATCAATTCGAATTAACTTTAACCGTTTTAGGTAGTTGAGTTCATGGGGAGATCAATTAGAATAGCCTTCATCAACAGGCGCTGTGTGAGACAGACTTTCACAGGCATCCAGGAATATGTATTTACAATTATCTGTGTAGCAGACTTTTGGTTACGCTTAAGTTTTACTTTGAGAGTAATTAGATAAAAGTGAGCCCATTGTGTGTTTTGAGAGTATTCAACTGTTAACTTTTAACTATTTCTTATACTTGGTTTGCACTTTAGAAATTAAAAATATTTTTATTTGATTTTAACACAACATTCACAGTATAAGTTCCTCCAAAGAAAATCAAATTCGACTTCAAAGATTTCAATTTTTGCCATTTTTTATCTCTACTACTTTGTTCCTGAGCACATAAATTTAAGCCTTTGACGTTCAAATCTTCTCCATCTGCTTTAAAATTCACCTCTCAAAAGGCAATTATGGTTTTAACCCTCTAACGGTCAAAAACTGAAAACGAATACAAAAGAGTGGGGAATTGAAAAGCCTATTTTCCACATCAAAATGAACATAAAATAAAACAAAAGCGTTGAAATGCGTTCAAAACATTTGTAAATTGTCAATAAAATAGTGATTAATGGAGGGCAATATTACTGAAGTAAACAAAAAACTTTCTACGTTAGCGCGTTTTGATTTTAAAGGATAGCTGCCCTTAGACCACCTTAACCGTTAGAGGGTTAAATTAGTTTATGTATGCCATTTTTCATTTCTTGAGATGGATGAATCTTTATCTCCCCTTTTGTAAAGTAAAGTAAATTGTAGTCTGAACTTTCCGTATCGCTTTTCTTATTTTCAGAAATAAGTCGACTCATGTCTTGCCTCTTGGAAGAATTTGTCTTTCTGTTATTGAAACAAAATTTTCAGACATCAAAGACAAAAAGTTGTTTTCATTTGATTTTATCATAGCTTCTGTAATATTAATCTTTCCCAAAACATAACAATGTGCATTAAAATATCAGCACGTGGATCATATTTTTCCTTTCCAGTGATAAATCTTCTCTCTACCAAACGTATGCTTTCTACTCTTAAGGCAAAATTTTATCCAATTGGTGGTGGAATCAGAGAAACTATAAATCTTTTTCATCTGTATAAAGCCAGGTCTCTACAATTTTTATCTCAGGAATGCGATATCAGCTCAGGTTTCAAATCTTCCTTCTGCATATTATATTTTGTTTTTTTTTTTTAAATAGAAAAAACCCAGCATACTTTTAGGTGAAAACTTTAAAATTTCTTTAGAAAATCAACTGGAAATGGTGTCATATGTAAGGTAAAGCTTGGCTTGCATCAATTTTTACTTTCAATTCAAAACTTTAGCAATTGAAATTTAAAACTCCTCAACTTTTTTAATCTTCTTTTCTACAATCACGATTTCTGGCTGGGCTCTTACAATTTGTATAGTTTTTCATATTAGAAGATGGATAATCTCCTGTCTCTTTTACTGTAGGCCACTTACGTCACTAAGTCAGAGTTGCCTTTATCTGCTTTAATAATGCTCTCTATAATCTTGATTTCTAAGAAGAAAGTCAGCTGGATGCTAAAATTGTACATTGGCATAAGTAAATCCCTTATAGTCTTCATAATATTGATCTCCCCGAAAAGAAAACATTGTATCTTAAAATTTCCCATGTGTATCGGTGACTTCACTATAAAAAGCCTCTCCGATGAAAAAAAAAAAACAGCATTGGGTTAAAATTTACCGGATTTCTACAGTTTTGACCAACTCTTCATACACCTTCCACACCACCTACACTTTCGAAATATCCTACCCCTCTCACATCGCCCACACCTTCGATATCTCCTACTTCTCCTACACTATCTACATCTTCAATATTTTCTACCCTAACTATACCTCTTACATTCTTTACAATTTCTACACTCTCTACACTTCCTACATCTTCTACACTTCCTTCACCATCTACATTTCCTACACCTTCTACACTTCCTACACCTTCTACACTTTCTACACCTTCTACCCTTTCTATACCTTCTACATCTTCTATAACCCTAAATTTTTTAAGCTTTCGCCCCTTCCAGTTTTTAAATATTAAAATATCTTACAGTATACCTTATATTTTCTGTTTCTAGTGTAATTTTTTCTAGTTACAATTTTCATAATTCCCAAAACTATGCTTCATTTTCTTTAGTACTTAATTTCCACCTAATACTATTGCTTTTAATTTATATCCATTTACAAAGAGAAAGAGGTACATATATATATATTTCACTAACAATAGCGCGCACACTACTAAACAATAATGACACAAATAAAAATCAAAAAAAAAAAAAAAAAACACAAGACAATACAAATTTTGCTGCATTGGCAACCCTAATAGTATATTATTAAAAGAACAAGAGGAAAAAATAACAAATATAAATAATTGAAGCTGCATAGATATAGAAAGCAAGTTTTTTCTTTCTTTCTTGCTCTTGTTGTTGCTTGCCCTCCCTAGCTTTCTATCTCTCTCTCTCTGTCTCTCTATCTTCTAATGCATAAACATACACATGTTTCTAAACAATGAACCGCGGCGGCAACGTTTACAACTATGATAACAATAACAACCGAAACAACAATAGTAATAATAACAATAACAACAACTGAAACCAAAAACAATAACAGCAAAAAAAAAAAAAAGAAGAAGAACCACTTTTGTATGTGTATAAGAGAGATTGAATTTTTCGGCTATACTTTCAGTGTATATGTTTGAGTGTGAGCGTATTGTGTGTTTGTTGTTTTCTCATGCAAAAATGTAAACAATAAATGAAAATTATATAAAAATGACAACAGGAAATAACGCAACGGTAATAGTTTTTTTTTGTTTTGTTTTTGGTTTTGTTTTTGTTTTTCCAAAGGATTTCATCATCACCATCATTATCTTCCCATGATCATCATTATTTGGAAAATATGCATGAGTGTTTTCTAGTTTTATTTTTTCGTCTCGAGTATATATGTATATGTTTATATGTTGCGCCATACCATAAAATTAACATAAAATGAAATTGTGTAAAAGTTCTAAAGTTTTGTACACGCAAACACAGTCAAGCAAATACACACACATACATATACTTAAATACAAAAAAAAAGGAAACATTACACTATTATGTTCTTAGAATTCATATATGCACATGAGTATAGTGTTGTATAGTAGAATAAAGTGATGTAAATTGTATTATCCTGTCGTGTGTGTGTGTTGCTGTTGTTCCTTTAAGCTTATGCTGCTGCTACTAGAGGCTGCTTTTCTACCTCTTTTGTATAATTTCTAGGAAAGTTTAGCATTTAGAGATATACGAATACATGCATGCACAAACGCACACATACACTCATATGTATGTACGTATTTATATTAGTCTGCTTCTGTGTTTCTATTTATTTAACTTCCTTAATGGTTAAAATATTTAATGGGTTCTATACACATGTTGAGTAGCATAGTAGTAATAATCCTTTTTCTTGTGATTGTGGTGATTTTGAATGCATTAAACATATGCAGGGTAAGAAGTTCCGCATAAAGTATGTTTCGTTTTATTTTATTTTCAGCAAAAATCTATTTATAAATATGTAAAATCTACATATATATAAGAAGTTTTTATTATCTTAACATTATTTTCCTATTGACTTTAGGGTGGACGAAAAAACTATCAGTATATATCATTGAGTGTATGGCACGACTACGAATTTGCATTTTTTTTTTATTCTAATTTTGAGTGAAATTATCACTTAATCAGGAATTAGGTTTATGTTCAATACATTAATTCAGGAAAATATCCCATTTATGGCATATATTGTACAAAAAATGTATCGATTTTGTTGATACGAAATTTTCAAAAAGTTCCAACATTAAAATCGATGTTTTTCAATAACTGTTTGGTGCCTAATTTTGTTCACCACTATATTCGAGAATCTGCTGTAATAGTTGTGAATTAGTATTCCAATCGGAATTTTATTTAATTTTGCATTATTGAAAATACATCGCAGTAGCTTTTTTACCTTCCATTGTAGTAGCTTTTTTACCTTCTATTTTTTCTGTTTCATGTTTCCTGTTTCACTTTCCTTTTAATTTTAGTCTTGGCTTTAATTTTTTCATTTTTTACCTCCCTTTCATTACGTTTGCTCAATCGCCTTGCTTTCGGGTGTTTCTCTTTCTTCGCTACCTTTCTGCTAACTTTTTGTTTAACATATTTCTGCTTCATTTCTGCTTTTCTTCATTTTATCTTCCCGCCTTCTTTTTACCTTCTGTTTACCTTCTACTTTCCTTTTTTTCTTATCTCTGCTTTTTTCCTCGTTCTTCTTATAGCTCGTCCTTTGTATTACTTCTGCTTCCAATTCTTTTTCCTTCTACTTTCTTTTTCTGCCTTTGCTTCCCTTTTGGTTCCATAATCAGTTTTTCCATACCTTCTCCTTCAGTTCTTCTTTCGGTTTCTGCTGAAGTTCACTCTTCAGTTCCCTCGTTACTATTTTAATTTTCCGATCTTTATCTTTCAGTTAACCCATCAGTTCCCCCATCAGTTTCCCCTTCATTTCCCTCTCCAGTTCCCAACTCTGCTCCCTCTTCAGTTCCTTACTCTGTTTCCTCTTCAGTTCCCCGCTCTGTTCCCTCTTAAGTTCCCCTTTCTATTCCCTCTTCAGTTCCTCAGTTCCTTTTTCAGTTCACCATTCACTTCCTCCTTTAGTCCTTCCTTTAGTTCCCTCTTCAGTACCTTCTTCAGTTCCTCACTCAGTTTCCCCTTCCGTTTATTTTCTGCTTTCAATAACGTATTCTGTTATCTATCGTTTCCCTTTCATCTCATCCTCTTTCTTTTCATATATATGTACAAACATTCACTCAATCATGTTTTCTCTCGCTCCAAAAAGTAGACTACGAATAATTTTTGTCATCGAAGCAATCTGTAAAACCGGAAGTAATAAAGTGTACAAAAACCAAAAATGGAAATTGCAATACTTTAGCGCAGTAAACCACTATTGCAATATTGCATCAACAAAGATAGATACCAATGATTCAAATGCTAACATATTCAGCTATTCAAACACATACACATGCAATGTCTGTTAACCTTTACACATACAAGCGAACGAATAAACGAACAAGAATTCATTTGTCATTTTCTGTCTCTGTAGGTTCAAATTCTATGAAATTCAATTGACGATTGATGCGCAAACATTTCTCTGGTATAGAAAACTTTTTTGTGTATTATGATTGTGTGTGTGTGTGAGTGTACAAAATTTTGCCAATTACACACACATATATGTAGGTACATGAAAATATCTACCTATGTGTAGTGTGTGTATTCAGGTATACACATATAGTTCAAGAGAATTTTTGAGCTTTCCAACATTGATTCAATTGCTGCAGATTTATCAATCGTACATTTATGTACGTAGCTCAGTTGAAACAAAGCGATTTATACAAATGAAATCATTTTGAAATTGGCAAAAAGGAAATCATTTTACCGGTTTTTGTTATTGTCATTTAAAATAAGACCAACCTTCTTCGTCTTCTTCTTGTTCAAAATTAGTATTTGGTTTATGTGGTTGTGGTCTTGCTGTTGTTTGTTGTTGTTTTTCGAATTTTAGTTGTACTTTATTCTAGCTATTGTAGTTGTATAATGGCAAAAGTAAATTATTTACTTGTATATTGTCTGTGTATTTGATTTTTCGGTTGGGGTTTTTATTTATGTATGAATGTATTGGGTTTGAACAATTTTCTGTTTGTTAGGATTGAAAAGAGAATTTGTAAAATTTTAAAATTATCGACAAAGTGAATTCAACATAAGCCTTTGGGGATAATCAACAAATACTACAACGAAAGTAGTTAATGCATTAAAAGTTTAGCCTAAATGTATGCAATGCTATAAATTAATCTTATTTGGTGTGGTGGTATTTACTACATTTCAGGCAATAATCGATAACTTGTTACTATGTAATTAATTGAAACTTCTCAACGTTGCTGCATATATAATTGAAAAATTTTTTAAATAATATAAAAAAGAAAGTAAAATGCTTCTACTTAATATTTACTTAACCAGCAGTAGTTCATACCTTTTGCGAGTTTCGCTTCCATTCATCCATCAAACACATTCTAATTGCGTGTCAAGTAAAAAAAAGCAAAACAAACAGGCAAGTAGTAAATTATAAAAAATATGGTTAAAGTGAGAGAAAATAGTAAAAAAAAAATACAACGCCAAAGAAATCAAGATAAGCATAAACAAGTGTAGGTACGCGATATACAACGAGACGGAGTGCGAGAGTGGTGCACGAAACCCTAACGTTTACTACCTTTTTAACTGCGCTCATTAAGGAATAAACAACAAAAAAGAAAAATGAAACAAGAATGGAGAAAAAAGACTGCGGAAAAACACAAGAAATAAAATGTAAAAACGATGCATGGCACCTTCTCTTTTGTGTGTGTGTGTGTGTGCTACCCAATGCTTGTTTTTATGTATGTATAGGAGAGAAGCTTAATTGCTACGGCAACCCTTTAAGAAAATACCATCGAAGGTATGTAAGCAAAAGTTAGGGTGCAAAAAAAAAAAAAAAAAAAAAAAAATGGGAAAAGAATTGGGGGGAAAAAGGTGGCGTCTATCAAAGATATCACAAACACATCAGTAACGCTTCAATGAAGAGAATCGGAATGTGCTGTGCTGCAGAAAAAAACAAACTATGAGAATCAAGTGAAGCGAGAAAAAGAAGGGTATAAGGGAGAAATGGTTTGTTATGCTGAAAATTCTACTAGTGCTTAAGTTTTATATGCAATATGTTGGGGTTTGTTCGCATTTTTTTGCTCTAGGTGTACTTAATAAAAGGAAAACAAAAATTAAATTGCGTTGATTGCATTTTAAAATGCTCAAGAATTTGTCTTTGAAGATTGCTATCAACACAATGTGGGTTACATTAAATGAATACTCAAGCAAAACACGCACATATGTGCATATACATACATACATACATACATACATATGTACCCAGTGGGCAAATTATCGTTTCATAAAATTTAAGTTTATAGCAAGCCAAAATTGAATATTTTCTGTGGACTTTTTCGTTAAAATGTTTGAACTTAACTTTTGGCTGTCAGAAAACGTACGTAATATCCAATACCGGATCTTATAAACTAATCACAAGCTTAAAAGTATGCACTACGTTATACTTTTAAATAGGTATGGACTTAAATGTATGCAACACCTATGCCAATAACTAAATATACTCTTAAAAGTAAGCAACGCGATATACTATGAACCAAATACTTGCCTAAAAGTATGCAATACCAGATATCCTGATTTGAATATACACCTAAAAGTATGCAATATCAGCTGCTAGGACCTAAACACAGGCCTAAAAGTATGCCATACTGCAAGCTATAATTAGACTATAATTAGCCCATAGGTATGCAATACCGTGATATGAACTAAACGCAGATTTAAGAGCATTGCATATCGATGGTCATACGTTCACCCCTCGTATGTAGTTTTTCACCACTTTTGGAAGAGACGACAAAAAAAAAAAAAAAATATTTTTTTTATCTTAAACTTATTTTTATATATAGTTTATAGAAATTTATTGCGTTATTGTCTTGTCTTCCAAAAGTGGTGAAAAAGTACTTACGAGTGGTCAACGTATGACCATTGATATGCGGCTTTCTATGAACTAAACATAAACCTAAAATTATGCAACACTATATTGCTTAAATTAAACTTGCTCAACAACAACTTTATAGTTTTCAATTCATTTCTTCAAAGAAATATGATGAAGATTATGACTAAAAGAAGAATTTCTTCTTCAGCAGATTTAAAGGAGAGAAAAAAGTGATTTCGGGAACGAAATATCTCCCTTGCCTTCAGAGATGAATACCTCAGCAATTATGGTCGTTTCTTTTGATTTTGAATATATTTTCGAAGGAATGAAAATAGTAGAGTCCTTTCTTCTTTGCTTGACAACCTTTTTGATTAGCGTTCAAACAATTCCTATCATTTTAAAATCTTAATTCCTTCGTTTTAATTTAATTTTTTTTTTGCCAAAATAAACTAGAACTTCATAAACTTTTCGTTTAGCTAACAAATGATACACTACTCCTTGGGTTTTCCAACGAAAACAAGAAAAAAAGGCGTGCTATTAAATTTCTTATTAGGGTGAATCAATGTATAATTTAAATTAAAATGCGATTTGTTCTCACATGTTACAAACTTTCTTTCTGCGACAAGGAATGATATATAAAACAATCTTAAGTAAAAACAGTTAAAACTGAAAAGTAAATTCATTCGAAATGGTAATTTCTTCTTCATATTTTGATTGATTAAAAATAGAGTGGCGTTAATTTTTCACTTATTGAAAAAAATCAAAACGCTTCACGTTATTTTTAACTTGCATTAAAAAACAAAACTATTTCTTCAATTTTTTTTCTTTCAAAAACTAATTTAACGCAATCCCTGTCTACTACTTCTACGCTTTGCACTTCTTCTCCTTCTTCTTAACTACTTACTTCCACCACATGTGTCACGCCTCAATCAAATTGTGAATGAGTGCAAAAAAAAATAAAAAAAATTCTATAGGAAAAAAAAAAAATAACTCAAAGCAAAACTTGAGGAGACACTTCTGTGAAAAGCATACACATTAAGCTAAATAACATTTTATATAAACTAATACAGCTGCCTCGTCTGTCTGTCTGTCGGCCTGTCTCGTTGGTGATTTTTCTACTACTTTGTATTATGTACATAAGCTGCTTTCCCTTATTCTACTACTTCTGATATCTTATAACTTTTTTTTTTTAATATTTCTTCTTTTTTTTCAATTTTCTGATACTAAAAATATATATTTTTGTTTCAAAAACTTTTTATATTATTCTATTTTAGCAACTGCTTCACACATGCATAAACTCGAAATACGCTCAAGTGTGACACATTATGTGTGTATAAGTGTAGTATACTTTTTAGGTATAAATGTGTGCACATATACATATGTATGTATGTGTATATGCCAAGTAAAAATTGTGAAGCCAATTTCTACGCAACAGGATATTGCTAAAGTTTTGACTTCCCTTGCTATTTTTTTTTATTTTTTTGTTTTTTTGTTCTATTTAACAAAGGAGTTTTTTTTTTTTTTTGTAATACAATGTTTTCGCTATTTTTCCTTGTTAATTTTTTATTTTCATTTCTGTTTTTTTCTTAGATTAAAAATGAGAAAAGAATATAAATATATTTAGTAAGAAAGATTAACTTATCGTTTGACATTTTTCTTTAGAACTCAAGACTTCAAAAGTAATTTTTTAAACAAATTAATTTAAACAGATAAATATAGTTTTTAAATGAAAGCAGTGCGGCTATTTTATGTGAAAGAATTACATTTTTATTTTCTATTATGAGTTTGAACTAAATACCCTCATCAATCTCCTTATCCTGATTAGTCTGTTTTTGTGAAACAAATTTTAAGTATGGGCTCGGAAACACTCATGGCAATGAATTCAGGGATAGTCTGCTCAGAATGGAGCCATATGTCTACTATGACTTGAACTCCACAGAGGGAATACTCTCTGCTATCATGATATTCACTGGCTTTGTGAGAGGAAAACAAACTGGAGGCTAAGCTAATGAATGCCTTCTTTCCGTAGTTCTGGAGAACTGAATGTGTTTACCGAAAATTAACATCATTTACGTTGCAAATGCAATTGCCCATACAAGGTTAGGTTAGGTTTGGAAGGCGTGTGCGAATAAATATACATATATTAGGGTGGGTCAAATTGTATGGGTCAAAAAAAGTTGATGTTTGGTACCCCCTAGTTGTGTTCTATGGATCATTTTAAGCACCTTTTCCAATGAAAGTATAGTTCTATTTTGAATTCCGAGCCCCCCAATTTTTGAAAATAGGTATTTTCTCAACATTTTCAAGATTCAACTTGGACATAGCATTAAAAAAAATAGAAACAGCATTACAATATTTTGCTATGGGGATTTTTTGGTACGAGAAAACCGAATCTGACATTGATTTGTCCACAAAATTATGTTTTGATACTCAATTTAAAAAAAAAAGGCTTAAAATGTACAAAAATGGCAAAAAAAAATCGGATATGGGAAGTACCCTTATTTTTAATCGTAATGACTTGAAATTTCGCACAAATTTTTTTTCACAAAAAAAAAGATTCTGAAAGTTACAGTGCAATATAATAAAAAATAGGGGTACTTCCCATACAAAATTTTAGATTTTTGGCATTTTTTTTGGCATTATGTATGGAAAATATGTTTATTTTCCATCGTAATGACTTAAAACTCTTCGGTGAAAAACCGGTAAGAAGATCCGATAGTTCCACATTCCTTATCTCTGTTAGACTATTGAAAAAGCGCGACCCAAAGCATTGCAGTCTACTCATCTGCAGCCTTAGAAATTGACACAGAAAGTGAAGAATCGATTCTGTCTCTTCTGCATCATGACAACTTCTGCACAGTCCGCTAGTTGGAATACGCCACCGTTGAAGCATTGGTGCAATAGCACAATGTCCACTTATGACTCCTGTGAGAGGACGTACTGCAGATTTTTTGTCCTCTTCTAATCTTGGCCACAAGGCCCATGAAACTATAGAGTCATCTAGGTTAGTCCAAGCATCATTTGACACCGCTATGGTATACTCGCCCTAAATAGTTCACACATCGGAGATGGTATAATGATATCCGCTTCGTTAATATTATGTCCAGGAACCCAGCAGAGAGTGAACCTGTGGTACTCAATGGCCATCAGTTAAGCACGAGATTTCTTTAAAATCTCTGATTTAACTATTTTGGATTCCATTGCCTTCATTTGCAGCCTGACTGTCAGTAAAGACAGTGATATTCGAAATCTGAATCGTACTGTCTTGTAGAAGTCGAGCTGCTTTCTCAAAAGCAAAAATCTCTGACTGAAAAACGCTGCAGCTGACAAGAAGACGATACGACCGCCTTAGCTGCAGGTCTTCGGAGTAGAGACCAGCTCCAGTTTCATTCTCCATCTTTGAGCCATCGATAATGATGGTAATGCCAGCATTACCTGTTACTGAACCCGATTCCCAGTCTTCCCTGGTTGGATATAGGGTTGGAATTCTAGTAATAAAATCTAAATTTGAAGTCATATAATCCGTAGCTATATCTAAGTTAGCTGTGATTCCATTTTGACCCCTCCGCTTTATCTCACTCAAAATTGTAGAGTGTCCATAGTTTGCTGATCTCCACACGTTGGATTCTCTTAGTCTAAGAGCTCCTTTTGCGGCACAGCCTTGAACAAATACCCGTAATGGTAAGAGATGAAATATCATATTCAGACCTTCCTGAGGTGCACTACTTACAGCTCCTGACATCCCCAGGCTGACAAGTCTCTGTTTCCTATTTTTCCTATGCGAGCTTGGTTGCTCTTCTTACCCAACTCCTGCCACCAGACGAGGGATCCATAGGTAATGATGGGTCGAATGAATGTGATGTACATTCCATGAATAACGTACGGTGACAATCCCCATCTTTTCCAAAAGGTAGTTTTACAGGTATAGTATGCAGCCAGTCCCTTCTTCGTTCTCTCTTCGATATTCCTTCTCCAATTAAGTTTCGAATCCAGAATGGTACCGAGAAACCTTGCTTCCGAAGAGAGATTCAGTGTCACTCCATTCAACTTCGGTATCTTTGTTTTCCTTGGAACAAAACTAGCTCAGTCTTAGCAGGATTAACTGTTAAACCGTTCCGTCTAGCCCAGTCGAAAAGTTCTCCAAGTTCTGGATTCCATAAGCTCACTAATGGTCGACAAGAATTTGCCCATACAAAATTTTTATATTTGTCAAGAGAGAGAGAGAGAGAGAGTGTAATCTCTGTGCATAATTACAATTAATGAAAGCGCGGTTTGATATGAGTAGATACCACAAATTAAAATTATTATAGTTTTTGCTTATCATTTTTATAATTAACATAATTTTTTCAATATTCTGTAATTTTTTCCAACATTAATTACATGCTTACTTTGCAGTTTTTACTGCGGCAACACTTCAAATGCATTTTTGCTTTTTTATAGCATTTAATTATGCTACTGCTTCTTTTTAAGGATAATAAATAAGAATAATTATTGTTTATTTGCTTATTTAAATGTGTAGTATTTTTTTTACAACAAACATATTTTGTCAAATTACACACTCTTAACTAAAATGAAAGCAGCAGCAATATATTAAAAATGGAAGAGACAGAGAGAGAGAGAGGGCGAGATCAAAAAATATAGGAAATAAAAGGTGAAGGTGCTGAAACATAAGAATGAAGGTGTCGATGCCGAAAACCTTTAGCAACATTTACACTTCCACTAAATAACTATGTATGCATGTATATGTGAGGGTATAGTACAAGTTGGTGATGACAATGATGATGAATAATAATTTAACACTCTTCCCTTTTACACTTTTACTCAACATAATAATATAAATACACACCCGCATATATACGTACATATAACATATGCTCTCACACACACACACACACACACACACACTCACACTCACGTGTTTAGAAGAAGGAATATTTCCAGATCAGTGGAAACTACAGAGGTTAGTTCTGCTGCCGAAAGGAAATAAGCCACCGGGAGATCCATCGTCATATCGGCCAATCTGCCTGCTTGACACAATGGGCAAAATACTGGAGCGTGTAATCTACAACAGGTTACTGCCCATCGCGGAAGAGAACGGAGCACTGTCAAACTGTCAGTTCGGGTTTCGTAAAGCTCGATCCACCGTAAGTGCCATTAAAATGGTGGTAGACATTGCAGCGGAAGCAATAGAAGGCATAAGATGGAAAGGAGGTGCGAAACAATATTGCGCAGTGGTTACATTAGATGTAAAAAACGCATTTAACTCTGCCAACTGGATGCACATAAAAGGCTCTCTGGCAAGAATGAACGCACCGAAATACATACGAAGAATAATCGACAGTTACTTCAAAAACAGAAAGCTGGAGTATGAAAGCGACGAGGGATTAAAATACTACAACATCTCGGCAGGTGTTCCACAAGGATCTGTGCTAGGACCTCTACTGTGGAATATCATGTATGACGGAATATTGAGACTATCATTCCCACCAGGAGTAAAAGTAGTGGGGTACGCAGACGATATTGCGATAGTTACAGTGGCGAAACATATCCAGGAAATCGAGGCGATTACTAATGAAGCGGTGGCCACAATAAACCAATGGCTAAGATCAGCTGGTCTTGAATTAGCTGCACAAAAAACGGAGGCGGTACTAATTAGTAGTCGAAAGGTTGTCGAACATGCGAATATACAAGTAGGCAATCAAATAATAAAATCGAAGTCGTCAATTAAATATCTGGGTGTGATGATAGACAACAGACTGAACTTCAGAGCTCACTTGGACTATGTTAAAGAAAAGGCGTCTAGTATCCAGGCAGTGCTGTCTAGAATAATGCCAAACATTGGTGGACCAAGGTATGGTCGAAGGGTGTTACTTTCTAGAGTAGTAAGCTCAGTCTTGCTTTACGCTGCTCCAATCTGGGCTGGAGCTTTGGTGACAAAGGAGTGCCGAAAGAAACTGTCACGTGTATACAGGCTGAGCGCTCTAAGAACAATAAGTGGTTTTCGGACAATTTCGGAAGATGCAGCATGCGTCGTAGCTGGTATGATACCGATCGATATACTAGCGGACGAAATGAAACGAGTCTATCGCAGAAGGAGCGGAAATCAGTTGCAACAAGATATTCCAGGCATAGCGAACGAAGAAAGGCTAGCATCATTAGCCATTTGGCAGAATAGATGGGAGAACTCATCGAAAGGCAGGTGGACGTATATACTTATCCCTAAGATTGAAACGTGGATAAATAAAAAATATGGAGAGACAAATTATCATATAACCCAGTTTTTAACGGGTCATGGAGGGTACAGAAAGTATCTGTACAGATTTAAGCATGACGACTCCCCACTTTGTCCTATCTGTAGGGACCAAGAAGAAGATGTAGAACACGTAATTTTCAACTGTCGGCGTTTCAGCCCAACAAATATGACGTTGCCAAGCCCATCATACATTATAGAGTGTATGATCCAGTCGGAGGAAGACTGGGCAGAAATAAGTGGGTTCATCACGAATGTGCAAAATGACCTAAGGAGAATTGAACGTCTTAGGAGAGCAGACTTGACGAATACAGCCTAAAGGCTAACCAGCCCCGCGAAGTAATACCTAACGGCAGTACCGCGGGGATAGTGGTTGACGAGCAGGGGGGTGAGGTTTAGTACGTAGGTGCATTACTGAGCAGATCCAGTCAGTATGTGAATCGTGCATGCCAATAGTACGGACTACTGGTATCTATGAAGATTCCTCACCTCCAGGGCGCATCCAAAAAAAAAAAAAAAAAAAAAAAACACTCACACTCACGCACACAATGTGCGTGTGCGAGTGCAATGTACGGAAGTGTTAAAATGTTGAAATGAGGGTTGTGTCGTAGTCGTCGTCTTAGTAATAAACAAAATAAAAGTACTATGTAAAATAAGTAGACGACGATGATGACGAGTAAGTAAGTAAAAGTGCTTATTTCATTAAAAGTGCTTAACGCGTTCTTACGAGACAACAGCAACAACAATGACATACTTTTCTTTTCGAATGTATATGTTGTTAAACAACAAGAACAGCAACAAGAACAGTAAGCAAAAAGCAGCAGCAATAATATTTCATAACATCAAAATTTTTAATGAATGTTTTTCTGTTTTCAATTTTTTTTTAATTTTTTGTTTTACAACGCGCTGTTTTACATGAAAACAATATATGCGAAAATAACAAGAAGGAAGGCTTAAGAAGGTGGTGGAGAGGTCGCAATCCTCTCAACATTTTGCGAAAATACAAAAAAAAACACATTCATGATTTTGTCATTTTTGCTGCTGGTGCTACTGCCACTGCTGCCTTTTTATGCTTTTACTTCTCTACTTTAATTTTTGCTGTTTCTTTTACTGCTGCTGTAGGAAGAACAAAAGAAAAAAAAAAAAAAAAGGATGCTTTTAACTTTTAAAACGCATTTAATTTTGTATTATTTTTTTCGCATCATTGTCTCCCCCTGCCTACTCCTCCCGTTTTTCCGCAACACAAAGTAGACACAATGAAAGTTTACAGTGTATACGCAGGATCCAGGAAGTGACGCAGTTACTTCTTTTTTCTTCTGACTGGCTGGCGGATGTTAAAGATTTTCCTTCTTGGTTTCCAGCTTTCATTATTCTGCTGTGAGTCATAATATAATTAATGATATTTTAACTTCCACTTTTTATCATTTTATGCTTTATAATGTTTTTGTGTTAATATGTGTATATAAAATTCTTTAATACACACAAACACACACACAACGAGCAAGTAATGAAATATATATTTTTTGATGTACCTATTGTTTGTGGTATTAATATCATGGAAAGAAAGGAAAATGGCAAAGAATGAAAATACTAAAAATTCTCTATATTTTAAGCGCTACTTTGTGTAGTTATAAAATTTTGTAGCGAGCACCACCAAAGGTGCAAATCATTTTCTAGAAATTATATTGTCAAATACTTCAACAAAATATGTATGAGTGAGCTTAATAAATAATTTACTTAGTTTATTAATAAATTTTACGTTTAAGACATTTGCTGTTACCGTTATACACATAAATATTGTCATCATTTTGGTTTTTTTTTTTTTTTGTGTACTATTTTATATAAATCCTTTAATGCAAATTTGCAGACATACAAAGTTTCATGCTTTGAAACTCTATGCATTAATCTTGATTAATAGTTTTGTGTGTTGTACTATAGTGTGTAGTTATATAATAAGATAAAGAGCAAAGCAGACGCCGCTTCTTCGATTCTCTCTCTCTCTCTTGTGCACTTATTTTTCATTTCAAGTCGAAACAAAAGCTTTCGTATATACATATAAGAATAAGTATGGATGATGTTGTGTTTTAAACACAAATTGAGATGTGTTGAGTGCGACCATTTTCCACTTAATTTGATGTAAAACCATCAGAAGAGAGAGAGAGAGAGAGAGAGAGAGCGAAAATACATTATTCTTTGAGAGAGAGGAAATATATTAATGCTCAGGTTGTTGTTGTTATTGTTTTGTCTTTGTTGCAGAACAGATGGTATGCTCTTTTTGAGTAGTTCTTAATCTTTTCTGGACAGATTATGCGAGATCTCATTGTCTAGTATCCCCGAACCGCAAAGTGCTTCGTGAAACAACCTAACAGGAAATAAGCAGAATTTCTTCTGAAACTGAGAAGAAAGGACCTAAGATTATTGGTGGGTGTCATCACCGGGCATAACACATGTAGTCAGCATATGACCAAAATGGGCGTCATCACCAATCCAACCGGCCAATTGTGTCTTAACCCTATTCATCCCACGTTATTTTATATCATAAAATTCCATGTAGAGACTTAGAGTCACTATGCAGAATTAACTCGGCTATTCTCATTTCATTCAATTTTTTTCTAAATTTTTTTAAAATCTGATAAATAAACAACAAGAATAATATAATTTCGAAAAATATATGTATAATTTGTATTTACTTTGAACGCAAGTAGTGGAGCAAAAACTTTTCATTGCAGATTTTACAGAATTACTTTGAAGCTTTTCCTTTCTCCCTCTCCGCCCTTTCCATCTTTTAAGCCTTTCTTCTTAGCATTTTTCACTTTTTGAAGTGTTTCATGCGAAATTTCAGCGATTTCGTTGCGTATGTTGGCCTTAAGCTGTTCAAGAGACTCTGGTATATTGACATAAACTTGACTTATGAAGTATCCTCACAAGAAAAAGTCAGAAACGGTGACTTCGGTGTTAGCACTTTTTTGAAAATAAAATTGGAAAATTTGTACTGGACTAGAGTTTATTACATGAGCTGTGAGATGACAATTTCATAGCTGCTGTCATTGTTCCAGTTTAACATCGGGTACCACAAAAAAATCACCCTGTATAATCGCTTTGTTTTGCCACATAACTTGTTAGCGATGCTGTTTTATTACTGCAAAAATGCTGCCTTCTACTACTCTATTCTTGTTAGGAAGAAAATTATTTGAAATTCACCTTTTCTTTTTTGCATCGTACTAGCACAAGTTAATTGTTTTGACAACAGGCTTTACGACAGTTCTAAACTTGTAAAGTATTTCTCGGAAGTTATATTTCTCTTTGGCCATTCATATGGCTTACAGAGCTGTTCCACTCCATGCTGTGCTAAGATTTAACTCTTAGCGCTGTCTTCCTTAGATACATACAGTATCTTACAGTAAAATATCCGCTATCGCAAGTCCACCAAGTGTTCATACCATATTTGTGTAGCCGTCTTCATTTATCAAGTGCCAAAGATTTCCAATTGAAGTAAATTTAAGATGCGATTTACATACTGATATCATGGTCCTATCATCAAATGCCAAATAACACGATAAATCGGTAAATCTATGTCTTGACATACAAGCACGGAACATCAAATTATCATATAAAGTATTACAAAACTTTCCATAATCGACAATGCCATGCTTTCTTACATCTGCATCTATCAACTAATTCAAACACAGAGTCCAAAGTCAGTGCGTGGGATGAATAGGATTAAGGACGACGATACTACGGACCATTGTTTTTGTAGCTGTCCGGCGTTTGCGAAAATCAGATTTTGACTGTTGGGTTGTGATGTCTTGAGTATGAATAATGTTCATATTCTCCCTCTTCCTAAGCTCCTAAGGTTCATTTAGTAAATCAAAAGATAAATATCAGACTCACTATCGACAAAAACTCAGACCTAAACCAAAAACTAGTGCAAAAATTTTAACCAATTCAGTTCAAAAATTAAAAGATAACTGCAACAAAACTGGGACCAAGTTCAAATTAAAATCGGATAGAAATTTTGGCGGAAATTTTGACTGAACTCAAACTAAAATTCAAATTCTTTTTTCAGATCGAAGTTTAAACCAAGAAAAGAACCAAATTCTGATCAAAAATCTAGATCAAAATGAGACCAAATTCAGATCAAAATCTTAATTATAACTTTTCTGATGGATTAATATTGTTAAATGATCTATTTTTGAGAAAACAATTTGAAGGAAATTTTAATTTCCTTTGAGAAAAATTTTTTATGAAACAATTTGATAAATCTCTATTTTTTGAGTAATTTTTGGTCGAAACAAAAACCCGAAAAAAATTAAATTAAGATAAGATTAAATTGGATAATACTTTAAACGAATTTTTAAAATATATATTCATATCACTCTTAGCATCGATATCACTATTAATATCGGTTTAATGGTGAGTTTTCGATCTCACAAGCACTTAATTTTTATGAAAAATTAACTACGTTCTTTAAGCCTGTTCTTTGTTACTTAAAATGTAAATATATCTTAATTTTACCAAAAAACCAATACATTTTAAATTTCAACGAGATCCGTACACGCTTTCGGGTATCAGGCAACAACCGGTAAAACAAAAAACAATGTTCAGACCACGAATCGGACCAAAATTTCAACAAAAATCGACCAAAATGAGATCAAATTCAAGTCAAAACTCAGACCGAATCAAAACCAAAATCAGTTTTAAAATTCATTAAAAAATTCAAAAAAAAAATTTAAACCACAACTCAGACCAATAGTTAGACAAAACTTTAGGCCAAAAGGGCACCAAATGCCGAACGAAAGTAACTCAAAATTAAGACCAAAAACTAGTGGGAAATATTTGCATCAAAAAATTTTAACTTAAATTTAATAAAAACTAGACCAAAATTCCAGACGAATTCAGACCAAGTTTTAAAACAAAACTCAGACCGATTTCGGACCGTAATTCAGAACAAAAAAGTATCAAAATCAAGCCAATTCAGACGAAAATATTAACCACAACTCAAACTAAGAGTTAGATTAAAACTGAGGCTAAACAGACGCCAAATACAAATTAAAAGCAAACCAAAATTTAGACCAGAAATCAGATCAAACGCTGCTCTGCAAACGCTGGAAAGCAAATCAAAAATTAGACCAAACATGGATTAAAACTCAAATCAAATTCATTGGATTAAAACTCAAACTAAAATAAAACAAAATTCTGACTTACAATCAAATCAGAATTCAAATCAAAAACGGGCAAAAACGGAAATGTTAAACCAATATCAGACTAAAATTCAGTACAAAATTCAATCCAAAAACTAAAGCATTATCAAGTTTTCTAAAAGTAAGACATTTATAAGCTGGCGTTGAAATTGTAGATTTAATGAAGTCTGAATGTATTTAATAATCAGTTGCACTATAACGTGCACCCTATTTGGCATGCCCAGCATGGCGGCTAATCATAATTGATTCAAATATCCGACCCCATTTTAATATTTACATATATTAAATTATTATTATTAAAATAAAATATTTTAAGTTCCAATGTTTTTCGTTTGTTGAAAATAAATAATTTTCACTGCTGATGGTTTTTTTGTTTTTTAAATCTAAATATTTTTGATTTCTCAAAAATGATTGTTTACTATAAGATTGTTGGGTTCTGGGGTGGGGGTTCATGTTCATGAGAAAATCAAATATCAAGTGTTCAAGTCGGGCACGTGAGTTTTGCCAACCGAACACACAGACGTATGCTTGATCATTTACTCCTTAGCATGTACCCGTGTGAAGAGATTAAGAATGTTCAATCTATGAACACTCAAATGTGAGCATTCTTGCCCCTAAACATGTACACATACATACATGAGAGCCGACCCAAAGAAAACTGAACATGCACATGAGAACTGCTCTGCAACTATATAAGATAAGAAATAAAGTTAAAGCTTTTTGGAATGTAAAATCTTTTTGTTAAACTAGGATTAAAATGTTCTTTATTAATTAAATGAAATGAAAATTGGGTAAACTCAACATCTAGCTACTTTCTTTTAATATTCTTAAACCTACCCATAATATCATTGTAGAAAATCGAATTCTACTTCAACTCAATCAACTATAATTCACGGTCTTTTGGTCTCAATTCCACTTGGGGAAATATAAGTTATTGCAGTGATATCTATGCTTTTTGCAAAATCAGAACTTCAGTATATTTTCTTCAATAAACAACTTCACTTAACGGTTTGTATAAATTCAAATACATATACAAAAGTCGAAACTGGTTAAAATGAAATGTAAGCAATAAATTTCATAGAATAAAATTTAAGTAATACTTGCACATAAATAAATTCATTCACAAGCTACAAGCTTTTTAGTACACACAATCACATATCAAAAAAAAAAAAAAAAATAAATTCATATATGACTATAAAAAAAGAAACAAATTTAAACGGCTGCGAATATAAATCATGATATCAAAAAGGATTATCATAAAATACAAACGCCAGAGCAAAAAACTAAGAGAGAAAAAAAATAAAGCAAAAAGGATAAAAGCATGCAAAAGGAAATCATGCTGCCAAGTAGACAGACAAATACTATAAATAAAAGGGCGCGGCAAACACACATAAATACATATACATACAAACAGCAGAAACATCAGCGCGCGTGAATACAAAGTATAAACTCATAAATTATAATTTTGGAAATAATAAAATGCTGACAAAAAACAAAAAAAAAAAAAGGCACAAAAAAGTTAAAAATATAAATACACAAAATAAAAATGCATAATATTAAAAAAAGAGTATTAAAAAAAAAAAATTGCTGTGTTATTTTTTGACTGAAGATCTTTTTACTACTGTGTGTGTGTGTTCGGGGAGAAGAGAGACTAAGCGAGCTTTTAGCTTAAAACAAAAGAAGAAAAACTTTGCCGACTGTTGCTGCTGCCCACAAATTGGCAGTAAGAATATAAAAAACACAAAAGAGATATACTCCTTTTTATTTAACGCCAGCTAGCAAGCAAGCAAGCAAGTAATTTGTAATGGCATTCATGCAATGGCATAAGTATAAAAAATAAATCATAAAAAAAATATTAGCGTTTTAAAAAGAAATTGGCAAATTGATGCTCAGAATAAAGCAGCTCAAGCTGATGAAGTCCTTTGCAAATTTTTATAGGTTTATTGTATGAGTATGTAGTAAAGAGAGAGAAGAAAGACAAAGGGAAAGAGAGATCCATTTGCAACACTGGAACGCTGTTTTCTTTATTTTATGAAAAAAATAAATGTAATTTATAAATAAAGAAACAGCAAATAAAAAAGTACCTAAAACTTGACGAAGACAACGATGACAAAAAAAAAGAAGCAAAACCTAATATTTCTTAAAACAAAAACATTCCTACTCACACACACATACCTACACATATTGTATATGTTCATATGTATATTTGCACACAAATATATAGACAACATTTTTTTTCTTTAATGAGAAAACTTTTACGCTTATCCTGAGATTTGCCATTTTCCTGTCCGATTCCGTTTTATTTTTTTTCAGATTTTTTTCTTATTTGTTTCTGTGTCTCTGTGTGTGAGAAAATTGGAAAAAGTCTTACTCTACTTCTTCAGAAACAAAAAAAAAAAAAAAAAACTTTTAAGCGTTGTCCGAGAGCGCTTCTTTCATTAATGATTCTTATTTTTATTTTCTTATTTTTCGTTTTTCTTTTTTTTGCCTTTTTTTCGTTGTCTTTTTTTTTCTGGAACACGCAGCATAGCGTAATCTTTAAATGTGAAATGTCGGCGTATCTGTCGATAGTTGTTAAATCCTCACACAAAAAAAGGAAGAGAAAAAAATACAAAAAAAATAGGTATATAGAGTAAGTATTAAAAGAAAAATTAAAAGAAAAGTTTTCTCTTTTACATATACATATTTGTATTTGTACTCTACTTTCTGAAAAGCAGAGCACATTAACTGTTCAAAGCTTTTGAAAAGTCAACGACAATTCGTTCATTAACCCACGATTTTTCAATATATGTAATGGTTACGTCTACATAAATACAGAAAATGAGTTAATAAATATGACGAATATGGTTGCCGAAGGCACTGGTAAAAGTGTTTCTCTCAATGTTGCAATCTAATGATTTATCGCTATTTTTCTTTTAATATTGGGAGTATGAATGTATAAACTCGTAATTGTGACTAACTTTATATCTATCATACGCGCCATTTTTTTGACATTGACAGCTATTTTATCTCGAAGAGCGCCAAAAATACTATAAGAAATGATCTGTCAAATAATTTTCATAATTTTACAAAAGTGTTTTACTATAGCTGAAAATGTCGAATTTCGTGCCAACAAAACCACATTTGCGGGAAGTTTTAATTTGCTTCTTCCATTTAAAGAAAAACGCAACTGAAGCACAACGTTTACTCACTGAAGCTTATCCTGACTGTTCTATAGACGTTAGAATGTATCAGGTGTGGTATGCCCGTTTCAAAAGTGGTGATTTTCATGTTGAAGACAGGGAACGTTCAGGCGGCCCGAAAAAGTTCGAAGATGAAGAATTGAAGGCATTACTCGAAGAAGATTCATGTCAAACGCAACAAGAACTTGCAGAATCTTTAGGAGTTGACCAATCAACCATTTCTAAACAATTAAATGCATTGGGAATGATTCAAAAGCAAGGAAATTGGGTGCCGTACGAATTGAAGCCGAGAGACGTCAAACGACGATTTTTCACATGTGAACTGCTGATTGAACGACGGAAAAGAAAGGGTTTTCTGCATCGTATTGTGACTGGCGATGAAAAGTGGATACGTTACGATAACCCAAAGCGTAAAAAATCATGGGGACCGCCCGGGCATGCATCAACATCAACGGCAAAGCCAAACATCCATGGATTCAAGCTCATGCTGTGTATTTGGTGGGATATGAATGGTGTCGTGTATTATGAGCTGTTGAAACCTAATGAAACGATCACTGGCGACCGCTACCGACTACAATTGATGCGTTTGAGCTGAGCATTAAAGGACAAGAGGCCAGAATATGAGAATAGATACGACGAAGTTATTCTTCAGCACGACAATGCTCGGCCGCATGTTGCAAGGCATGTAAAAACATACTTGAAAACGCTGAAATGGGAAGTGCTACCCCACCCGCCGTATTCTCCAGACATTGTTCCTTCTGATTACCACTTGTTCTGATCGATGGCACATGGTCTGGTGTTCTTTTGAAGAACTCCAAAAATAGGTCGATTTCTGGATAGCCTCAAAAGATGAGGAGTTCTTTCGACTCGGAGTCCGTATACTACTAGAAAGATGGGAAAAGGTTGAGGCTAACGATGGACAATACTTTAAAGAATAAATTTATAATCACTTTTTCACAATAAATGTCCAAATTACGAAAAAAATACGAGTTTATATAATCATACTCCCAATAGTATTAATTAATGTGTTCGTAATATTGATCATTGTGTTTCTAGCAGTGCTTAATTTTTTTATAACATTGATTAAATGTAATAATCATATCGAAAAAATAATATTGATAATCATCATATTGATAAATAATTTTTTCGTGTGTATTTTCTCTATGAAAAATTTCTGTCTTTTTGAATTCCATGAATATCATTCATTTAGAATTCTATACGGGTATGAAATGAAGAATTTAAAAGTACTGCCGTGTAACTTTTAAATACCTAGAAAAGAAGGAAAACCAGACAAATCAGATTAAAATTTTTTTGAAATTGCTGTGAAGATCTAACTCTGGGGAAGTTTCTTTCAGAGCACATGCTGTATAAGTATGGAATTGAAAACAAATATTTTTTTAATAGAGTAGAAGGGGGTAATGTCGTGCACTGGCTTTTTTAGCCCAAAGAATTGAATGATTTACCAGCCGTTGGTAAGGTATGGGCCTGCTGACCTACAGAGCTCATGCATACAATACTAGCAATATTCATGTGTTTGGACTATATGTGCTACGTTTTTTGTAAAACGCACGTTTTCGGGACGACGAAAGTGTTTTTTCATCGGATCAGAAAAATAATTTTCCTCGCAGGAAAATATACCAAGTGTTTTCTTAAAGCAAATTTCCTGCAAAAAAAAAAATGTTTTGTTTTTGAAAAAATTTTTGTTCTCTACCGAGTTGTCGAAGTTAACCTTGAAAACGACCGTTGGGGCAATGTTGTGCATTTGATGTGGGGCAATGTCGTGCACTATACAGAAAAGAGTAATTTAAATGTAGTACTGATACTAAAGTTTTTTCAAATGCAAGAGCTCTTATGGTAATTTTTTTCGATTAAATATTAAGTTTTTCAATTAAACAATTGCTTAAAAATATAAATTGTAAAAAATACTCGTGGACGCAAGCGTCGTACTTTTGCTCTTCTGGCCAGTCCAGAAACAATAGATTCTTTGCGTGCCGAACAGGAGGCATCAGCCCAAAAAAAAGGAACCTAGAAACCAAGAAGCAACTGGCGGAAAACAAAAAAATTAAAAAAGAGATTGTTAAGCGACAAAAAGCTGCTGAAAATTCAGCTAAGGTAGCCTCAAAAACTGTTAACAAAAGAGCATCGGAAAGAAAACGCGGTCGCCCCAGTGTACAAGTGAAAAGTACGAAGTTTCTGGACCCAAGAATTTAATTTATTCCAGCAGACAAATTTATTTAGTTCAGAAAGCATTTTGTCATAAAAACTTCTTAGTAATTTTAAGATAATAAATAAATGTGTGGACAAAACGAATTCGCAGGAATTTCTAATCATAAATCTAATCTAGTTATAAATCATATTTTCATGTCCTTCAAAATGTGTTTACTTCAACAGACAAATGCATTTCATTCTGAATAAAAATTCTCATTAGGACTTATTATTTTTGTTCAATATAGAGAATAGAATAAAGTAGTAGGGATATGTATGTTCTGGCACAAGGGGAATGGGGAATGGGGAATGAGGAATGGGGAATGGGGAATGAGGAATGGGGAATGGGGCTTGTGCCAGAACATACATATACAGTAGTAGGGATATGTATGTTCTGGCACAAGGGGAATGGGGAATGGGGAATGAGGAATGGGGAATGGGGAATGAGGAATGGGGAATGGGGCTTGTGCCAGAACATACATATACAGTAGTAGGGATATGTATGTTCTGGCACAAGGGGAATGGGGAATGGGGAATGAGGAATGGGGCTTGTGCCAGAACATACATATACAGTAGTAGGGATATGTATGTTCTGGCACAAGGGGAATGGGGAATGGGGAATGAGGAATGGGGAATGGGGAATGGGGAATGAGGAATTTGGGAATGGGGAATGGGGAATGGGGAATGGGGCTTGTGCCAGAACATACATATACAGTAGTAGGGATATGTATGTTCTGGCACAAGGGGAATGGGGAATGGGGAATGGGGAATGGGGAATGGGGAATGAGGAATGAGGAATGGGGAATGGGGAATGAGGAATGGGGAATGGGGAATGGGGCTTGTGCCAGAACATACATATACAGTAGTAGGGATATGTATGTTCTGGCACAAGGGGAAAGGGAAACCGTTTTTTTTTTAATAAGTAAATATATATATTTTTCACAAAATAATAGACGGGAATTGCAAGAACCAATAATAATTTATATGAAACCTTTGAATAAGAACCAGGCAAACAGAAAAAAGAGAAAGCATAAATAACAAAAAATATTTTTTAACCCCGCACATCATTGTGTTTTTTTTTTATATCTGAAGTTTGTTTTGTAATACACATATAAGAACCAGACAAACAGAAAAAAGAAAAAGCATAAATAACAAAAAATATATTTTTAACTCTGCACATCATTGTGTTTTTTCTTTTTTTTTTTTTTTTGATATTTGAAGTTTGTTTTGTGATACACATAGGATAGGATACATATTAGCTGCAGAACAAATTATCAGAACAGGAAAAAGAACTGTATTCTCATTCCCCATTGGCATCATATAGAAACAATATACAAAAAATATATTTCAACTCCGCACATCATTGTGTTTTTTTTTGATATTTGAAGTTTGTTTTGTGATACACATAGGATAGGATAGGATAGCTGATATGCTACAAAACGAATTTCCAGAACAGAACTGTATTCTCATTCCCCTAATCCCATTTGTGCCAGAACATACATATACAGTAGTAGGGATATGTATGTTCTGGCACAATGGGGAATGGGGAATGGCTTTTTTTACGCCACCAGGCAAGCAGGAAAAGTAGAAAGCATAAATGGAATACAATTTTGCTTTATTTTTCCCTCCCTTTCCTTACATACATACATACATACACACTCATTAAAAAGACTTAGTGTTTTTTCTCACGATCATTGTTTACATTTGGCACAGTGAATTGAGAGGAGTCAAGTGCATATCAGCCGCAAAATCAAATTATCACATACTGTGATTTGTAAATATTGCCTTTAAATGATACAGTCATACATTATGAAAAATTTCATGTTTAAACATGTTCAATAAGTTGAAAAGCACCAAGCGAACAGGAAAAAGGACTGCATTCTCATTTTTAACTATTCTTTCTTGCATAACAGTGGGAAAAAAATCTTGCATAACAGTTTTGTTTGTTATCACATACTCTGATTTGTATATATTGCCTTTAATTAATCGATTTCAATTCTCCACGATCATTGTTTACATTTTGTTGAATGTGATACACACACTCAATGTTCAATAAGTTGAAAAGCACCAAGCGAACAGGAAAAAGGACTGCATTCTCATTTTTAACTATTCTTTCTTGCATTGTGGGAAAAAAATCTCACAATTGTTTACAATAAACTTTCGTTAGTCGATTAATTAACTTCTCCACGATCGTTGTTTACATTATTGTGCTTGTGGTCTTATGTGTGGGCAGAAGTGCAGTATCACTCTAAGTATTCATTATGCTTATTTATGCTTATTGTAAGTATGTATTTATTTGTATGTTTATACGTATGTATGTTTGTATGTACGTTTATACGTATTGGCAAAAGTGGAGTCTCTCTTGCATTATGTATGTATGTAAGTTTGTGTAGATTGATATTATGTATGTATATTAGTAGATGCTGAGGGATATATAACTGTATAAACTTTTATGTCACAGATATTATCTATCAGTGTTAGAAGACGGTACTGATTTTAAAAATTTACGCGCAACGCGAGTTTATTCCTATCAAGAAAAATTAAAAAATGAAGACCTTCGAGTGTTTAGAGTGCGGTGCGTCGTTCTTAACAAACACTAATTTGTTGCGCCATAAGCGGTCGGTCCATGATAAAAAAAAAGTTAATTGTGAGCTCTGTAATAAATCGTTCATGAGAAATGACGGTTTATTACGTCACAAAAGAGCTGTCCACTCAATAGTGGCAAGTGAAGGGGCCTCAACTTCGCATAACGCGATGCAAGTTGAGGCACCCATAGAAACAGTGGAGTCAGTGATTAATAATGGTGCTTCAACTTCGCATAACGCGATGCAAGTTGATGTCACCATAGACAGTGACAATATTTCAAAAATAATTGATGTTCCAACGGGTGAACATGAAAAGTTTAACTTTAAAAATAATGGGAACCGCGATTTCCTACAAAACATTAAAAAAGATGTAACAACAGTTGTGAAAGAACTGTTGTTTGAACATAAAGAAATAGTTTTCAAAGCAAAGCTAATTTGTGAAGATATTCCAGTGTACGACAACACTGGTATTATCAAAAAAATAACTTTTGAAACGGGTTCAAAAACAATTAACAATCAAAGCGCTATTAATCCGACATATAATGAAATATGTGAAGAACTAAAACAAAAAATTCATGACCACACCGAATCGGGTGCGTCTTCATTTTTAGACCTTATTAGCTTAGAAGTTAATAAGGTCATAACAAAAAAAGTGAAATATTGCACAATGTGCAAAGTGAACATTGCGATAAACGAGTGGAGTGGTCACATTAGGACCAATGAACACAAAAAAAATTCTTTGTTTCAAATAGAAGATAATCTATTTAAAATAAGAACCGGAAGTTTCAATAACCGTATTGTAACTTACCGAATAAAAAATAAGGACGAGTATAATCTCGATCCGATGAATTTTTTTAACGCAATAAGAAATCAGACGCACAAACTTTTAAGTGATTTCTTATTGCGACATATTGCATGCAAATACAATATCGAATTGTATTGCGTGTACATTAAAACAATTGAAAACGAAAGCGAAGACGCTTTCGAAAGTGAGAACATTGAGCTAAGTTTGAAAACGTTTCAAACGAAAATGCGCGTTATTCAAAACAATACGGAAATACCTCAATCTTTCACCGAAAAAGTTGAGGATATTATCCAAAATAAATTAAGTGCTTTTGAAGAACGAGGTAGCGGTTGGTCGCTTTTCAGTATCTGCTACCTCGATATTAGCATAAATAAATACGCCGCGCTTAGAGGTTCGTCTTACCTTAAGCTTCCAAAACATTTGGAAGACAAACGGGCATGCATAAATACAAAAAACGAAGACAATTTTTGTTTTAAGTGGGCTGTGATATCAGCTTTAAAAAATGTCGCGAATAATCCGCAGAGAGTTGCATCGTATGCAATAAACATTAATGCCAATATCATAAAAGTCGGTGATCAAAATATTAATTTTAGTGGATTAGAATTTCCACTTAAAATTACCGGGATAAAAACATTTGAAAATAATAACCCGATTAGTGTAAACGTTTTCGGTTACGACGCGGACTCAAAACAAATAGTGGGTCCGTACTATACGACCAAATGTGAACGAGATACTCACATCAATTTGCTGCTACTTCAAGAAGATGACATTTTCCATTACGTGTGGATAAAACATATTTCAAGGTAAAAATAATTTTTATATTAATTTTTATTTCAAATTTTTATTTATATTATTTATTTTTCATAGTTCAGTTTTTTATATCATACTATATATCATACTGACTTTATTTATTTATTATTATTTTAGACTAATAAGGAGCCAATTGACTGCCCACTCTACGGAGTTGTACATATGCAATGTATGTTTACAACATTTTTTGAGGGAGGAGCAGCTAACCATCCACAAAACGGAGTGCAGACAAATTGTGAGCAGGATGCCGAATGCGGATAAATCGGTAATTAGCTTTAAAAACTATAATAAAATGGTAGATGTACCATTCGTTATATATGCGGATTTTGAATGCATTCTTCAAAGTGTTGACACATGCACTCAAAATCCGACATCTAGTTATAGTAATATAGTGAATAAGCATGTCCCTTGTGCATTCAGTTACTTTATCAAATGTTCATATAATGACGCATTAAATAAGCACATAATATATAAAGGGGATGATGCCCCCAGCGTATTTATTGAGAGCTTAGTTAAGGATATCAAAGATATCTATTATAAATACACCTCAATTATAAAGCCAATGAATCTTTTATCATTAGAAGAAGAAATATTTCAAATTAATAGCCCCATTTGCCATATTTGTAAAAAGTTTTTAAATCAGACAGATAGAGTTTCTGATCATTGTCATCTAACTGGCAAATATAGAGGACCAGCACATTCAGAGTGCAATTTAAAATATGTTTCCCCTAAATTTTTCCCAATTTTTTTTCATAACTTTTCTGGCTATGATTGCCATTTATTTGTTAAGGAATTAGCAAATATTCCAGGTGACATTACATTAATTCCTTTAAATAAGGAATTATATATATCACTTTCAAAGCTTATAGTTGTGAGTGATAATCAAACTATAGAGCTAAGATTTTTAGACTCCTTTAGATTCATGCCCTCAAGTTTAGAATCTTTAGCTAAAAATCTCATGAAAGAAGATTTTCAAGCAGTTAAGTCAAAGTTCGAAAGTGATAACGAATTTAATTTAATTACTAGAAAAGGAGTATTCCCTTATGAGTACATAGACTCCTGGGAAAAGTTAAATGAAAATTGTCTCCCATCTCGCGATAAATTTTTCAGTAGATTAAACAACATTGAATGCTTTGAGGAGGACTTCCAACATGCTCAAAATGTTTGGGATTCCTTCCAGTGCAGATCAATGTGGGATTATCTGGAACTATATTTAACATCTGACGTGCTTCTGCTTACAGATATTTTTGAAAATTTTAGAAAAATTTGCAAAAAAATATATAATCTTGACCCTTGTCATTATTATACAGCACCTGGTCTGTCATGGGATGCCATGTTAAAAATAACTGAAATAAAACTTGAACTTTTCAGTGATATTAATATGCAGACATTTGTCCAAAGGGGCATACGGGGAGGCATTGTTCAATGTTCTAAAAGGCATTCGAAAGCAAACAATAAATACTTGAGTAATTATGATGATGATAAAACATCTGAATATCTCATGTATTTAGATGCAAATAATTTGTACGGTTGGGCTATGTCACAACCGCTACCATATGGTAATTTTGAATGGATTGATGCAATCGATTTTGACATCTCTCAAATAAATTCTGATGTGAGTATAGGTTATATTTTGGAAGTGGATTTAGAATATCCAAGTGCTATTCATGATTACCACAATGATTTGCCATTTTGTGCGGAAATCAAAACAGTTGGGGACTCCAAATTTGCGAAGTTAATACCCAACTTAGGAAATAAAACCAAATATATTATTCATTATCAAAATTTACTGCAATGCCTAAAATATGGTTTAAAATTGTCACAAATTCATAGAGTTCTACGGTTTAGTCAAAAATGTTGGTTGAAAGACTACATTGATTTAAATACTCACCATAGAACACTAGCAAGAAATGAGTTTGAAAAGAATTTCTTTAAGTTACTGAACAATGCCGTGTATGGAAAAACAATGGAAAATGTAGAAAAGCGAAAAGATGTTAAAATAGTGACAGGATGGGAAAATAGAGGGAGACATTTAGGGGCGAGAGCTCTAATTGCCAAGCCTAATTTTCATAGCTGTACCGAATTCATTACAAATATGGTTGCGGTTCAAATGAATAGAGTGCATATTTGCTATGATAAACCAATATATTTAGGTTTCTGTGTGCTTGAAATATCAAAGTGGAAAATGTATGATTTCCATTATAATTACATGAAACCTAAATATAATGAAAATTTGTGTTTGAACTATATGGATACAGATTCATTTGTATACACAATAAAAACTGAAGACTTTTATTGTGATATTGCAAATGATATCGATTCAAAATTTGACACTTCTGATTATCCCTCCGAAAATCGTTTCAAATTTCCTCAAAAAAATAAAAAAGTTTTGGGAATGATGAAAGACGAAAATCAAGGGAGAATAATGAAAGAATTCATTGGCTTAAGGTCAAAAATGTATTCCATTGATGTGGAAAATTGCAATGAAATAACAAAGGCTAAAGGGGTAAAGAAGTCTGTTCTTAAAGATATGGGTCTAATTGACTATAAAGAGTGTCTTTACAACAAAAAAGTATTTCGTGGATGTATGTATACATTTAAATCAAACATGCATACTGTGTATACAAACGCATTAAACAAAATAACTTTGAGTTGTAACGATGACAAAAGGTGCATTAGATCTGATGGCATCAATACATACGCTTGGGGGCATTATAGAATAGATGTGTAAAAGTTCTTTATTTTATAGTTCTTTATTTTATAAGTTTAACTTTATTTGAATATTGTGATTGAATAGTTCTTTATTTTATAAGTTTTGATCCCTTTTATAAAAAAAAGGAAAAATATGTAAATAAATGAAAAAATGTTGTGCTTTGTATTTATTTCAAAATGAATTCTTTATTATTAATAAAATGTTTAATAAAAATAAAAAATTACATATGTTCTTATTTTATTTGCAACGATGATTATGCCAAAGTAAGTATTCCATTTTCAGAGGGTTCCAATATTTCTCCGTTTTGTGTTTATACAATTTTTCGTATTTCATTTGTTAGAGGAGTATATTCAATAAGACGATCGTGAAGTAATAAACAATATGCAGACGTATTTGCTGGAATGTTACTTGAAGATTTAAATTCGATTCTAATATCAATTGGTCCAGTTTTAACACTTTCATTCTGATATGTCACATCTATTACTATTAACGGTGCATCAGATTTATATTTTTCGGAAGTTAGAAGTGGTTGAGGATCTCTCATATAATAGGATTGTTGGAATTTTGAATACATTTCATATAATATAGCATAACGATCATGATCAAATTTCACATTTAGATCTTCATATGGGTATGTTTCTGAATTTAAATATACTTTCAAGTCAGTGAGATTACAATGTTGAAATGTATTTTTATTCTTTCCATCAGTTGATTGAAATCCAATAATTATTTGACGTGGCCTTTCATTTTGAAGAGCAAGTTTAACATTCCAAATATGATTTGTACCTGCAACAAGTGTGGGGTTTATATGACAATCCCAACTGCGAAATGCTAATTGGATAGGACGGCTGCTTTTAATTGTCTTGTAAATCTCTAGCTTAGTTGAATCTGATAGTTGAATATGAGGAACTTTCCACATAACATTTGAAATTTGAATTTTAACCTTTTCATTCGGATCAGTAGAAAGAGCAACAAATTCATCCGATTTAGCACGTCGTAGAATTAATTCATGTTTCGCATTCAAAATTATTTTATGATAGTCTTCAGCAAATCCTAAAAACATTTTTAACGGGATGCAAAAGTTAAAATGTCCTTCTTTTGGTACTAATTCTTTATGAGTTGACCATCCCGCATTCTGCAGCATTTTGCTTTCATTACCGCTTAGAGAAACATAATTTTTCATTGTTGTACTGATTCCTAGATTACGTGTCCGATCAATTTCCATTCCATTTATTTCATAACGAATTTCATCAAATAAAAATCCTATACAATTGTTTTTGAATTTAATATTATTTGAAACTTTCTTCGGATCTACTGTTATTAAACCATCAATAAAAATAAAACTTTCGCTAGGTAAAATGTAGAGATCCTGATGTTGAATTGGTATACGGATTTCATCGCTGTTATTAAATGATTGTAAGTATGATGAGTAGCTATGATACTCTTTTTTGATAACACTGTCATCATACAAAGGTTTTTGTAAAATGTTGATTATTTCACTCATAATAGTTTTTTTATTTTGAATCCTAATGTTTTCAAAAATTCCGTATTTGATTTTGTTAATATTTTGTTTTGAGCTCTCGTTTCTATGACTCCTCTTCTTTGTTCAACAGTTGACATAGAACTGACAAAAGGTACATGTTTCATAAAATTTTTATTATAAATAATCATTCTTTTTGAGGTTTAAGGTGGATCCGAAGAGTGATTGTTTCTCCGCGGAAATTTATTAGATCACCGTTTTGATCTACCAGCTTAACTGATATAGAACTTATCTCGCGAACGTTCACTGGTAAATATATAACATTATTCGGAACTTCGTTTATTTTATAGCCTGGGCTAACATCTGGTGAAAATTCATGAAGCGTATGCACAGGCACGTTATTTATGTATGATCCCATTATCAAATTACATTCAATGCGTATGCTATTAACTTTAATAATATTAACAGGATTGTCAGATATATGTAATGTATTTGCGTTTAGTTCTCTTTTGCTAAATCCTAATAGCGAACCGATACTTCGATCTCTATTGAACCAGATTTGTTTATTGGACTTGACTTCTGTTTTGAGCGTGTTGTTGTTTGCATAAATTGACAATGTAGTTGACAAGTTTGCACGTTGCAATTCCGACACAATATAATTTTTGATATCATCCACCTCGTAAGATCCCACAGGTATTTCAACAACGCTACCTTCATAATGAAACAAATTATTAGTCTCATCGACGTTAGGTATAGAATTATAAGTTTGAAAATCAACAAGACCGCACAAGTAGTTTGTTTTTAATTGTATTGGTGGAAAATAATCTGCAGTTAATACTGAAGTATCTCCATTCAAAATAAATGTCATCGACATGTTGATGGTTTAAAATGAAATAGCTTTTTGTGTGTATTGAAATTATATTTATATATTTATTTCATATAAAAATTTTAAACATAAATGTCCACAATTAAAAGTATTATATTTTTGATGTCTGGTGTGATTATATCTAATGTTATGACCTAAGTACTTTATTATCTCTAATGGAGGTTGTAAATTTCCGAAACTATCGAAGTATTCATTATTGTTACAATTTTTATGATATGCTACCCAATGTGTGCCGAAACCAGAGCTGTCATCCAAATTAACTATACCACATTCATGTTTGCGAGGTTTTTTCGGTAGAGAGTTGCGCATGAAAACTCCTCTGAAATTAGCTAATTGACGTGTATATTTTATTATATCATTTTCATTGAGGGCTCTTTTGGGTAGTCTTTCTAAAAGTTTTTTGAACTCGGTGATAGATATAAACCATATCCTTTTTTATAAGGTTTGAGATGAAGTCCTTTTCCCATAGCTATAGCTTCAATAGTTTTGTTGTGGCGGTTAGCTTCTTTTAATTCTTCTCTTGCAGACTTTGCTGAAGTAATCCATTTTGCAACACCTGATGCACCAGATGTTACTGCACCCAGAGCTGATAAGGCCGCGAATAGTGGTATTAAAGGTAGCAATCCTCCAACTTTTGGAATGGGTATTATCCTAGGTATTTTAACATTTGATTTATTTTCACCAAAAGTTTTAGATATGGTTTTTCTAGCTGCTGCTATGGCACTTTTAATATCATAAGATTTTTTTACAACCTTTTTAGCATCTGTAACTGCTTTATTAAATAGTTTCCTTTCAACTGCATTGTACTTTTGCTTTGTCTTAATACCCATACCCAATTTAACTTTTGTTTTCATAGCGTTTGTTACAAACCAAGCTGCTGCACGTTCACTGACTTTACTATCTTTAGATTTGACACGATTCCACGCTTTTTCCTTTAAAATCTGATCTGCTATATGACGTTTTTGTACGTCTTTATTTTGCGAATAAGCTATATCGTGAGCTTTACAAGCTGCATCTAATGGGTTTATACCTTTATCACCCCTTAGCAACCGCTTCTCTAGTTTTGTACCAGGACCGCAAAATTGATAACCAGGCAAGTGAAGTTCAACCGGTAGACTGTTTATTAAATTGTTGACAAAACCTTTTCCTTCACGTGCTTGATTTCGACTGACAGGATATTTATAAAAATGTTTCATAATACATTGTTTATTCATTAAAGTACACTCAATAAATGAAGATAACGCAATACAAGTTCCTGATATATATCAATAATGCGGTTAATTAAACAAAATCAGACGATAAAAGTGAGAAATGTCGATCATTCTACAGAAAATTCCAGGGTTGTGAAACATAGTTCATTACTACCAAATAATATAAGATCACTTATTGTGGGACCATCAAATTGTGGAAAGACGAATGTTATGCTAAGTTTAATAGAAAGCCCTAATGGACTCAAATTTGAAAATATATATATATTCTCGAAATCTTTATATCAACCAAAATATGAATATCTGAAACAATTGATATCTTCCATTAAAGGAATAGGATATCACACATTTTCTCAAAATACTGATGTATTTCCACCAGAAAATGCCAAACGCAACTCCATTATGATATTTGATGATGTAGCTTGTGAGAAACAAAATAACATACGTTCATACTTTTGCATGGGACGACATAAAGATATTGATAGTTTTTATTTATGTCAAACTTACACACATGTACCAAAACATTTGATTCGAGATAATGCTAACTTTATTATTATATTTAAACAAGATGATATGAATATGAAACATATTTATAGTGATCACGTAACTACAGATATGTCTTATGAAAAGTTTCGCGAAATATGCGCTGAATGCTGGAAGGAGAAATACGGTTTTTTGGTAATAAGCAAGGATGATTCTATTGATACATCACGATATAGAAAGGGATTTGATATTTTCATTCAACTATAAAACATTTGACAACATCATATATTTAATCAGTTCTTATTATAACCTATTCGAATGCTGTAATTAATATCTGATCTGTTAAAAACTGTTTTTGATATTTGTTAAACCTGTTTTGGGAGCTGTTAAACTTTTTAGAGAGCTGTTGAACTTTTTAGAAAGCTGTTAAACTTTAAGAGAGACCTGTTAAAATGGATGAAAAAGTACTTAGAGACATTATAAAAACTAGGAATGTAATACGTCAAAAACACAAAGCCCTCAAAATTGGCGAATCTAATGCAGAAGCATTCTTTCAAACTACTTTTAAGCCAATAACAAAACCATTGAAAGAATTTGTTGATGCGTCATCCAAAAATATTAATATTAAACCAGACGAAACAGTTTTTAATGACGAGATTAATTATAAGAAGTTGAAGGCAACAAGTACACCATTGAAAAACCCTAAACTTTTTGACGATACTTTTGCAACACCAAATCAAACATATAGTCTTGATGAAACTACAAAATTAAATCAAAGCCATCAAACTTTTCCTTCTGGCGTGCGTCTACATGATTTAAGTCAATTAGCACAGAAAAATGAGTTAGACGTAGTGTATGGGCCACATAAGGACAGTGATGGTATATGGAGAATTGGAAATGCTTCATTCATTTTAAATGATGATGAAATTCGTATAAATAATAAGAAATGGTATCTAACGCCAGGATTATATCAACTAATATTTTACAAAGCACCCCAAGAATATGCTGATGATGATTTAGATATTTATAAAAAAATTTTATTCGATACAAATGCGCATAAGCGAAATTATAATAAACAAGAACAAAATAGAGGCACGCGATCATCTAAGTATCAAAATATTATTAAAAATCTAATAAATGAAAAACCCAAGGAATATCCTAAGGGAAGCGGTTTAATGGAATTAAGTAAAAAAAGAGTAAACTATGTGTATTGGAATGATCTCAATGAATTGGTTGATAGGTTACGTCTTTTAATATCATCCCAACAAGCTGGACACAATAATCATAATAATGAAATAATTTCTATTATTGAAGAGCTAAAAGAAGAAGGAATTATAACATAAATTGATTTACATTTTGAGGATGTATAACACTTTCCCGATGAGTGTAGATAAGTTTGGACGTTTTTCTAACAAGAATAATCATAAGCAGCGAGGACCAGTTGGGCCCCGTGGTTATGGCTTCAACTTGACTGAAGATGATAATTTTGATTTAAAATTAAAATGCATTCAGAATTTAGGAGAGCCGTTAAAAGAACACGATGCTACAACGAAAAAATTTGTTAACGATCAAGTTAATTTATGTTCGCAAAATTTAAATCAAAATATTAACAATTTAAGAATTGAAGTACTACAACGTATTAGATATGACAACATTGAATTAAAAAGAACCCTTGAAGAATTTATTGATAAAAAACTACTGTCCCATACAAATGATGTCGATAACAAGATAACAGACCTAGAAGATTATATGTTTAGTCACATGTCGACAGTCACAAAGGTTCCCGCAACGAGTCCAACAATAAAATTTTAATATCATGAGTAAAAGACAATTAGTCGAAGAGTTACACAAACAAGCTCGTAAAAATTTTAAGCGTCGTAGGGTGATTATAAAAGGAATAGATGACTTATGGCAAGCAGATTTGGTTGAAATGGGGAATTTTTCAACATATAATAAAGGTCATCGGTATCTTTTAACTGTTATTGATACTTTTTCAAAATTTGCATGGGGTGTAGCCCTAAAATCAAAAAATGCCTTAGATGTGACAACAGCAATGAAAGGAATATTTGATTCGGGACGAAAACCAAATAATTTGCAGACTGATGATGGAAAGGAATTCTTTAATAAACATTTTCAAAACTTAATGAAAAGTCAAAACGTAAATCACTACTCAACATACAGCATATTAAAAGCTTCAATCGTCGAACGATTCAATAGAACGTTAAAAGGAATGATGTGGAAAGAGTTTAGTTTTAATGGTACATATCAATGGCTAAATATTTATAAGTTTTTAATAAATAATTATAATAATAAACGTCACCGAACCATAAAAATGGCACCTTCTTATGTAAATTCTTCAAATGAAAATTTATTGTTAAACACTGTGTATAGCAACTTGAAGAAATTTCACATACCTAAATTCGGTGTTGGTGATTATGTGCGAATTAGTAAATATAAACATTTATTTGAAAAGGGGTACACACCTAATTGGACCACTGAAATTTTTAAAATTAAAATAATACAAGTAACAAATCCTACTACATACATATTAGAAGATTATCAAGGAAATGTAATAAAAGGAGGATTTTATGAAATGGAATTAATGAAAACAAAATATCCTAGCTTGTATCTCGTTGAAAAAGTGTTGAAATGTAAAGGTGATAAGGTCTTTGTGAAATGGTTAGGATTCACAAAAGAACATAATTCATGGATAAATAAAAACGAAATTCTCTGAACTACTAATATACATATTTATATATACTAAAAAATTACCCCTTAAATATAACACATAAGGCAGATGAAAAAGAAAATATATGTGCATGCGTTAGAAAAGGATGAATATAAAATAATTCCGATTTCTTTTTTATATTTATCTTAGTAAAATATTTTCATTGTAAGATTTTGTATAAAAGGTCTTTGCAAATAAGTTAAACGATCAGTTTTTGACAAGCATAGTACAGCGAACTAAAATTAAAATGACTACAGCCGCAATTAATGATTTCAATTGTAAAAATAAGAAGCAGCTGCTGTCTGTTAAAGATATGGATGAAAATAAACCATATTCAGTGATTATCGTCGTACGTAAAACTACACCATACGGAATGAGACTAGAGATGGAGTTAGCAGAATTTCGTGTGATTCTTCCTGAACGATACGTTGAAGTTTTGGACACAACTTTAACGGCGGTTAATGAAGGTGGCTTTGAATTAATTAAAACATCAACAAATGGTGGCAAAACCTATAACTTCGAAATTTGCATCGCAGGAGATATTTCATGTCAACGTAAACAGCCTTTTTATTATTGTTAAATATATTTTTCCTTTGAATAAAATAAAAAACCAATTTAAATTAACCCAAACAAGTATCTTTTCTTTATTTATTTAATTCATATATTACAGCAAGGTGGAAAATTAGTGGTTAGCCTATAGTACAATTTCATAAGTTTTTCAGCATTTCTATTTCCAAACATTTGGCATTTACATGTATCTGGTCCTTCTGTTGCATTTTTGTCAGACCATGGACAAGTTCGAAGGTGATCATCAGGACTTAAAAGAAATGATTTTTCAAACTCCTTCTCCTCTAGCTCTGCTTGCAAATGTAACAATTGTGTTCTATGCTCATCCAAAATAATAAAATCAAATTCTATTAAAAATTCTTTTATTTTATTGCTATCCATTTTTAACTTTATTACTTTAAACAAACTCGCGTTGCGCGTAAATTTTAAAAATAAGTATCGTCTTTTAGCACTGTTAGATAGTATCTGTCACATAAAATTTTATATTGTTATATATACATACATATTATCAATCTACACAAACTTACATACATACATAATGCAAGAGAGACTCCACTTTTGCCAATACGTATAAACGTACATACAAACATACATACGTATAAACATACAAATAAATACATACTTACAATAAGCATAAATAAGCATAATGAATACTTAGAGTGATACTGCACTTCTGCCCACACATAAGACCACAAGCACAATAATGTAAACAACGATCGTGGAGAAGTTAATTAATCGACTATCGAAAGTTTATTGTAAACAATTGTGAGATTTTTTTCCCACAATGCAAGAAAGAATAGTTAAAAATGAGAATGCAGTCCTTTTTCCTGTTCGCTTGGTGCTTTTCAACTTATTGAACATTGAGTGTGTGTATCACATTCAACAAAATGTAAACAATGATCGTGGAGAATTGAAATCGATTAATTAAAGGCAATATATACAAATCAGAGTATGTGATAACAAACAAAACTGTTATGCAAGATTTTTTTCCCACTGTTATGCAAGAAAGAATAGTTAAAAATGAGAATGCAGTCCTTTTTCCTGTTCGCTTGGTGCTTTTCAACTTATTGAACATGTTTAAACATGAAATTTTTCATAATGTATGACTGTATCATTTAAAGGCAATATTTACAAATCACAGTATGTGATAATTTGATTTTGCGGCTGATATGCACTTGACTCCTCTCAATTCACTGTGCCAAATGTAAACAATGATCGTGAGAAAAAACACTAAGTCTTTTTAATGAGTGTGTATGTATGTATGTATGTAAGGAAAGGGAGGGAAAAATAAAGCAAAATTGTATTCCATTTATGCTTTCTACTTTTCCTGCTTGCCTGGTGGCGTAAAAAAAGCCATTCCCCATTCCCCATTGTGCCAGAACATACATATCCCTACTACTGTATATGTATGTTCTGGCACAAATGGGATTAGGGGAATGAGAATACAGTTCTGTTCTGGAAATTCGTTTTGTAGCATATCAGCTATCCTATCCTATCCTATGTGTATCACAAAACAAACTTCAAATATCAAAAAAAAACACAATGATGTGCGGAGTTGAAATATATTTTTTGTATATTGTTTCTATATGATGCCAATGGGGAATGAGAATACAGTTCTTTTTCCTGTTCTGATAATTTGTTCTGCAGCTAATATGTATCCTATCCTATGTGTATCACAAAACAAACTTCAAATATCAAAAAAAAAAAAAAAAGAAAAAACACAATGATGTGCAGAGTTAAAATATATTTTTTGTTATTTATGCTTTTTCTTTTTTCTGTTTGTCTGGTTCTTATATGTGTATTACAAAACAAACTTCAGATATAAAAAAAAAACACAATGATGTGCGGGGTTAAAAAATATTTTTTGTTATTTATGCTTTCTCTTTTTTCTGTTTGCCTGGTTCTTATTCAAAGGTTTCATATAAATTATTATTGGTTCTTGCAATTCCCGTCTATTATTTTGTGAAAAATATATATATTTACTTATTAAAAAAACGGTTTAACATTCCCCTTGTGCCAGAACATACATATCCCTACTACTGTATATGTATGTTCTGGCACAAGCCCCATTCCCCATTCCCCATTCCCCATTCCCAAATTCCTCATTCCCCATTCCCCATTCCCCATTCCTCATTCCCCATTCCCCATTCCCCTTGTGCCAGAACATACATATCCCTACTACTGTATATGTATGTTCTGGCACAAGCCCCATTCCTCATTCCCCATTCCCCATTCCCCTTGTGCCAGAACATACATATCCCTACTACTGTATATGTATGTTCTGGCACAAGCCCCATTCCCCATTCCTCATTCCCCATTCCCCATTCCTCATTCCCCATTCCCCATTCCCCTTGTGCCAGAACATACATATCCCTACTACTGAATAAGTTCACTTAATTTGTTATTAAAAATTCCTCATATCCTCAGAAAGCTTCTTCAACTAACTCATTTTCATTTCAATGTTTATTTTTTAGAAAAATTAGCCGCAAAACTTTAGAATTATGATTTCTTTATAAGGGTATGCCGAAAAATCAAATTTTCCCTTCATTTTTTTTTTCAGTATAGATTTATAAAACTGCTTAGTTATTATGAATAGCTCATGTCCAATTCAAACACAGCAATGTTTTATTTCCAAGTTTCTTTAAATATTTTTGTGCCTACTTGTATATAATTTTTTTTTTTTTAAGTTTCCTCTGCATAAATAAAAACCGAGAAGAGCTAAAAAAAAAACAAAACATAAAAAAAAAAAAACAAAAAAGAAAAAAAAAAAAAGTTTTTTTTTTATTAATTTTTCTTAATCGAAATGCCGCAATTAAGCACGAAACGAAACAAAACTTCTCAATGAGTTTTTATATAACTTCCGTACCTTTTTTGCTGTTGTTTTTTTTTTTTTTTTGTTTGCACTTTCTTGTTTTGCGCCGTTTTGCGCCGTTTTGCGCTTCCAACTTCTTTATTTGTTTTTTGTTTTTCTCTAAGCTTTTAGCTGTACACTTCTAGTTTTTTTTTTTTTTTTTTTTTGTTTGGGTTGCTTCACATTTTTATATATTGCTTCGTCATTTATTGTTAACGATTTATGAATAAATAATAGGTAGGGTATAATTATAATGATAAAAGTTTTGTATTTCGTTTCTGTTTTGTTTTTTCAGTACTCGTATTTTGTTTGAGAAAGCAGCTTAAAAAGATAATGTCGACGACGACGATGAAGGATGTGATAAAAAGCATTAAACGTAATTAAGTTAGAAGTTTAAACTTTTTTTTAGGTATAAAAACAAAATTTAACAAATGTCACATTGAAAATATTTAGAGCTTCTGCACGAGAAAAATCTTTAAAAAATATTTGAGTAAAGTTTTTAGTATTTGTAAGAAAATTACTGCGGAAAATTATGAGTTTCTTATTAAAAATATGTTGTTATGTATGTTATACAAATAGCAGAAAAAACTGTAAAAATGAAAATAAGTATCTAAAAGTATGCCATATTGTAAGCTATGAATGGAATAGAAAGACAAACCATTGTCGAAAATTTTTTCAGCTGATTAAAGAATACACCAAAACCATCGTTTCCATTTGACGAGACCTTTAACTACTCTCAACAAATTGTTTTTAAAGAAAATGTAATATAATTAAAAAAAATATAAAAAATAAATTATTTCTTTTAAAACCAATATTACAAGTTGTTAAATCATATTTCCTTTCTTCCGCTTTGAAATATGTATACCATATATATCGACCTCAACCATAATATTAAAAAATTCTTGTATGCATAAATGTCTCTGGAATTTTGCCAAACCAAAAATGCATACATTTGTTTCTTTAGTAAAAAGCGCAGCCAATATGACACCAGTAAAGAATAGTCTTTCGAAAAAAAAAATATATGCTCATATGTAGTTACTTGCATAAAAAAGAGCAAGTACAAATACAAGTGAAAAGAATGAACATAAAAAAACGACAAACAAAATTATAGTATTCAAGCAGAAAAAACATGTTTTCGGGAGGCAAAAAAGAAACAAATGCTTCCAGTGTCTAGTGTAGTAACTGCCACAACAAACCATATACTACATTGGAATGGTATATGTAGATATGTATAGCGGTCGTGTTCATTGTCTGTCCATAACAAAAACGAAATAATGATACTTGCTGTAAAGGCTACATACAATGAGTACACTGTGGGAAATAAATAAGGAAAAAAATATTTAGTATTTTTGAGCTTAGTTCGAATTTGCCTACTTCAATAAGTCTATAAAATTTATAAACCAATTAAATAGTTTTCCAAAAAGTATGCAACACATTTCTATTTAGTATAGTGTTCCTTCAAATGTTTTAATAGAAGAGCATAAGTATATCATAATAGTTGAAACATTTATCTTCAAAACCATTCGCTTGGATCTGAGAGTGAAAGTTATTTGGACATGAATAACAATGCGGGTTTGGGTTTACTTAAAATATAGTGCATTCTTTTAGGTTTTATTCAAGTTTTGTTTCTTAGCAATTCATATGTGTACATAGAAGTTTTTTAATTTCTTTTGAATATTATTTAAATTTGATTTTAATTAACCATAAGCATTATGACATCTTAGTTCCCAAACCTGATGCGTGGTTGGGTGATATCAATGAAAAACCTAGCCAAAAAGTATGCAGCACATTTTTATGGTGTAATAAATTAAGAGCACAAATCGTCGCCTGAGAATTGATTTGGCGTATGTGTATAAGTATTCCTATGCATATACGCCAAATCAATTCTCAGGCGACGAAATGACAATAGTCGGATTTAGAGCAGAGTTTTTCTTCATGATCAGAAATATTTTGCGTGTATCAAAAATTTTTATGAAATTAAAACTAAACACTTGTAAATATGTGATCTTAGGTTTTACTTCCTTTCAAAATGTTCACAATTATATATCTAAAATATTTATTAAAACCAAAACCACCAGCTTGGATTAGTTAGTGATAGGTTCCCGAATATTTACATGAGCAATAAATAGCATTGGTCTTAGTTTCTTTAACATTTCTAAGTTATTTAGAGACTTAAGGTCTGTTCACCAACTATACACTTCTGAGCACACTTTTATATCTGTTGTAAAAATGAGAACCAACTTAACTCAACTTAAGATGGCAAATATGTCATTACATATTTTTGATTATAAATATTAAACTGATGTGGATTTTTAAATAACTTTTAGAATTATTATCGTTTCAAAAATGGTCTTTAACTTGTACGTAGAGTCGTTTGAAACAGCGCTAAAGTTTCTTAATATTTTTATTCAAAGTTATTAAACTCGGCTGACCAGAAAAAAAAACTTAAGCTGTTATTTCTTTTTATCACAGATGTAAAACTTGGCTAAACTTTTTTTTTTTGAACTTATTTAAATTTGGTTTTTGTCAAGATTTGAAATAGTGAAAGAATTCTTACTTTAAACCCAAACGCAACTTGGTTGAAGAAACCCACTAAAAAGAAAGCCAAAAAATATGCAACATATTTTAATTTCAACTAGAGAATATTTAAAATTTTGACGTAGTAAAAAAAAAAACAGGTTCAGAGGTTGTGACGCATTAGTGCCTTAAACTTCTAGTTCCTAAATTTTAGATTGATAAAAAAAATTTGAATTAATTAATATTGGTGTAAAAATCATAAACCAATTTAAAAATCCCCAAAAAGTTATGAAGTAAGAAAGTTTGAACGCCTAAAATTATTTGTTCTTGAATGAAGTTTTTATCAATTTGTTATAAGTAATTAAATATTTTATATAAAAAATTCTTAGCTATCCATAGCCAGTTTTTTTATCTGAATGCTATGACGGGAAGTATTTTATTTATTTTTTTATTTTTTCCCCTTTTATCTCAAATACAATCAAAACAATTAATTTTCCTATTTTTCACAAATTTTCGACTTTGACTGCCGCTAACTGCTGTAATAAGCATCATAGCTCATAACTGATGCATTTTTTTAAAAACATGGGATATTCCCTAATCGATATAATAAACAAGTAGCAACAGAAAACTAGTATGGTGGCAATTTTATCCCTTTTGGTGAAGGCCGTCTAAAGGCGGGCTTGGGAACTTGAGAGTTAAGGCATATTGATTCAAATCAATTAAAATATCAGCCAAAAATTATGCAGCACATTTTGATTTAACAATTTTCTGTGATTCCATACATTTTTGAAGTTATTAAAGCTTGATTTTTATGATTGCTAATGAAAATTAAATTGAAAATTGAAAGTAAGATAAATTAGAAATACGCTAGCCGGGAATCGAATTCGGGACCCCAGAAACAAGAGTCTAGCAGGCGGCCACTAGACCACCAAGGCGGTTAATGGACCTACAGACGCCGGTGCCGGTTCCGAAAGGTAGTGTGGAAATTTATTACCACTTGGCGGTTTTGCATTTGCCTACCATTCTCTTATAATTCTTATTCACTTCATATCGATAGTGAATATTAGAAGGTTATAAGAACTAACCACCAGACCAAGACAGGATGTGAACCTTCAACATCCCGGATTATTGTCTAGTTCACTACCCACTAAACGATCGAGATCGTCAAAAAATCGAACTATATTGCAATTGAATTCTGAATCACATTAGTTGAAAAATTTTAAAAAGTTAGCCAAAAAGTATGCAACAATATTTTTTTCTTTTTTTGTATAGGTACTATAAGTTATGAATAAAAATTCATGTTTGATACATGCCTCAAATGCACCGACGATCAAATGCTGGCAAGTCGTCGCCTGAGAATTGATTGGGCGTATGTGTATAAGTATTCCTATGCCTATACGCCAAATCAATTCTCAGGCGACGAAGTATCAAAATTTAAACAATTTTCTTTAATTTAATAAAAAAAATTTTAAATACTCAAAATTCCAACTGAGCTCCAAAACTGAAAAATTTGCCCCGTGCCTGTTGAAAAACTCAAATTACAGCTAACTTTTCTGATCAAAATTAAAAACTATTTAATATTATTTATTTCATTTGAAAATAAATTCTAAATAAAATATTTCAAATATAAAATTATTTAAAATTCAATAAAAAATAGTTAATTTAACTACTTGTTTCCTGCAGTGTAAAGAGAAAATAAATAATAGAGCAAATAAAAATAGAAAAAAAGTAAAAAAAAAACTATTCCCATTGCCCGCATTATTATTTTTAACTCCCATTTGCCTTTCTCAACACTCCACTACATTTACCCTTCTTCTTCTTACTACGACAACTACTTCGAAACGTTATTTTTAACTAAATAGTATGAGGGTATGAGGGAGCACAACAATTTTATAACTTATTGATTTTTCTTGTGTTTTTTTCCTGCTATTTTCCCCCATATTGTATTTTTATATTTAGTATGACACTTAAGTGTTGGTGGTTTGGGTTATTGTTGCTGTTGAAAAAGTATTATTTTTATAGAAATAACTTGCCATGAAGGCAGGCAGGCAAATATCATTTTGTACTTGAATATAGTTATGAAAAAAGTATTACATTTTTTACTAGTTTTTGAACTTTACTTAAATGCCTCACTTTTTTTTCTTCGTTTTTTCAAATAACTATAATTTTCGGGGTCAATTTAAATAATTTGTCTAGAGCGGATGCAAATATTTTTTTGTACTTCAAGAAAACTTATAGATTTTCCAAAGTTTTTATGCGCAAAAACAAATTACACGTACACAAAAAAAAAAAAAACAAAAAACAAAGAAGGAAAAAATATAATAGTTTGTGAGTGGGAGTAATAGTGAAAACAAAAAAGGCATAAAAGTTTGATTTAAGTTTAATGTAAGGGTAAATGTTTTATGGTGGTGACAAGTGTAGCTAAAATTTGTTATCGAAGACAAAAAAAAAAACAAAACGAGTTAACTTATTTTTGTAACATATTAGTTGCTGAATACAACATCACTTAAAATTTAAGACTTTGAAACAAGGGGAAGGCAAAAAAAAAAAAAAAAAAAAAATAGAAGAAATTAATTTTCTTTTTACTTTTTACTACTATTTTAGTATTTTAGTAACTTTTTAACAAGACCCGCATAATTTTTACTACTCATACTCTGTACGGTATCTCACTATTTCACGCTGCCTCTGCCTTGTCTTGCCTGGAAGCAACTTAACTGCCAAAGTTTTTCCAAGCTTCAATGTAAATTTTTTCCTTTTTTCTTGCTTTGTTTTCATTGTAAAGTTTTATACATTTTTCAACTTTAACTCTCTTTCTTTCTTCATTTCTTTCCTCATAGTTGTAACTTTTGGTACATTTTAATTTTACGTATTTACGTAAGTTTTACTTTTGTTATGTTTTAGTGTTCGTTTGGACACTCACTCACTCCTTTTTTTCACTACTGCTACTACTACTACTACTACCACTTGCTAGATAGTACTATTTTCTTTATTTTCTTTGAAGAAAGGCTATTTTTTTATCTGTTTTTTTTTACAATATAGTAAATTGAAATATGAAAAGTAGTTAAAAATAAAAATGGAAATTCGTAATGAAATGTTATAGTTTCATACATTTAAAAAGGAAAATGGCAGCCAAGTAAAGCAACAAGAAAGCAGCAAATAACTATACGTACATAGATTGAAATTGTTGTACTAAAATTCTTATAAAGTCAGTTACTGTTTGTATGAAAAAGTTTTAAGGCAAGTGTTTATTTTGTTTGAAATTGGAACAGAGAAAAGAAAAAATTAAAGAAAATATCTACAAGGAAAAACAAAAAAAAAAAAGGAAAAAACAGGAAAAATGAGAAAAGATTGAAAAAATAGTAAAGAGTAAAAAAAATTTTAAAAAAAATAAAGAAAAGTAAAAAAAGGTATTCAAAATGTATGCAAGCTGAAAGATAAATTGAAATTTGTAATATGTATGAGAAAAGATGTAGCAAAAGAAAAAATGCAATTATAATTCTTTCTCTTGAGAATTTTAAGTTTCAATTTTGCAATAGGCATAGAATTTAATTACTTTAAAATTTGTCTATAAAGCATTATATATATTGGGAGTATGAATGTATAAACTCGTATTTTTTTCGTAATTTGGACATTTATTGTGAAAAAGTGATTATAAATTTATTCTTTAAAGTATTGTCCATCGTTAGCCACAACCTTTTCCCATCTTTCTGGTAGCATACGGATTCCGCGTCGAAAGAACTCCTCATCTTTTGAGGCTATCCACGAATCGACCCATTTTTTGAGTTCTTCGAAAGAACGGAAGTGCTGTTCAGCCAGGCCAAGTGTCATCGATCGGAACAAGTGGTAGTCAGAAGGAGCAATGTCCGGAGAATACGGCGGGTGGGGTAGCACTTCCCAATTCAGCGTTTCCAAGTATGTTTTTACTCGCCTTGCAACATGCGGCCGAGCATTGTCGTGCTGAAGAATAACTTCATAGTGTCTATTCTCATATTCTGGCCTTTTATCCTTTAATGCTCGGCTCAAACGCATCAATTGTAGTCGGTAGCGGTCGCCAGTAATCGTTTCATTCAGTTTCAACAGCTCATAATACACGACACCTTTCATAGCCCACCAAATACACAGCATGAGCTTGGATCCATGAATGTTCGGCTTTGCCGTTGATGTTGATGCATGTCCGGGCGGTCCCCATGATTTTTTACGCTTTGGGTTATCGTAACGTATCCACTTTTCATCGCCAGTCACAATACGATACAGAAAACCCTTTCTTTTCTGTCGTTCAATCAGCAGTTCACATGTGAAAAATCGTCGTTCGACGTCTCTCGTCTTCAATTCGTACGGCACCCAATTTCCTTGCTTTTGAATCATTCCCAATGCTTCTAATCGTTAGGAATGGTTGATTGATCAACTCCTAAAGATTTTGCAAGTTCTTGTTGCGTTTGACATGAATCTTCTTCGAGTAATGCCTTCAATTCTTCATCTTCGAACTTTTTCGGGCCGCCTGAACGTTCAATGTCTTCAACATCAAAATCACCACTTTTGAAACGGGCATACCACACCTGACACCTTCAAACGTCTATAGAACAGTCAGGATAAGCTTCAGTGAGTAAACGATGTGCTTCAGTTGCGTTTTTCTTTAAATGGAAGAAGCAAATTAAAGCTTCCCGCAAATGTTGTTTTGTTGGCACGAAATTCGACATTTTCAGCTATAGTAAAACACTTTTGTAAAATTATGAAAATTATTTGACAGATCAATTCTTATAGTATTTTTGGCGCTCTTCGAGATAGAATAGCTGTCAATGTCAAAAAAATGGCGCGTATGATAGATATGAATTTAGTCACAATTACGAGCTTATACATTCATACTCCCAATATTTCTATAAGCATTTAATTCAAGATTTTTCCCGTTTTAGGTTTTTTCCAAAGTATTGGTATACAGTTGCAGAACAAAATAAGAGTGATTTCTGGAAATTATCTACAACCAAAAAATGAGTTATTACTGACAGTTAAAGAAGGCTATCGTTAAGTATTTCTAAGTTCCTTAAACAATCTTGAGTTAGGCAAACTTTGCTAGGATTTTGTCATGCATTGAAGATTAACTAAAATATGATTATACATGTGCAGCTGATCCTTAATGTTGTAGGTATTAAAACCTAACCAACAAGCGGCCTTTATAAAATATTATATTAGTTGTTTGCTTTTATATCCATTCTAGATCTACTACACATAAAATTTACTCCGCAGTTACTTGAAAATGTACAGCAAACCAGCAGAAATTGAAAAACAGCACAAATTGCAAAATGCTCACAAATGCATTATGACCAGTGATGATTCGATACAAGTAAATACAAGTGAATACTTGATACTAATCATTCGATTCAAGTACTTTTTTTACTAGATGCTATACCATAACTATTTTACTTGGTATCGGGAAAAGGGTCAGTATCGGATACTCGATACTTTGAAAAATATTTATTTAAAACACTGAAATATTGCTATAGAATATTTAAAATTGTGGATCATTTTACAATATTTTACAGTAATCAATAATATTTTCCAAAATGTTACTCCAGAATTATTCCATATCTATATTTCAGTCCATATTGCAAGATTCCAATGTATGCAAATGTTGCAGTGCAGGTTAGGTTAGGTTGGAGTGGCTGCCGGGAGACATACTTAGGCCTGAACGGCCCATTGTGATACCACATAGTTGGACCTACAGTTTAACGCCGATTCCGAACGGCGGTGTGGCAATTTTTTATCGGCTTGGTGGTTTTGCCATTACCAACCAATGTGTGTACTTTTACACTATCTTATAATTCTCATACACTTCATATTGATAGTGAATATAAGAAAGTAATGAAATTTAACCTCCAGACGAAGACGGGAATTGAACCCACTAGGCTAGCGAAGTCGTCTGCAGTACAGTATCGAAGTTCTTTTTTTTTTTTTTAGGCAATCAACACTCAGCGGGTACCCCTATGACCAGGGTCGGAGCCAGAAATTTTTTTCGGTGGCTTTTCATTCGAAGAAAATATTCATAAATAATTTTTATCAAACTGATTTTTAAATACAATAAATTAAATCGATGATACATTTGATGGACCCTATAAAATTAAAATTTTAGGAAAAATTTTCCGATTTTTTTAATCTTAACCTCAAAAAAATGGCCAAAAGTGACAAACAATTACTAGAATAATTAAATTAAATTTTTTCAAATAAATATTATTCAATGTGCATTCTGGTGCATTTTTTTTATCGTGAGGGGCATAATTTCATTAACTCATTGACTTCCCACTACTGATGATGTACCCAACCCAAAAATAGTAGGGGCTCATTTTTTTCAAATGATCATCATTGGGAATTTGAGCCATTATCAATGATAAGGAACCCGGATGAGGTTGGCTTATATTCCCTAAATTCGTGAAGTCACAGCATTGAAAGAGATCTTTCTAGTCGTGGTGCTCTGAGCAATAATGCGTTAAAAAATTAATTATATTTTAAGATGAGTTTTGCTAATAAGATGGTGTTTTTGCGAAAGAATTTTTTACGTTGAACACAAATTTGAGGTCAAAAACTTCCCATCACGTCACGTTTTAGGAAAAAAATGGGGTTGAAGCAAGTCTTATTTTACAAGGATCCGATAATTTTTTCTATTTTTATTAATTTTTAAACTTTTCAAAGTGATTCAGGACGAAATCTTAAATCAAAAACAGTTACTGAAAAACTATGAATGCAGGAGTGCTCAGTATCACCTTCTCTTTTTGAATCCGTAGTCAAATCTAATGTCGAAGAAAACAAATCGGATTTGATCGTATAGTGTAACTAAGATTTCAAATTTATTTTTTATATTTGACTTTTTAGAAAAAAAACCGATGGAAGTAAAAAATATCGTTAAATAGATTTTATTTTGACTTTTTTTTCATCCATTGGCAATTACTCTCAAAAATTAGAATAAAGTTTCCACATTTCGGGGGATGGGGGGGGAGGGTTCAGAACCCCCAGAACCTCCTAAATACGGCCTTGCCTATGACTACAAAGCATTGCGTTGATTGAGGAATGAAGAAAGATTAGTGGTAAGAGAAAAGAGGGAGAAAAAGTTGTGAACGTTTGTTTTAAATTTGGAAAATTTTGCCGCCCATTTATGTAGAACATAATGTTTATTGAAACCTTTTCATTGAAATAAAAAATATTTTAAACAAGCTATAATCTGTTGATTAGTTTTTTTTTCCATTATAAATTTTCTAGTGACTTGCATCTAAACATAATAAATATCAAATATTGAAGTTAGCGTCATTTCTATATGATTCATTGGTTTCCAGTGGAAATATCTCAGCAAATAGGCAAAAAACTCGTGTTGAATTGTATAAACTATATGTTTAACCATATTGCATCACAATGGGCCGTTCTGGCCTGAATGTTTTCCTTGACAACCACTTAAAAAAGAGTTATTTGTCTCTTTAAACGAGTATTCGATACAAGTACATATTCGATACTATTTTTTTCGATATTTTCGGTAACATCGATACTTTTATTCGATACAAGTAATGAGTAATAGGATCGATACTATGTGGGTAACGAATCAACACTAATTATGACATGAGAGCTCCATTCAATTCATGCCAGCATTTTTCATATATCAATAAGTATCTTACCTACTCACACTCAATTTATCCATTTCCTATATAAGAACTTTTTAAACAAATATATAACTAAAACTTTTCTATTGAGCTTTTCAACCATAACTTTTATTTGTATGCGACAATTTAACAAAGTATACTCGTAAATATTTGCTTGAAAAAAAATGAAAAATAATCCTTAGAGTTGGTTTTAATACAATAAAATATTTTTCTATCGACAATTCAAAATCTAAAATAATAACCACACCACGCCCAAAGTTCAATGAGTACAAGCACACATACATACACATTTTGAAAATTGCAGAGCTCTAATTCTATAAAGTGGCAGCAGCAATAAAATTTATTACCAACTTTATATATGTAGGTATATAAATAAAATCTAATAGAAAGAAAGAAAAAAAATACATAAACAAATAAAAAAATAAAAAAAAAATAAAAAAAAATAAACAAATAAAATTACACAAAAACGTTGAGAAGAAATAAAAAATAAATAAATAAAAAAAGAATAAATATATAGAAAAAATATAGGTAAAAATAAATCACGTTTCTAGGTCAATTTATATGCTTCAATACCAGCAGCAGTAGCAGCAAGTCGAAGCAGCAGCAGCAGCTATCGATGTAAACACACACAAAAATTTCATACATGTATAGAGGAGCTACATATGAGCTAATACCAAAGCTTGGAATAGGTGTACATGAGTGTGTGTGTGTGTGTGTGTGTGTGCCAAAAGGTAATAAAAACAAAAAAAAAAAAACACAACAGCAATGAAACAACAAATATTTATCCATTTATATATGTGTGTTAAAATGCAATGCATACTTGAATACATATACATATGCAGATAACGTAGAATTGTTGTGAATTATTGTTAATAAAATTTTAAAAGTGGGTTATAAAAGAAAACAATCTCAAATAATGAAACTCAAACACAAAAATTCGAAAATAACAAAAACAAAAAAGAAACGAGAACAAAAACATTGACGTCATTTGAAAATTCAAAATTGCACACAATTGCACATACGAACTTACAAACGAAATGTGTGCTAGAATTATGAGTTTGATTTTGTTATTATGTGATATATTGAATAAATCGTAATACCTATGTTATATATCTGTGCATATCTGTGCACATACATACATACCTAGTTATATGTATACCAATATGCAGATAAATATACAACATGTATACAAGAAAATCCTGTTTTGAATCGTTTGTTTGTTTGTTTACTGCTTGTATTAGCTATAGAGATGAAATTGCATATATGCAGGTTAGCATCTCTCTAATATAATTTGAGTGCTTTACTTATTGCATACATACATAAAGTTTTCTTTCTTATACAAACTTCTGAATTTTGCTTCCTCTCTCGCTCTCTTTTACAGTTTTAATCTTATACAAGCACCACTCTCTTACCACATTTTTTGTTTAACAACAAAATCTTTTTATTTTTTTTTTTTTAACTTCGCATAACAGAGTTTCTAAAACTATGCAATTGACTAAGATGGAATCTTTTTTTTTTTTTTTTGTGTTATATGCTCCACTCTTTTTTATTCATACACTCTTTTCTATTCTCTCGCTTCCAGAGTTTTGATTATTTTTTTTTTGTTGTATTAAAACTTTTCCCAGTTAAAGGCAGAAGTAACGATAAAAGTCTGTAAAAAGTAAATCTAAGTAGTATTATCGCATGAAATTTATACTAATTATTATGTGTTTTTTACTCTAGGAAATCCTGAAATTGAGTAGACATGAATTTTAAGCTTTTTGATTATTTTGCACATCTTATGTGCTATCAAAGTTCTTTTAAGGCTATCTATCTTCAGGTTACGTGGACTACCTAAAGATTCCTTACTTTACTCGGGCAAAACAAAAAAGAATATATAAAAAAGTAAAAATAAAAAAGCATTTCGTCGCCTGAGAATTGATTTGGCGTATAAGCATAGGAATACTTAATACACATACGCCAAATCAAATCTCAGGCGACGATTTTTCTTCATCGTTCCTGTTCAGAAAAAAAACTCTAGGTGCCTTCGATCGTATACAAATTCTAAAACACGCAACATGAATAAATCAAAAAAGATTGACTAAAGTCCTCAATGGTCTATGAAAGTTCCTATTACAGTTGTGTCCTACAGCGCCGAGTACTTGAACGAAAAATTTAAAAAAAAAAACCGTTTTCTCAAACGGAAACCATGATGCAAAAAAAAATGTCGAATTTTTGAGTCTCAAAAATGTATTGAAAAAAAATTATTAGTTAAGACAAATACTGCACATGAAAAAATGATCATTTCAAGTACTCTGTAAAAAAAAATTAGATGAATTGGTCAAGTAGATTTTGAGATATCGCGGTCACCATGATGTAAAAAAAAATGTCGAATTTTTGAATCTCAGAAATGTATTTAAAAAAAATTATTAGTTAAGACAAATACTGCACATGAAAAAATGATCATTTCAAGTACTCTGTAAAAAAAAATTAGATGAATTGGTCAAGTAGTTTTTGAGATATCGCGGTCACCGCAAAGGCATTTTTCAAAAAACATCATTCGAGAAAATCACGTTTAAAGTCGGGCGAGATACCTATCGCAAGGCAGATAGCGCGCTACAAATGGAGTTGCTACTTACGATCTGCTGCTCAGATTGACTTGAAATTTTGAACATAAACTCTTGAAATTATATTTGTTCGAAATAAGTCATAAACATTTTGTCGATTTTTTGACTCATGAAAATGTATATAACCCCTTAAAAGAATACTTTTTTTTTTAAATACATGAAAAATGTTGAAAAACATTAGGGTGATGAAAATGTAGTAATGGAAATATATACAGAGCATAGAGATACTGTTGTATATGTATTCTGAGAGGACAACCACCCCAACCAGTTAAAGGGAGTCTGGCATGTCGGGGCGAATATAAGGCACAGTCAGATATACAACCATTTGTCAGTACAATGCCCAGTGTTCTTGATGCCCGTGGACAGTCATGTGTCTTGTATTTGCTTCGGAAGAAGATATGATGTCAGGTTCTCGGAACGTGATCAATGATTAAGTCCAGAGGTCGTACTCCGGGGTCTCTGTCATATCTTCTATACCGACGGATCCAAAACTTCAAACGGTACTGGATCCGGTTGGTACTTGGACGATGAGATCAAGTACTATTTTTCCATTGGAGAGATGGCGACAGTCTTCCTAACAGAGGCTTTCGCTATCCTAAACGTGGCGGACTGGATAATTGAAAGAAGATGGCGTGGGAAGTATCTGCAGTGATAGCCAAATTGCACTGAATGCCCTTGCTAACCCTGTCAGCTCTCCAAAACTGGCTAGCGATTGTAAGACAAAACTAAATAGCGTTGCAAAACACAACAAGTTATGCCTTATATGGGCTCCAGAACGCTGTGCTATTGCAGGGAATGAACTAGCTGATAAACTAGCTAATGAAGGTTCTGCAATTACACCATGGGATCCGGAACCTTTTCTTGGCGTAAGTTCTGCAGAGATCATGAGTTGGATCAACGATCCATAAAAAAAGATGGCCCGAGCTTAACTCCTGCAGAACCGCAAAGTGCTTCGTGAGATAACCTAACAGAAAATCAGCGGAATTTCTTCTGAAACTGAGAAGAAAGGACCTGAGATTATTGGTGGGTGTCAATAAAAAAATCTCTAAAAATAGGGCCAACTTTAATTAGCTGATAAAATCGCTAAATGTGAATTTTTTTTTTTTCAAACTTTTCAGCATTTTCAGAAGTAATGTCTTGAACTAAAAAATGGTAAATTTATAACATATGGTGAAACCACTTATTTTTATTAGGCCTGCAAATAATTAAAGTAGCAAAAACCAACAGTCAACTATACTATATTATTATTTTTACATACTAAAAATCATTCGTAGTCAATGCAAATGGTAAAGGATTTTATACTTTATATCCCCTTCAAAACCCTTTTTAATTTTTCTTCCTAGCTTGTTTGATTTTCGAGTAATTCAATTTTCCTATAGGCTCCGCACGCAAAAATTCAAATAAACAAAGATGCGCGCGCATCCACAGTACATCCAAAGTACTAAATTTGCAATTTCTTAAATATTGAATATCTCGAAAACTATTACATATACAAAAAAAATTACTAGAAACCTTTTTTTGGGAGGTTACTCAAGTTTTTTTTTGGGGGGTAAGCAATTTTTTGATATCTCCCAAGGTTAACCAGTAAGTAGGTTAGTAAAAGAAGGATTTTTTTCACCAAATGGGGGGTCGCTCTGCAACCGCAGGACTGATTTTTGTGGTTTTTGAATCTATGATACTCTCACTAACAATTACTGAAGTAAAATCTCAGATCAGAATTTTTATGAACTTTTGGTGCATTTTTTACTCTACCGACTGGGTTAATCATTCAGAACTAAAATAAATTAAAAGATAACCGCTCATTACTATCATAGTATAATATTTTATGCTCTATAGAAAACTAATTTTATTCTCTGTTACACGAAAACCATAGTTTGAGTTTTCCTCAGCCTGTCTTCTTATATTCTTATACTACTTTCTCCTACAAAAAGGTGATTACTCTCTGTTAAAATATAACCATTTTCTCCTCAAGCCTATCTTCTAATAAAATGATCTTCTACTCTTTTAAAATAAAAGCAATTTTGATTTCCCCAGCTTCTCTTTTCATACTCTGTTAAACTAAACTTCAGATGATTATGTCAAGCCTCTATATCATTTTACTATTAACGCTTTTAAGACTCTGTTAAATTTTAATCACAATTTTAATATTCCCCAGCCTCTGTTCATGTCCAAATCACTACTTCATTTAATAATCTGTTACTACAGATGCTTTTAAAACTCTGTTAAATTTAACCACAATTTATGATTTCTCCAGTCTCTCTTTTTACACTCTGTCAAAATAAAATTCAAAATAATTCTTTCAAGCTTTTCTTTATCTTATACTCTGTTACTAGAGATGCTTATAAAACTCAATTTTTGCTCTCTCTTATACTCTGTTAAAATATAAGTTCAACATATTTTCCCAAGTCTCTCTTCTATGTACATAATCGCAGTGTATTTTCTAGGGCTTTACTTACACATACTCGGTAAAATGTTTGTGTGCATTTTCAGTATGTATGTATTTTAAGCTTTTGTTTAAAATATGCAGTAGATGCTGAAATGAAATTTCAGTGCTTAAGCTTCACTTTAAAGTTAATTTTCTCTTATATTCTATTAAAATTGAGTGTGCATATTCAGTTTGCTCTTAAATACATATAAACTTTTGTTTACAATATTTTATCTGATTCCAGTGTAAACTTATGCTGCCGTCTTTTTATATGCTGTTAAAAATTGTTGCTTATGATCTCTTATATTATTTTTGTGTATGCACAAATATATTTAAAAATCTGGTTTGACTGTCTTGATACCTTCTTTGTTCTCTCTCTCTCTCTCTCTCACGGTATTTCTTCTCCCAAATAAATTATGCTATGTTTATGCTACTAATGCAGCTGTTTCTAGTGCGCCTTTATGCACACACACGTAGGTATAGTTTAAAAAAAAAAACAACAAGAATTAGATACAGGTAAAAATGAATTCCTTCAATCTTCTCAAAATCTTCAGCTTAAAAATGTAGACAGTCTTCTGTCTGAACAAAAACAACAAACTCATCAAATATTTTTGTTTTTCTTTTTCTTTTGTATTCCATTCATTACACGATATTTTTGATTTTTTTTTGTTGTTTTGTGATCTTTTACACAAATTATGCTTCAACAGTGATCTTCGCATTCACGCATATTTGAATTTGAATAGATCGAGAGACAGCATAAAATCTATGACCTGGTCCAGCTTTACAGCGAGCGATATATTTATGATAATTTTGTTTTTGTATTGTCTATCTGCCTGTCTGTCTGTCTATTGCTGCTGACCTTCTCCTTATTCATTTAACATTTATTGTTGGCTTGACTTGTTTTTTTTTTTTGTAACTGCTATTGTATTCTGCCTACGCAATCTTTAATGTTGCTTGTTGCTGTTACTTGTTTTATTTTTTTTTGTTTTCTATCAGGCAGAGAGTCACCCGCGTTTTATGTGCTGCTGTATAGACAGACGACGGTCATTTCGTTTCGTTTGTTATTATTACTTATTGTATGTGAAGTTTTTGTGTGTTTTTTTTTGAAAAATCATGTTGCCTGAAGTAAATAGATAGACAGACAGATAGCTGGATACAATGCAGAGATAGGTATAGGTAAAAAGATTTTTAGTTTTCTCATTTATTTTGCTTTGATAATTTGTATGCTTTCATATAAGAAACTCTGGGTACTTCATAGATTCTTGATAGATACAAAAAAAAAAGCCTATAAGTAATATTCTTTCTAAGTTTAAATTTTAAGCTGATTTTTGTTTAGTGCTGAGTATAGAGCGTAACACACTCTTAGGCTTGCTTTGCTGTTTCATATTTTAAGCTTGTTGATTGTTAGAGAAAAAAAAAAAGAAGAAATATAAGCGTGAGAATTTTTGATGATCATTTTTGTACTATTATTTCTCAATTATTATTAGATTGGTATGTAGTTGTTGTATAGAGTACGTAAATAGTAATTTAAAAATTAGATTTTGGTATAACGAAATGAACGAAACATTTAAAAAATTATAACAAATAGTGAGTTGAAATACAAAAGTGAAAATATAGCAATTAAAATAGAAAGTTATATAACAAAAATCATAACATTTGAGAAAAAGTATTTACATAAATGGCAACTATCTACTTTTTCTTTTTCTCTTAACTAATAAGCATTACGAATGAATGCAAAGGCGTTTTTCTATTTTTTTCTGCTTTTTTGTTTTTTTTGGAGGGGTTTTAAATAATTGCAAAAGTTTAAATCACCAAAACACGCAATAAACAAAAACAAAAACCTCTCACTGCTATTTGCACTGACAGCAGGCAAAAAGCTAATAAATCATATAAGTAGAAATGAGCCTATGAGTATCTGCATCTTATAAAAAATCGTTGAAATTACAATAACTTTCAAATCATTTTTTTTCTCTTTTAATTTTTTTTTATAGGCAGTAGTTGTTACGCATTAGTTATACATATATAATAGTATAAAATTAAAAAAAAAACATAGTGTTGAAAAGCATTTAATTCAATTGTACTCTGTCTGAATTTAAAGCCTACTGGGCATTAATATATTTTGGAATTTTTTTTTTCGTTTTTTTTTTACATCATTTTTATACAATTCATTTTTCAATTATGTAATAAAAAATTCCCAATTGACAGTTATATACGCTAACATACGCTTATATAGAGCAAATATACATGAAATAAATACCTTAGAGAATAGTAGTATCTCTATATAGAGGGGTGAAAAAGTAGTTTATGCATTAGCAGAAATAAAAGAAGCAAGTATTAGAAATAGTAGATTTCTACTATACATGGTTGCACATATGATTATTTGATTTTATGGATTGAGATTTGCGTAACTGCATACGAAGTAAAACGTTAAACAAAATTAATTAGTTGAGCTTTCATGTAAAGAAAATTAAGCGTTGCTGATGCACAGTTAACCCATTAAGGTTTGAGCATATAACCGCTGGTGTAAAATCGACGAAACTTCACATGGAGTTTACATTTCACCTAACGAAGAAAAAAAATCGAAAAAAAAATTCTTATTCCGAACCCTGGGTCCTATTGGGTACGTTGCGAAAACGCAACGCTGTGCCTATGTGCTACACAAAACAAGTACCTTTAGTGATAACATTTTTATCTATGTAGTATATAGAGATCTTAGTTTTATGATAAAATTAATAATTTAAAATTGGGTTTTAAATCATTTTAAATAAGAAAAAAATGTTTTTTGAATTATTTTTTATTATTTAAAACTTATTTTTATATATTGTTTATTGCGTTATTGTCTTGCCTTCCAAAAGTGGTGAAAAAATGCTTACGAGTGGTCGACTTATGACCATAGATATTGGCTGCATTCACTAAACTCATCAATTCCTAAACAGTTGTAAAATTCTATTGTGAATGGCAACATTTTTAGTGAGCAAACGCCATTTTTGGTAGCGAAAAATTTGTATAATACTTTTCATCGGTTGATTTGTGTACAGCGGCTTATGTTTATCTATTTCTTCTATATATATTATTTTTATTTATTATGGCTGTCATAATTGACAAAACATATTCAAAACATTAAATTATTTATATTCATTATTTATGTTTTTGGTTTTATTAAAGACGAAAAATAGTAAAAAACTATTCACAATAGAATAGTTAACGCTAAAAAGCAGCAGCATGTTCACAACACGAAAATTGATTAGTTGCAACTGTTTAGCAATTGAAAAGTGCCGTGAATGCAGCCATTGTGATTAGTACATGGACGGACAGGAGTGGAGAGTAATTTTGAAAATTGTGGAAAAAAATGGGTCAACTTTGGATCGAAATATATATAATAAAATAAAGAAATCAAATCAAACCAAACATAGCATAATCTAAAGACTTCCAATATGAAGAAATAACAACTGCATCAAGTTCCGATTTTTTAATTATTTGCTCAGAATACGAAAAATTACCAACGTTGCGTTTTCGCAATGCCCAGGCCTTAATGGGTTAAATATATTTTCTACATCTTTTGCATTATAGTCTCGTATGATATAAAAGAATTCTTAAAATATGCAGCAGAGGCAAAACTAGGTAAGCTACACCAGCCCAGGATAAAACAAGCTGGTGTAAGTTAAGTTTGTAGATAGTTCTCGCGGTTGCACTTACTCCATAATGGCTTCTTCTGAAGTTAAAATTGAATTTATCTAATATTTCGTTTAGTAAAGACTGACTTTTTTAAGTCACTGTAGAGGTTAAGGATTTAATTGCAGTTTTTTTTTAAATTGATTTATATTACATTACAAAAGCGAATACTTCTGCTAGAAAGACGCTATAAAGATCAAATGTAAGAATATATTTAATTTCAAATGATCAGAGAAAACACAGCCGCTTATCTTTCTATCTAGTTTGTATCCGTGGTAAAGTACACTTGCGGACAGACAATTAATTAAGTCATACACTTATGAGTAGAAGAATTTTAAGAAAAAATAAAGTTTCTATTATTGAAAAGAAATAAAACCAACGGTAAAATAAATAAATAACAGTTCAATATTTAAAATTATAAAAGAAATAAACAGTTATAATGTTTAAATAAGTAAAATTTTTCCAAATTATCGTATGTCTATGGTGTAATTTGCGGTCATATAATTAAGTCATATGCTCAACAAAAATATTTAAAAATAATAAGTTTGATGATTTCTAATTTTGAACTGAAATTTTACGTTTGGTACTGTTAGTTCTTTGTGGAAAACATTTTTGCCTAATAATTTCTGTACATATCTTCGACTAGTACCAGAGCATTGGGCAACAGTGATTTGATTCTATTCCTCCTGAGTGATAGCCCATAAAGAAGCCTTATTTGAAGGCTTTTGCGCTACCCTTTTTAAAATACTCTATAGATTTTTTATATGGTTTAAATATGGACCAACCCTAAGGTAAATTTTCACCGTATCCTCAGAGAAAATGATTTTTAAGGATGCCTTTTTACTTTTTTCAGTAATTTTGCTATTGATTTAAGCAATTGGACTAACTCCAGATGAAGTGAAACCATTACACAAGGGCCCCATGTTTTACAGTTTTTTTAGTAAATTTTGGGTCCAGCTCAGTATTTGATGGATGGCCTAAAAAAGAGCCTTCCATCGATCCCAAACACATTTAATTTGGATTCATCGCTCCAAACAATAATTTTCCAAAAATGCTGGTACTAGTGGAGATATCGTTTAGCGAACTAAATACGCTGCGCAATATTTTTTTTTGGATCCTTGGGTTTATGTCTGCTAATTCGTTCTAATATTTTTATTTCGTTTAATCACTTGCGTATAGTTCTGGCTGATATTTGCAAATTAAGTCCATATGTGAAAGTTAAGAAATCGTTCATTTTGCTGAGTCTAATCAAGTGCCTATCTTCAGCTAGAGACGTTTTAAGTGGTTTTTTGTTTTGCAAATTGTGAAATGATTCGATTTTTTTGTAGTATCTTATCTCATTGACCACTTTTCCACGTAAAAAAGCTAGCTCTTCTACGACCTTTGCAATAATCCCAAGGTTCTGGAAAGTTTTTCAAATGAGCTTCCTCTTCCTGGGGAGTGGAACTCTTATTTTTGCCCATCACAATCAAAACCAACAAATGTGCAACTAAAGTATACAGAAATGTGTAAATGATAAATTTTATTGGTTTTTACGGAATTTAAGTGCACTAAGTCAAGTGGATTGCGAAAGAATATAAAATTTAATCTTACTCCTTCACACAACAATTCCCGACTGCCCGCAAAATACATCACTCTTTTGTAATTGCTCTTAATATTTTTTTAAGGCTACTAATGGTACCGCTAAATGACATTATAAAAAATTCTTGGACTACTAATACAAAACATTTTTCAAACTCAACATAAAATATTGTTCTAGTGACTTAATTATGTGACCACAAGTGCACATTCAATCTAACCATTTTATATATTTCTATTATAACTTGATAAAAGCGATTTATTTTTCAAAGATTGACTGCATGTTTGTTCTGTGAATCACCATTCAGGTGTTGAAAAACACTAATTTTTGTGTTAAAGCCGCCAACTTGTATCCACATTACGCTTAACTAACTAATAAACAAAATATAATCGAGATTATAGTAAGCCAAGAGTTACGCAAAAACTTATAACGAGCATCCTAGCTGAACACAATCTTTGATTCCACAAACTAAACGGGGGAGAAAAAAAACATTGTAAAATCCTGTAGCACTTCAAATATAAAAAAGTAAATGGTGTTGAATCAACCATGGTTTTCTCAAGCAACTTCAACTTGAATTAATTTCAAATGTGGAAACTTTCTTCTATTTCTTGATATTAATTGCCAGTGGATGAAAAAAAAGTCAAAATAAAATCTATTGAACAGCTTTTAAATATTTTTTACTTCCATCGGTTTCTTTCTAAAAAGTCAAATATAAAAAAAAAAATAAACTTGAAATCTTAGTTACACTATGCGACCAGATCCAATTTGTTTTCTTTGACATGAGGTTTGACTTTGGATACAAAAACAGAAGGTGATGCTGAGCAATTTTGCATTTATAGTTTTTCTAGGTCAGTAACTGATTTTGATTTACAGTTTCGGGTTTAGGGCTCATTTGGAAGGGCAGGATTCATCCTATAATTTCTGGATTTCGAAGTTTGTAGCACGCCACTGTTCAGCTCTCCAATTTTTGAAAATGAGCAAAAATTCTATTTTAGGGTTTTCCATCCCATTTTTACTAAAACGTGGTGTGATGAGAAATTTTTTAACTTAGATTCGTGTTCAGTATAAAAAATTCATTCACAAACACTAGGAACCATTTTATTCGAAAAGCCCATGTAGGGCAGTAATAGTGGATCAGCTCCGAAGTTCTAGGAAACAATCTTAAAATGTAATTAATTCTTTAACCCATTATTGCTCAGATGCAGTAACTGCACGAATTTCGGGAATATAAGCCAACCCTATCCGGATTCCATATCATGGCCCGAATTCCCACTGATATTCATTTGAAATAAATGAGCTTCTGACTATTTTTAGTATATTTGGTAATTGTTTTGAGGTCAGGCTCATCATCAGTAATGGCAAGTCAATGTCAATTTTCTTCGAATGAAAACCCACTCCGAAAAAAAATCCTGGCTACGGCCCCGAACTGAAGAATCACATAATTTAGTCATGAGTGGTAGATTATTTGCTGAGCTAATTACTTTATCTATACTTTCTTCAAATTTACATAATTCGTTTGGAATATTTTGAGCATATTCCTATATTTGTATATGTATAATATAAGTAAGAACTTTCAAATATTGTTAAAAATTTGAAATATTTTGAATTCAGAAATACGTTGAAATCCCGGTGGCCTGATGGATGTGTGCTAGACTGGAGTTACAGCTGCCTCAGGTTTGATTCCCAGATGGGGTTAAATTCTTTAAAAATGTCCAAATGGATTGTACTAATAAAATGAGTCACTTCGGTGACTTGGTGCTTAAAAAAATTGAAAGTTTTTTAAAAATCAAAAAAAAAAAAAATATAAAAGTAAAATTGTAGAATATGTAAGTTTAAGGGTTTTTGATAATAGACACACATTTCAGAAGGAGCTGAGAAAGTCGAACAACGACACGATGAGTTGGAGATATGGAATAAACTTATTTTAATCGAATATAATTAAATGAACAATAACTAAAACTAATTTTTATAAAGCAAAACTTAAAATTATCTTCTGTTGAATGTCGTAAGTGTTACTCGTTTCAGTTTTACAGACCCAAAATCAGTAACAGTTTTTCCCCATAAAATTTGTAATGCATAACTCAAAATTCGAACATGAAAATGCTCTATTTCGTCAAAATGTTGAGATAATCGAATGCAATAAAATAATTCTGCAACCAGATTCGGTTTCAGCATATGAAAGTGTATAGAAAATTAATAACCTGGTTCACGTCTATCAAAATTCAAAATTCAAATTTTTGCCGACCGATCTGAATTATTTACTAAAGAAAATAAACGCCAAGAATTTTAACAAAAAAAACAAATTACTTTTATTTTTTTAATGAATATAAAAAATTACTTCAAATTTTTTACGTTTGTTTTATCTACGCCCATAAAGACACAAACACATGCACGCAAAGTACAACAATTGTTGACATTTTTACATTATTTGGTAGTTTTTTGTGCTTTTCAATTTCGTGCGTGTTTGCATGTTCTTTTATTTTATTTAAGCATTTTTTCTTTGCTTTTTTTGGGGGGCGGGGGGGGCGGGGGGGAATTTCACTTTTTGGTTTTTGCCTGCAAATGCCCCAATTCACCTCCTCTCTTTTTGCTTTCGCCTACACTAACAAATTGTTAATAATGATAAATGATTGCAAATGCGTATACGCATTTTTAGTTACACATTTGCAAATACTCTAAAGGATTATTTTCATTTTATTTTTCTCGTTTCGGTTTTTTTTTCTTTTTCTTGTTTTTTTTTTTTTGTGAAGATTTATGGACTTTTAAGTAGTTATTGCCATTTGTATTTATTGTTGTTGCTGCTCTTGGTCTGCTGTTGCTGTTGCTGCTGCTTTACATTTGCAAATGTAATAAATCTTTAGTCTAAAGTATGCTAAATATTTGCTAGAGGTATGCAGCATTTAAAAAATAATTTCCAATTGGGGAATGTCGACGAAGAAGATATTTTTGCTCACCACTGTTTATGATTGCTAATAGCGAGGGTATTTGTTAAAAAATTTTAATAAAAAATCTAAAATAGTACCGAGTTTTTTATAAAATTTAAGACCTGCTTACGATAGTTAAAACAGAGAAAGCATAATAGCACATAGCAGACCTATGGCCCTTTTCACTTTCAAATCTAATACACTGGTTGCACTTATTTAATACTTTAAAAATGTAATCAATTTATTGTAATGTATTGAACTAAATGTAAATGCGAGGGATGCTTCAAGCCCTGGCTGGCATTATTATAAAGAAGAAATGGTCTAGAAATTTGTTAAAGTAAAAAATATAAAGTTTTTTAAAGATCTCATAATTTTTGTGTATAAAATTCCCTAAAAATATCAAACGCTATTTTATTTCTAGATTTTTTCGGGTCAGATTCGAAGAAATTCATAAAACTCCTTTAAAATTGTTTTACTTTTTATTTTTGGGTCTATCATCCCGGAAATCTCTGAATATTAATGTGAAAGAAAATTAGTTTTATGGTATCCATGAAAATGTACTTCAGACTTCACTATCCACAATTTTTTTTTGTAGTAAAATCTACTTGTATATACTGTTTTGATAAAAAAAAATTACATTTGCGGGCAGTATCAGGTACGGGCAAAAAGACAAATTTCTTATGACTAGACATATGGTCGTAGTCCTATTTTAACCTAAGATATAAATTTTTTCCATCAGAAATATTATAAATTTTCAGTAAAAATTTTATATATAAACGAACAAAAATTGGATCGGGAAAGTATAATCTAAAAAAGAATGGTTCTACTTACTATTGAAATTATTGAGAATGCAAAGTTTTAGATTTTATAGATGGCTCAAGGTAATCAAAGTAGGCATTTTTGCATTTAGAATATTTGAAAATTTTGTGGTCACATTCAATTGAGTGTCAGAAAAAGATTTGGGAAAATTATTATATTTGGGGTGTTCACAAGCTGTCGCATACTGTCGCATAATTTTGTATGAAAAATGAGAAAATTTGTGAGAAATGAAAGTATACGACACCAAATAAGACACTTTGTGAATTGATTAATTAATTTTAGGGCTTGGCATTACTTAAATTTAAACAAAGTGGTGTTATATAAAAAAACTTAAGTAAGCCATGAGAAAAGGAAAATATCTTAATAGTTTCTTTTCTGAAAGACAAAGGTACACGGCATAAGTTCAGTAAAAATTTGAACACATTTTTATTAAAAAAAAGTATATTTTTAAGTCTGTTTTGTAAACTTTTACATTTTTTTTTTATATTTAGCATAGGATCTAAGTGGGTTGGTCATTTAGACCAACTGCCACAATAACCTAACCTAACCTAACCTAACCTAACCTAACCTAACCTAACCTAACCTAGCCTAACCTAACCTAACCTAACCTAACCTAACCTAACCTAACCTAACCTAACCTAGCCTAACCTAACCTAACCTAACCTATATTTAACACATTTTTAGTGCAAAAAGAACAAACCGGAATATGATTTCGAAACCGCAGTGTTAAAAATTACATAGAAATGGAAGCAAAAACATTTTCAGTGATTGGAAAAATAGAAAAATTTACTCAAACAATAAGTAGATGTAGGTGTCAGATTCTTTGCTATCAGATTATATTAGTTTATGAATTAAGATTGAGCAAAAACTCCTTAATTGATTTCTGACTACAGCAATGTAAAAAAATCCGCAGAGTACTTAGTTTTATAACTGTCTGGTTTGATTTAGGCACCTGAATGTTTGAAGTGATCTGATTCATGGGCGTGGAAGATTCCACAAAGTACAGGAACATCACGATGAATGAAATTTTTGGTCCCCGTTGACCAAAAAACTCCCCTTTAACCTAATCTAACCATGCTTGTTTATATCCACGTCGACAGGTTTAGACATGAGTTCAGTCTCCCTAATACAATTTTTGGGATCTGAGGAAGGGTGAGTTGTAAAAAGCAAAGACTAGCTCTAGCAAGAGCTGGGTAGATGCAAAGAAAGCGAGTCAAGGAGTCCTAAGACTGTACACTAAAAAAAACTAATTTTCAATGTCTTGAAACCTTTTTCAAAACTAAACTTGAATAATAAATAATAAAAAATAAAAAAAAAAATTTCAGAATTAAAAATAAAAATTAATTAAGCACCGTATAACTAATCCTTCACTTTTATTCACTTGCTTATGCTGTTTTTTTTTTTTACTGAATGTATATTTCAACAATTTTTATATCCAATAGCATCCGATAATTTGAAGTTTTTGATCAATAATTAAATACAATTTTTATTGTTGTACTCACCTTTGTTGTACAAACATTATCCAACATTTAAAACCAATCAATACGATGAGATTTAAAGATGATTAACCAGCAAATAAAACAGCAAACAACGCGACAAACGAACACACACTAATACAATCTCAAAAAGGCAAACGTCAGCAATACAATATCTGGAAATGTAAGTGGAATTGATACCACAACAGCAAAATACACGTTGTTGTTAACTGAGTGACTGACTGCCTGACACTTATGCTTTTTTTATTATTTAATATTTGATTGCATGTAAACTGTATACGCGCGCATATGTGTGTGTGTGTGTGTAATATTATTATTACTTTTTGCTATTGATGCTGTTGTTGCTGCAAGGATAATCACTTAATTTATGACACTTTTTTTTTGACGACGACAATGATGTAGGGCACAACAACGTAACAAAGATATTAAACACAAACAAAAAAACTGTAATGCACACACACACTCACTGAAAAACACACAGAACAAAACAAAAAAAAACCGTCTTGATTCTTGGTTGCTTTTCTCTTTGCTTCCAGCCTTTTTTTATACACACTTTTTGCTTAGCTTTTTTTTTTTAGATTTTTGTTGCTTTTGCTTCACTTAAGCTGTCAAATTAAATTGACGTTATGACTGCAGGAGCAAGAGCTTCTTGTTAGAGAGTTGCTTGATGGTTGGTTGTATTGGTATTGGTGTTGATGTTGTTGCTGGAGTTGTATTAAAGCTGTCGTGCTTTTCGTAGTGGAGCAATCACAGCTTGATGACGACAAGAACGACGTAGCTGAATAAAACAAAACACAACATATAAATATGTGTAATAATAAAAATATAATGTACACAAATAAAACAAAAAAAAAAAACACAACAAAAAGAAAATCAATAAATATGTGAAAATGTAATGAAAACAATACTTAAATTATGTCTGTGTGTGTGTGTGTGAAGCGCCACTGCCATTTAGAGTCGATTTTTTCAATTAATGTGAACGCTCTTTGCCTGTTCTTGTCTTTTATTTTTTTGTTTTAGTTTTTCTCTTAGAGAACCACACACATTTCCACACATACACTGTCAAATTAAACCCTCAGTTGGTTTACTACTTAATTTGTTGCTATTTCTTCACATTTCTTGTTTGTTTGTTTTTTGCTTGTTTTTGTTTAGCTTTTTAGCAATAAAAAAAAACCAAAATAATCATAATTTCCATGCAAACGGATTAGTGGCACAGTTAAGCTGCTTTACGGTATGATTACATTTTTTTTTTTACTGTTTATGTTTTTGCTGCTGATTTTTATTAGCTGCTGCTTCTTTCTTCTTCTCTTGCCACATTATTTTGTGGCATGTTTTTTACGCTTTTCTGGGAGCACGAGTTCTTTATAGCGAAATTGTAATTTTGCGTTTAAAAATTTGCGAAAGAAGAAGAAAATTTTTTTGGCAAAAGTTTCTTTTAGCAGCCCTACAGCAAAAATTTCTGCTTTGTGCTTTGTTCACAGTTATCACAGCAGAAGCAGCAGCACATTTTCAACATCCACGCCCTTTTGGTATTAACAAAAAAAAAAGCACATCTACATACAAAAAAAAAAAAGGCACGTGACTCAATTTCTAGAGGTCAACACTAAGTATTTTTTACACACACACACACACACATGGATTCTCAATCACACAAATACACTCGGAAAAGCACAAATATTTACGCGAAAAACTAACAAATTTCAGTCATAAATTTAAGGCTCAAAACTCACAAGTTTTTATCTAAAAATTCACAAATTTTCTTCTATTTCCTTATAACTTATGTCCAAAAAATATTTTTCTTCAAAATTACTATAATTTTTCACAAGCAAGAAGTAAAAATAGTAATAGTAGCAGCCTCACCACACAATATCCTTGCTATTTTCTTCTCTTCAATAATGCTCAAAACTTAATATTACTACTACTATATACTAAACAACAAACACTACCTACGTCGTACACGCTCTAGTATTCTAGTACAAAAACTATTTTTTTCAGCTTTGGCATTTCAGCATTCGCTCTACTGCTGCTCTAACTCTGGCACTGCTGACTCTGACTCTGGCTGATGGCTGGTAGCTCTGGCTTGCGCTGGTCTCTGTCTCTGCTCTGTGTGTGCGCCCGTCGTCTCCTGTGCTCTAATGTGTTTGCCAAAAAATATTATTCTGCATTGTGCACGGTGTGGTAATTTTTTTCCGTAATACACATACAATTTCAACGACAACAGCACGAAAGGAACGACGACTTTCAGTCGCGCTGGAAGTTTGCAGAAAAACTCTGTTCATCCTCCTGCTTCTGCTAGCGCTCCCTCTATATTCGATATGTTGGTGCTATGTTCCCTACTTTTGTATTTTTGGAGCAAATATATTCGCTCGCTATTGCTACTGCTACTGCTGCTGCTGTTGTTTCGAATATTGACACTTTGCAGCGCCCGGTGTGGTATGTGACGAGGTAAGCTCAAGTATATGCACGGGCTGGTGTTGCTGTTGTGTCAAATAAATAAATTCCCATTGAAAATTTCCTTATGCGGGACATTTTTGTATTTGAATGTTAAAAATATTTAGAAATATAGACTCCAGATGAGAACTTGGTTTTGAAATTCCTATCAAAAAAAAAAAAAAAAAAAATGTCGATACATGATACGTCTCCTTAACTTTTAGTTGTAAAATTTTTCAGTTGACTCGTAATGCTAAGGAAGAAAGGGGAAAAATGTGAGGAGTGGTGTGTAGAGCTTGAGTTCCAGAAACGCCATTGACTTTTTTTTGATTCGTAAAGCCAAAGAAGAAGAAAGAAAACCACAGAAGAAGAAAAGAAGTAAAGAGGTGGAGGCGCAAAGCCACAAAAGGGTTGAATTCCAAATATGACTCCAGTTTAAATCTACGAGAGAGAGCGAGCGCAAGCTTGTTATATATACCTATTGTTCCTTATCCATTACTTGTCATGGTGGTTGGTTGAGTTCCACTAGAGCATTGAAAAGCTCATAAAAGTCATGTACCTCGTACAGACCAATGCTAGCTCAAACAAGATAAGATTCTAAGTATTGAAAATTGGAAAAGAAGACGAACGTAGTTCAAAGATCTAAGGCTTATACAGCTTTATAGTGAAATTTCATTGTTAAGTATTCGATTTGCATTATATCCTGAGATGACTTGAATATATACCTTTTTGAAGCACGTAGATTAACAAAACTATGTAGTTTTCAAAGAGGAAAAGCGTAAAATCCATGAAAAATTTAGAAATCAACGAAGTTCACTTTGAAAATTAGGTGTGGCTTTTCAGATTTTCAAGAAAATCAAACTACATTTATTGCAATAAATGCTATGCTGTTTGCCATAATTCATTTAAAAACGACATAGGCCAAAACTGTTTGTGATCCAAAAAGCTTATTATGAACAAAACTTAAACAGCCCTGTATTTTTTAGAACCAGGTATCATTTCACATGGATTTTTGAATTCTAAAATTTTTCACTGTAAAAAAGTATAAACCCTTTTATAAAAAATACTTTTAATGTTTGTACATTCAAATTTCATCAATATGTGAAAGTAAATCAATTTCTTCCTTTTTTTATAATAGAAAGTGGCTACTCTGAATGGCAGTTTGCTTCCGCCTGTCAATACAAAAAACAGCTGATTGGTAAACTTTTCTATAGCAGAAAAAAAGGAAATATTTTTTTGCAGCAAAACGGGAAATTTGTATGCGCTCACTCCGAAATGAAAAATAATAAGACTCGGAATAAGAAGAAACACACATGTACAACAATAAAAACAACCAACGAATTTTTGGCAAATTTGTGCTCTCATTGCTGCAATGCTCCCAAAAACAAAAATCAAAAACATGATGATGAGTATTGAAAGGAGCGAAAAAATTACACACACACACACTCACTGCAAAAAAAAACTATGAGTGCGCATTAACGTGTGTGCATGTATGTGAGTATGGATAAAGTTGACGTTCCTTTTTAGTGAGTTTCATATACTAGATGCTGCTGCTGCCGCGTTTTATGTTATTTTTGCTGCTGCTTTTCCTCTCACATAACTGCTATTTCTGATTCTGCTTCTTCTTCTTCTTCTTGTTCCTTTTCAATTTTGATTCTGTGCTTATGTGCTCTGCTCCTCATACATTGATTCGTTCTACTATATTTCTGCAATTCCTTTTTCTGTATATTTTTTTGAGTGACTACAACTGCTGCTGTTTAGCAGCCAAACTGGAAAATTTTTGCTGAAAAATTTTCAAACCTGTGCACGCGTGCGGGTGTGGTCCATATAGAGCGCGCAGGCAGCACAGATATACAAGTAAAATATAAATAAAATTTGTTTTTTTAAACTAACTTCTACTACTTGCAAATTTATTTTGGTAATTAAAGGATACTAAATTTAAAAAAAAAATTTTAGAGGAAGAAAAATTTGTTTGTTTTTTTTCTTTTTTTGTTTTTAATGTCTGGAATTTTTTATTGTCGATTTGCTGTACTTTGTTGGTAGTTTTTTTTTCAACGGCGTGTATAACTGTAATTGTGTTTTGTTGTTTTTGCTTGCATTACATCTTCACATTTTTCGATTTTCTTTTTTAGTTTGATATCCTTGCAAATATAATTTATTATTTGTAATCACCTTTTTATTTTCTTTTTTCTTTACAAAATTTTCATTTGAATTTTTCACCACTACTTTTCTTACTTATTTATTTTTTTTATTCGTTTACTGCTCTTTCAATTCAATTCAAGAATAACACACACTCCGACACTAGCAGTAGTTAGCAGCAGTAGCAGCAGCACACAATAAAGTAAAGAAAAAGCATAGAATTTTCCCGTCAAACATCACACTAGATCCGAACACGTTCGTTTTAATGCCACAACAACTGAGAACTAAATCAATGAGCATCTTATGCTCACACAGGAACCTGCTGCCTGTTTGGTATTTCCCTGCATGCTGCGTGCCTGCATGCCAACCGTGGCACTAGTTTGTATGTGTCTCTTTGTACATTTGTTGTTTGCATATGAAAGTTAGTGTATGAGAGAGAGAGAGAGAATTTATGAGAGTAAACATGTTTATCTATTGAGCATGCGAGCAAACCCTCTTTAGGCACGAAGTACAATTTTTACGCAGCACTACGAAGTTAAGTAATACAAAAACAACAACTTAAATTGCACGAGAAAATGACCGGTTGGTTGGTTGGTTGAAATTAGTCTCTGAGAAAAGAGTTCCAGATACATTGGAGTACGTGAGAGATACTAAAGTATGCAGCAAGAGCAATAGTGCAAATTACCTTTTAAAGTTGTTGTTTATGTTGCTGAGTGAACTCATTCACTCACTCAGCTTGCTTGTTTGTTGTTATTATTATTGTTATTGGAAATATTGCTGGCAGAAGCACGAAACATTATAGCAGAGCATTTCTAGAGTGTATGATTGCCATCAAAATCTTTAACTGGAATTAGTAATTTTTCTCTCTATCTCTCGTTGCACTCTCATGAAAATCAATCAATTCGTTTTGGTTTTTGTTGTTTTTCATTTTGTACACGCTACGCAAGCGTATCTTTAACTCTTGTTTTTTCATGATTGTGTGTGTGTGTGTTGCATCCTGAGTGCTGCATTTTGCTGCATCTCTGGTAGATGATGCTAGGTTACCTTCTTAGGTTCTTCGTCACTTAACCTGTTCTTATATGTAGACAAGTGTTTGCCTGTGTGTTTGTTGTTGTTGTTGCCGTTGTCCACTTAAATAAAGACCCTTCTTTTGCTTTATCTTTTCTTCTTATACACTTCATTGTTTGTTCGATCTTTGTAGACGTTTTTGCTGTTGTTATTGCTGTTATGGTTCTTATTTCTTTAAGACATTCGTTGTTCTTGTAGTTTTTTGTGCTTGGCTTTTGAAAGTTTTTACTGCTGTATGCTGCTGCTGCTGTTGCTTCTTTTGCCATCGACCATCGACAGCGACGACCACTTCCTCTTCAGCCAAGTTCCCATCTTCATTCATTAATTATTTACATACACATACCAAACTTTTTTTTTCTTACCTTAACCCTAACTTTAAGTTGCGCGTTCTTTTTATTTTTATTTTTTTGATGTTGTTGTTTTGTTTTTGTTTCTGTTTGATTGCTGAAGGTTTGAAACCAGTTTTTGTTTTGAAGTTTATGTTTGAAATTTGTTCTCTTTTTTTTTTTTTTTTTTTGTAGCAGTTGTTTGTAACGCTATCTTTTCAACTACTTATAGTTTGTGTTTTTTGTTTGCTTGAAGGTTTTTCATTTCATTCCGGCACTGCAAGTATCTCAAAGGTACTACAAATTCCCCCTTCTCACCTTTGCCCTTTTGCTTCGCTTCGTCATTGTCACAAGAGCTTCGCGCCGCATCATTCATGTGGAAATGTGTGAATGTGTGTTAAATATTTGTAAATTGTTTTATTGTTTTTTTTTTGCTGGTATTTTTTTACTATTGTTTTGTTTTTTGATGTATGTATGAGAGCGCGATTTATTAACTTAAAAGCTTAAAACTGCGCATATCACACTTTCATACAGCACACATACACATGTAGGTACACATGTACCTAAGTACATACAAAAAAGGGTTTGAACTTTGACAGTTCGATAATTATCAATTTGAATAATGGTTTTTTAAAAATGTTTTGACAGTTCATATGCTTTTAATTGTTTTTTTGGTTTTTCTTTTCATTGCTGTTGTTGTTTTTACATTTGATTTGTTGCCATGACTGCGCAATGAAGCATTAAATTTACTCTCGATAAATTGATTATATTTGTGCGATATATTACATAAATTTATATTTTTTGTTTTCGTTATAATTAAAACAAAATTGTTTACAAAAGATGCCGACAAATGTAGGAATGTGTTTAAGTATATTTGTAAGCATTTACTAAACATATAATTTTCTTAATGTTAATGACTATTATTTTAACTTAAATTCATATATTTACACATACTTGTTAAGCATTTACAAATTAAGCTTGCGTTTTTTCTTTTTTTTTTTTCTTAGTCAAGTCTCATTAATCATCAAAATAAAGGCGATTTTAAATTTTACGGTCAACTCCTGGCACAATTTTATTTATAAAGGCGCTTCTTATAAAGCCTTTGACTTTTCTCAGCTAGCTTAAGGAGGAAGGCCACTGTGACGGGCCAATTTTAAATTAAATCATAAATTAAAGTTTATACATTCAAGAATATGTGCACAAAATTTCAAGTCAAAATTCCAAAAATTGCCTGAGTTACAACCATTTTACTGATAGTAAGTAGACCGATCGAAGTAGATGGACTGAAAACTTTAAACGCGTTTTTCTCGAAACGATTTTTTTCGAACTGGTCGCGTCGATAACTCGATCAAATATTAACCGCTTTTCAAATTTTTTTTATTCGTTTTGTTCGTCTTTGCAGTGGCTATCGTTGAGCGTAGCCGATTTTAAAACTTTGATTTTTACTATTTTTAAGCTCTTTTGAAACAAAAAAAAGATCGAAAACATGAAAAAATTTTCAATCAGTCCCCAATTTAAAAAAAAAAAAACGTTATGTGCGACGAGAATTATACTCATATAGATTATTAAAACCTAAAAATTTTTTTTTCAGAAAATCCGTTCTTGAAAAATCAGCGCGACCATGGAGGGAAAATTATTTGCGGGCTCCACGGCAACTATTCTTTAAAAAAGATTTTATGGAAATATTGTTGGAAGTGCATTTAATAAAATGAATATAAAACGATCCCCATATTGCTATATTGGACAGATCAAAAAAATTCCCGAAAATCACTCATTTTTCCAGCCGTCACAGTGACCTTCCCCCTTAAGCCAAGGTTTTCTGGCCTGATATGCTTTATTATGTGAATATAAATAAATCTATCTGTTGGTAAGTTTAGTAACAAGTAAGCTGGCTAAAATAGTTCAATTGACAAAACTGATCGAATTTTTCTACATTGGAACATCAAATTTGTGGCTTGTGCCATAGTGGAGCGGTTGCCAAAGTCTAGCGCGAAACGAAATTAGAGGTCGTCTCAAGGAAATAGATCCCAACATTTCCCTAAGCTCGGGCTTCGTTCTCTGTGCAGCCCAAGATTCCAAAAAGTTATAATATAGCTAATCTTGAAGAAGCCTCGAGGTGATCGAAGAGCCCATGATGATTGGAAAATGTAGCCGACATCGAAGCAATATCCGACACGGTAGTTCCAAGACCGGTTTTAGAGTTTAGAGTTGTGGGTGGGCTGGACTTAACCAAAGCACTCAGTCAACGAGGACCACTTTGCTATACCCAAGGATAGAACCAGTAGAAGAGAGTAGAGAAACAGGAAAGTTATGTGGGGATAAATGGGAAAAAGAAAAGTCTAGGGTATCTCAACCTTGAACTTCTTTGTTTCACTGATGAACCTTAGAAGCTCGGGAAGAGGAAGAGTATGGACATTATTCATACTCAAGGCATCACTAACCAACAGCCGGTTTACTTTGCAAATAACGATTTCATGTTGCAGTCAGAGATTGTTCGAGACTTTATTTTCACGGAACCCGATTCGCTTTAGCCTGATTCAGAGGACGGTGGTGGAGAATATAGTGACCGTTAGCCATGGCATATCGGGGTTCGCTGATTAACCTTCATCACTTAAAATTCGCCGAGGCCAACCTGCTCATGTAGATCCAAAAAATTTTGAGTAAGATTCAGAAATCCAGTAATTTTGTGTTTAAACTATTCTTAAAAAACCATTCCTGCAGTCTCTGTTGAAAGAACCCATAACACAGACAGGTAAGTAAAGTATCTCTCATATCATCATCATACCGATTGTTGTTCTGTTATCAGCACCGGAGAAAGCAAAACTATCCTGATGGTGCTCAAAATGTAAAATTCCTTGAGAAATTCAAACCCAGTAGGTTATCTGATAAATAGATTATCTACAAATGTCTACCTAGATAAAAAAGCTTAAGCTTGCGAAATCTTTTTCGAAGAAGATCCCTAAACACACACAGTACCTTAAGACAACCCCGCACTTAACGTATGTGTGACTCTGAGTAGCTCTATGGGCACAAATACAAAGTAAAGTCCTTGCCAATCCTTGTCCCTTTTCAATACAAGTATATGCACGGCCTCAAACTAGCATCTTTTAATAAATAGTTTTCAAATTTTTTTAGCGTTGTGTTGTAAAGCAGCAAGCCAAAGTATTCGGCAAAGATACAAAGACTTGGGCAACCAAAGCTATTATAAAGCTATTAATGCCTCATTAATTCTATACATAGTAACACTTTTTAGCAGGGCCGTAGCCAGAAATTTTTTTCGGGGGGGGAGGGGGGGTTTCATTCGAAGAAAATATTCATAAATAATTTTTATCAAACTGATTTTTAAATATAATAAATTAAATCAATGATACATTTGATGGACCCTATAAAATTAAAATTTTAGGAAAAATTTTCCGATTTTTTTTTAATCTTAACCTCAAAAAAATGGCCAAAAGTGACAAAAAAATCCCAGAATAATCAAATTACATTTTTTCAAATAAATATTATTCAATGTGCATTCTAGTGCATTTTTTTTATCGTAAGGAACATAATTTCATTAACTCATTGACTTCCCACTTCTGATGATGTACCCAACCTCAAAAAAATTACCAAAAATAGTAGAGGCTCATTTTTTTCATTTTTTGATCATCATTGGGAATTTGAACCATTATCAATGATAAGGAACCCGAATGAGGTTGGCTTATATTCCCTAAATTCGTGAAGTCACAGCATTGAAAAAGATCTTGCTAGTCGTGGTGCTCTGAGCAATAATGCGTTATAAAATTAATTTTAAGATGGGTTTTGCTAGTAAGATGGAGTTTTGGCGAAAGAATTTTTCACGTTGAACACGAATCTGAGGTCAAAAACTTCCCATCATGTCACGTTTTTGGGAAAAAATAGGGTTCAAGCAAGTCTAATTTTACAAGGATCCGATAATTTTTTCTATTTTTATTAATTTTTAAACTTTTCAAACTGATTCAGGACGAAACTTTAAATCAAAAACAGTTACTGAAAAACTATGAATGCAGGAGTGCTCAGTATCACCTTCTCTTCTTGAATCCATAGTCAAACCTCATGTTGAAGAAAACAAATCGAATTTGATCGCTTAGTGTAACTAAGATTTCAAATTTATTTTTTATATTTGACTTTTTAGATAAAAAACGGATGGAAGTAAAAAATATCGTTAAATAGATTTTATTTTGACTTTTTTTCCATCCATTGGCAATCAATCTAAAAAATTACAATAAAGTTTCCACATTTCGGAGGGTCAGAACCCCCAAACTCGCCTCCCCCCCTGCCCCCCTAAATACGGTCTTGCTTTTTAGTTACTAATATTCAATTAGAATGTTCGAGATGATTTCTTTATCTATATACACATTATGTAAAAATCTTTTGATTGAGACCGACGGAATTTAGAACTGAGAATGTGTTGAATTTTGAAGCAATTAGTATCAGAACAGAAATGAAAATTAAATTAAAATTAATTCGCTTTCAATGTCTTAAAGAAAAATCATTGATTTCCTTTTTTTGTATAAAGAAATTTCTTAAAATGATGAATGAAGAATAATTCTTAAGCAATTTAAAAAAAAAAACATATATACGCAAGTGCATGCTGTGAAATTTGAAGAAAATTAAAAGATTTATGACCTTAATTCTTAGGAATTCCTTACAAAGAAATATAAAATCTAAAGAAATTAATTTTTCTTGATGAATAGTTATTTTGATTTCGGTATTCATTACAAACTAGAAAAGTTGAAAGAAAATAAATGTAATATCCTCTGTGAGAGAATGATTCCTGCAGGAGGAAGTGTTTATGTTCTGATGGCTTTAGGCATCTATGAAACAAAAATTTTGAATAGAAAATGCATGCATATATCCGATTGGGGATTATTAAGTCAAAAATTACATTCGTCACGGTATGTAATATAAAAAAAAAAAAGTAGAATTTGTGGAAGAAAAAGAAGAGGGTACGATTGCGCAATGCACACATATCTTTATTGATGATGAGGTAGAGGAGGAGACAATAAATTCCCACGTTAATGTTGCGGCATATGCTTTGTAAGCTGAGCGCACGTTGAAATGTTGATGTGACTTTAGTGGAGCGAACTGAAACTGCGGGTATGATTATGAAGCATGCAGCAAATGTTGCATGCTTGCCTGTTTGCAGTTGTTTTATGATATCTATGAGAATGTGTTGTTGTTTTATGCAGTTAATAATAACCAAAAGAAAAGTAAATTTAAGTGAGTTTTTCGCATGGTCACTAATTTCTCACGATATATAAACCAGCGGCAATATATGAGAAGAGCTAATGAGTAGCACCGATAAAGGGTTTTTAGTATAGAAAATTTCATAAATTTCAAATTGAAGGGGTACGAAATAAATATTAATACAATTTAATTGTTATATTTTTATTATTTTAATTATTTTTATTTAAATCCGATTAAAAAAATGTGTGAGGAGCTAGGTAAACCCAATAAGAAAGTCATAAATTTGGGCAATAAAAGAAAATCTCTACTTCCTGTGCGCTCTGAATAAGTTTTAGAGAAAAATATCCCATAACAGCAGGAGGTAGAAAATTCCCAGCAAGAGTAAAAAAATACTCTCTCCTAGAGACTATATAAAGAGTAGAAAGAGAGAAAGAGAGTACGTAACAGACAAACTATATGGAAAATGGAAATGTCATGCTCTCTGGGAATACTTCTGCATAGAGTATGCGCACTAAAACAAAAAGAAATCAGAGCATAACGAATGAAAAAAATTTAATCGAAAGCAATGCAAAGAACATAAAGAAAAAGAAAAAAAAAAAAGAAATATAAAAAGCTGTAAAACAGCCAGGTGTAGACGTGAGAGTGCACAGTAGAGAGATACTCAGGACAATTGAAGGACTCTCTGTCGTGTGTCGTGTGCAACAACAACAGCTACAGAAATTGAGAGTTCATGCTAAATTTTTCGTTGATTGATAAAACTCAACGAAACTTTCTCGCACACACAAAAATCATTCAGAAAGACAAACTTATTCTCCTCAGTTGTGTAAAAACTAGAGAGAAAACAGAGGAAGAAGAAGAAGACGAAGTATGTAACCCTTTTATTCTCACATAACTACTGATGCCTACCTACTTGCTTTCCTGCTATAGCCACAGTGTTTTTCTGTTGTTGCTTTTAGCTTTTAATGCTCATTAAAAATTTAAAAGCGAATATGTTTTTACGGCGAATTCAAGGAAACCTCTAAAGTGCACAAAAAATTCTTGAATTTACATATTTTGTTTTTCTTCTTTCTTTTGTATTTGTATGACAACAAAAGATGATGGTGTTTCAGTGTGTATTTTTGACTTTTCAAGCACTGCCGACTTATTAGAGGTTTTTTGGATTTTGTTTGATTTTTAAATGCCTATAAATGTATGCAATGATTTTTAAAGAAAGAAATTTAGAAATATTATTTATTTGAAATTTCTTTGATGTTGACTGAAGTAATAAATATTCAATCTATTTAAGACTACCAAGGAAGAAACTAGCTCAACACAAACTTGCAGATTTAATATGTTAAGAGGTCACTTTTTACAGCCTAGAAATATGCAATGATTGATTCATGGATCAAAATTTAATTCAAATCTAAGAGAAAATGGCAGTGGCAATATAATTAAAGCAGCATATCTTATACTTACCAAATATAAATACAAAACTATTTGCAGGCAGGTTACAAATTGGAATCACTGCTTATGTCACTTTCGATCTCTGTCGAATAATAATACATTTTTTGAGAAAAAGAAAGAAGAAGTTTATTCAAAAATGCTAGTAGTGAAGGTATTCAATTAAGAGTTAAAGTTTATACAGCGCTAAATAATACAAAAAAAAAAATTGCTTGGTAACTTAATGATAAATTGTTTCAAAATTTTAAGCTTATAACTGATATTCAGAAAAATAAAATTTCTTAAGAATTCACTTTTTCCAAATTGTTAGATAAACTCACACCACACCACAATCAAACAACGAACACCAGCATGCTAGAAATTCTTTAGCATCATTTTACATAATGCTAAAATTAGAAACACTTATTTCAAAAAACACAACAAACAAAAAAAAAATGAAAGAAAAGTAGCTACTAAAAGAAAAAGTATTTCTAACTTCTTCTAGCAACACAAACTCACACACATATATTTATATATACATATATACAATCATCTACTGCTATGAACGACCGAATACTTAAAAAAAGAACACGCTGCTGAAGTAACTTTTACTTGGCTGCCAGTCTCATAAATCTTAATTTATTTTGTTATCAAACCGCATCAACAGCAAGTAGAAGTAACAGTAGCAGAAATAGCAGCAGCAGTTGAAGTGCGGGCGGTTAAGTTGAAATGTTAAGATATACAAGAAGGTTAGGAGAAATGTGAGGAGAAAGTGAGTGAGGGAGTGCTTGTGAAGTTAGGCGGGAATGACAGCAGTGAAAATGAGGCACACGTAAAGGCAGTAGACGTAGTTAGAATAACAGCAACAACAACGCTATATAAATTAACGTGTTTCACATTAACACTCATTTAGCAGCAGTGACAGTCAAAGCAGCAGTAGAAGTTGCTAAACACAACTAACAAAAATATTACAACAGTAACAGCAACAACAAAAAACACAAGAAACGACACCAACAACATCAACTTTCGAGACTAAAAATGCCAACGTTGTCATGCTTTATGTTTTTTTTTTATATTAGTCAACGTTACGTTATTAAATGCTCAAGGAATATAACGGTTTGTATGTGTTTATGCTTGCATGTTATTTTTCTAATGTATAGCTATAATACACAAACTATTTAGCGAGGAAATTTAGCAAGCAGCGGCAATGGCAGCCAGGCAGCAGTGACAGCGTCATGTTTATAATACATCATTATTGCATCAACACGCACTAATCCTTGAACATTAACTCATTACAAGGATACGACAAGAACTTACACGTAATCATGATAATAATACATTATTATAATCATTATAAACTGCATAATAATAACATTGGCTTACAAAATTATAAATAGGTATATAAAAAACAGCCAGAAAATTGGACCAGCCATAGCCATTTCCAAGTTTCAGTTTCAGTTTCAGTTCAGTTTCAGTTCAGTTTCAGTTCAGTTTCAGTTCAGTTTCAGTTCAGTTTCAGTTCAGTTTCAGTTCAGTTTCAGTTCAGTTTCAGTTCAGTTTCAGTTCAGTTTCAGTTCAGTTTCAGTTCAGTTTCAGTTCAGTTTCAGTTCAGTTTCAGTTCAGTTTCAGTTCAGTTTCAGTTCAGTTTCAGTTCAGTTTCAGTTCAGTTTCAGTTCAGTTTCAGTTCAGTTTCAGTTCAGTTTCAGTTCAGTTTCAGTTTCAGTTCAGTTTCAGTTCAGTTTCAGTTCAGTTTCAGTTCAGTTTCAGTTCAGTTTCAGTTCAGTTTCAGTTCAGTTTCAGTTCAGTTTCAGTTCAGTTTCAGTTCAGTTTCAGTTCAGTTTCAGTTCAGTTTCAGTTCAGTTTCAGTTCAGTTTCAGTTCAGTTTCAGTTCAGTTTCAGTTCAGTTTCAGTTCAGTTTCAGTTCAGTTTCAGTTCAGTTTCAGTTCAGTTTCAGTTCAGTTTCAGTTCAGTTTCAGTTCAGTTTCAGTTCAGTTTCAGTTCAGTTTCAGTTCAGTTTCAGTTCAGTTTCAGTTCAGTTTCAGTTCAGTTTCAGTTCAGTTTCAGTTCAGTTTCAGTTCAGTTTCAGTTCAGTTTCAGTTCAGTTTCAGTTCAGTTTCAGTTCAGTTTCAGTTCAGTTTCAGTTCAGTTTCAGTTCAGTTTCAGTTCAGTTTCAGTTTCAGTTCAGTTTCAGTTCAGTTTCAGTTCAGTTTCAGTTCAGTTTCAGTTCAGTTTCAGTTCAGTTTCAGTTCAGTTTCAGTTCAGTTTCAGTTCAGTTTCAGTTCAGTTTCAGTTCAGTTTCAGTTCAGTTTCAGTTCAGTTTCAGTTCAGTTTCAGTTCAGTTTCAGTTCAGTTTCAGTTCAGTTTCAGTTCAGTTTCAGTTCAGTTTCAGTTCAGTTTCAGTTCAGTTTCAGTTCAGTTTCAGTTCAGTTTCAGTTCAGTTTCAGTTCAGTTTCAGTTCAGTTTCAGTTCAGTTTCAGTTCAGTTTCAGTTCAGTTTCAGTTCAGTTTCAGTTCAGTTTCAGTTCAGTTTCAGTTCAGTTTCAGTTCAGTTTCAGTTCAGTTTCAGTTCAGTTTCAGTTCAGTTTCAGTTCAGTTTCAGTTCAGTTTCAGTTCAGTTTCAGTTCAGTTTCAGTTCAGTTTCAGTTCAGTTTCAGTTCAGTTTCAGTTCAGTTTCAGTTCAGTTTCAGTTCAGTTTCAGTTCAGTTTCAGTTTCAGTTCAGTTTCAGTTCAGTTTCAGTTCAGTTTCAGTTCAATTTCAGTTCAGTTTCAGTTCAGTTTCAGTTCAGTTCAGTTTCAGTTCAGTTTCAGTTCATTTTTAGATGCATATAACGAGTGCATAATGTACTCCTAATAAATAAAATTAAATTTCTCTACATAAAATAGAAAAATTTCTTTCATTCTCCAGAATAATAAAGCAAAGCAAAAAAAAAAAAGGCTTTTACCTAGTGTAATATGCACAGCTGACCCAACAAAACAATTTATCGGCTTTGTTGGTTAAGGTTTTATTTCTTGTCTTTGTCTCTATAGCAATTCAAATCAAAATTAACTACAGTTGCAAACAGTAGGACAGGAAGGGTGCAAGTTATTATTAAGGGTAGTCTGCAAAGCGAATTGAAATGAAAATCCCGCTCTCTAGCATGAAAAAAAATTTACGAGTCAACAAATGTCAAAGTGTCATGTAGCTGCAGTAAGATATGTCAGCATGTTGAAAGGAGTAACTAGTAGGTACCTGTTTTATAAGGACATAAAGTTGCTTAATTTTAATTTGTATTTTTTTTACTCAAGTAATATTTATGAATGCTGTTCATACTTTAATCTAAACCCCCCTTAGCTTTACATTTTTATTATGAGTTGCCCGTATTTTTAGCTTATTTTCAAATTTATTATTACCCATTGCCATAAAGTAAAAATAATGCCCAACATTTTTGGGCTATTCTTTTTCGCGGAACTTTTCTTTTCCCACTCCAGTTTATTCTCTTGAAAGTAAGAACAATAAATAATTTTACTGCTTTTTACTGTTTACCCATAAAAACAATAAAATATTTAACTCATTTTAATGCTAGTAGTAAAATTGTTGGTATGTAAGTTATGAAAAGCATAGGAGAGGTGTAAAAAAGTAAGTAAAAGGAAGCGCAGAGCACAAGGAGGTTGACGTGGTCAAATATATGTAGTTGTAGTAAAAGAGCATAAGACTCACTCAATGAAAAATATTTGTCAAATTTGCGGTTGATTCAAAAATATACATTGGGAATTTAGACCAAGATGTTGGCAAAACCAAAATAGTTTCCCCATGATTCTGAATTTATAGTTTTGAAGATCTTTGAAATTCGATTTTGCTCAAACAAAAAACAAAAATTTTATCACTATGATTTAAAAAATGGTGCAACTTAACTTTTCGGAAAATGAAGCGAGGTCGAAATTTTCTTGAAAAAATACTTCAGAAAAGGTTTAATAACACCCGAAATTTTCAGAATTTAAAATTTGCTTGGGCTGTTTAATTTTTCTCTCACTTTCAACTTGATTTTTCAGTGAGTGAAGTGTAGAAAGGGGCAAGGCAGCCACCAGTGCAACACTCAACAGGCAGATAGAGTATCACCAGCCATATAAAATGAATACCCGCAGCCATCAACCCTAAAGAGTTACTCCCAAAGCGTTAAAAGCTTATTTCGTCATGCTCGTAAGTATATATGTATATATTAGTTTGTTGTAATAACACGCGAATATTTCTCAGCACAGTTCTGCAGTTCAGATCTGAACTCTGCAGAGTTAGTTTCCATTTAGTACATTGTCCATTTGTTTTACTTCATTCATTATTTCTGCCAACAAACTGTAGAAGTTTGTTCGTTTATATGTCAAACAGGCAGATAAACAGAGAGATAGATAGAGAGTCTTTCAGTTCACCCCCTTTCGTATACGTTCGTTTTTTCCTACGTTGGTCCATTGTAATGTTGCATCATTAAGCTGAAAATTACACGAAGGATTATGACTCTGAAAATTTGCTCGCATAATACTAAAAATAAAAAACAATAAAAAATAAAAAAGGGATAACAACTTCAGCTGCATATCAGCGGCAGCAGTGAGGGAGTGAAGAGAAAGGAAGAGCAGAAGTGTAAAGTGTAAAGACAGTGGGTAGTAGAAAGCATAAATGCTTTGCTTTGCTTTCGAACAAAAAAAAAGTGTTTACTTTGGCTTGCAGGCGCATAAATAATTACCGAAAGGTCCTTTTTCTACATTTTTCGTTAGCTCGTTCGTACGTTTGTTTGTTTTTTTTCTCTTGGTTGAAGAAGGAAGAAAGGAAAGAAGGTGGTAAAAATTAAGTAAAAAGTGATGAGTATAAAAATGGAGTAATATCTGGTAGAAGATAAAACTGTAGCTGTGACTACAGGGGAGTGAATACAATAGAGTGAGTTGGTAAAGCAGCACGCGGGGTGGCGTAGAGAGTTTAATAGCGGTATATGGAAGTAGCATGGGATCACCTAAGAGCCATCGTGTTTTCTCTTCGCACTCACCATATTTCCGCTGTCCATGTCAACTAAACATCATTATTTCTGGTTGCTAAGGTTTGCTTTGGTAGGTTGTGAGCACTTGCATAAAACATATTTCTTCTGAGTTTTTCGTAGCTCCTACACTTCCTCCTGCACATTCCTTCCTTCTGCCCTATGCATTTTTTTTTTAGTTGTTTCATCTTTGATTTTATGTATTTCTGTGTTCTTTTCCGCCAGGATATAATGTTCATCCTGTGTGCACCAACACTCGTACCGCTCGCTGATTGTTGGTGGCTGCTGTTAAATGCTGTGTCGTTTATTTCTTTATTTAGGACGCGACAACGAAAAAATAATAATAATTTCTCATTTTAATATGAGTTCACGCTTTGGTTTTCGTTTGTTTTTTTTTCTGTTTCTTTTTCTACCGCTGCTGCCAACGGACAACTGTTTTTCTAGGGTCATTATAATTTCACTTGGGGCGGTAATTTTTATGAAAATTTCATTCACATCGATATATTTTACGCGCGGAATTATTGTTTAGACAGGCAGCGAAACGCCCCAGAGCGAGAAGATATAAATGGACACACATACATACATACATACATGCATACATATATATGAATGTATATTAAGATGACTAAAACCAAGACCAAGAAAGAAAATTGCAGTAATTAAACCAAGTATTAAAATGTCATAAGAAGACATAAAGGCAACCAAGAGATTTAATTTCTTTCTTTTCATTCATTCATTCCTTTAATATCTTCGTTTTTGGCAGCTGGATGGTTTTTTTTTTGTTTTTTGGTAGAAGAAGTTTTATGTTTTGAAGAAAAATTAGCAGTTAATGAGTTTTTAAATTACTTTTTTTTCGTTTGCGAGATTAGAAAAGATAATAGGTAATAAGCATTAGTAACAAAAGTCATAAAATTTCGGAATTATTGAAATTAAGAAAGTCAAATTGAAATTTTTTGTGGGCGATAAGCAGATGGCATGAACATATAAATTATATTTATTTGTATCGTATATAGGAAAACAATTAATGCGTTAATTTCATAGCTAAACTTGGCAGGAAATCGAAAGAACTTGATAGAATTTTTATCCTAATCCAAAAATACGATTACAATTCATTAAGCATTGTATACATTTAGGCGTAGAAAAATACCACTTCAGTAAGACCACACGATGAACTAGGATTACACTAGGATAAAAGACAAAAACTATCTTTGCTCATCTGCATAAAATTCGGAACCCTACATTTTTTTCAAAATCCTAAAAGGAGATTGAAGATTTTTGACTCTAACGTGAAATCAATTCCGAGGTCGATTCGTCTTTTCTGTGAACGTATCACTTTGCATCTAAAAGTGAGTATTTTTATGGGAATAACCGTAGGAGTTGTAAGTTCGCGGATCAGGCGATTTGACCCGTGATTCTTTTGTATGACCCGCAACATTTTATTACAGAAAATACAAGAGTTTGAAAATAATTGTCTTTGACATATGACAGACTCCTGACTATAGGCAGACTCCTCCCTAGATCTGTGTATCGACCTTAAATATCGGATTGGTTTATGGTGTTTTGAGACTTTTTTGCAAAAAGTGTGATATTCTCATGAAATTATACGAAAAATCTATTTCCTTTAACTTGAAAGTTTGGAACAAAAGCAAAGTGCTGCATTTCAGCTAACGGTAAATTTACAGTTAAGTAAAGCTTACAGTCAAAAGTTTAAAGTGTGTAGATCTAGTCACTAGTACAAATTTGTTTTTTGACGAGTGCAAGTAACAGTATGGCGTCGAAAAAAGAAAAACTCGAGAATCAATAATTGACATTTATTCGGAAAACAACGCACTTTCATATGCTGATATTGCACGACGCGCTCATGTCTCAAGAGCGACTGCTAGAAATGTGTTTTTAAAATTTGTAAAAGATAAGACCATCAAACAAAAGAAAGTCGGTGGTAGAAAAACTCGATTTCAAGATCCAAATTTAGTGAAGAAAGTAGTGAAGTGGTGGAAACAGCGACCAAACCAATCAGAACGGGATATTGCAAAAAAATTTAACATATCGAAATCTTTCGCACATAGAATTAAAGTCCGACAAAATCTTCATTCGTATAAAGTACAAAAAGTGCCGAATCGCAATGATTTAAGTCACGAAAAAGCAAAATCAAGAGCACGTAAATTGCATGACAAACTCTTAAGCGGCTATAGCGGTTGCGTCAGTATTGATGACGAAACTTATGTAAAAGCAGATTTTTCACAATTACTCGGAAAAAAATATTATGTTGCATACATCAAAGGAGGTGTAAAGAAAATTTTTAATCATCAAAAAACTGAAAAAATTATGGTGTGGCAAGCTATATGTTCCTGTGGCCTTAAGATAAAACCGTTCATAACATCTGGTACCATAAATTCCAGAATTTCTATTGATATGTGCCTCAATCGGATCTTGCTGCCTTTTTATAAAAAGCATACAGTTCCAGCTATATTTTGGCCAGATTTGGCGACTTGCCATTATTCTAAAGAAACGTTGGCATGGTATAAAAGCAACAACATCAACTTCGTACCAAAGCAGTTCAATCCGCTCAACTGCCCGAACTGCAGCCGATTGAAACATACTGGGCTATAATAAAACAAAAATTGCAAAAATATTACAAACCTTCAAAAAATATATCAGACTTTTCAAAAAAGTGGCAGAAAGCTACAAATAATTTTGGAAAAGACTGTGTCAAAAACATAATGGCAGGTCTTAAAAAAAAAGTGCGTGAATTCGCTAAAGCACCAAAGGTTGAAAAAAATCCTTTACGTTATCTGAAAATAAATAAAATTAAAAAAAAATCTTTATAGTTGGTTTTTTTTTCATTTTTAGAAATATAGAAATAATGTGGCGTTGACTTCGTAAAAATTAAAAAAAAAAAAAACTTTCCGGAAATACACAAATGAAAATACTGCAAATATTTATTGCCGTTTGTCAGGTCCTTTTTCCGGACCCAATTTGAACTGATTCCGATAAAGTATAGAAAAAGCTATACCTTCTTTTCCAAACCCATCCACCTTTTTCTTTTAGCATGACAATGTAAATCAACTTTTTTGTACCAAAATTCAGAACTGTGCTGTGAATGGTTCCGTAGATATGACGCATTAAAAATAGAGATTGCACGGGAGGTGTCGCATTCAGTCCAAGTCCACTCATATTTTTGACACTGAATACTATTGTCAAAAAAAAAATATTTTCATTTCAAATATTACTACCACACCACAAATGGTTCTTTAAATACCTCATAATGAAAAATCAGAGTATATAGGCGGTGGCATGCCCCCCTTTTCCAAATTCACCCACATCTTCTCTGTGGCATTGCATTGTCAACTAATGTCGTATCTAATCTCTGTGGTAAATGGCACCCGACATATACTCCAAAAATAATTAGGGTTATATGGAAGGTTCTACGCCTACTTGTAGTTAGGATTCCAAACCTTGGTATTAACAGATAATACTTCCGTATCATATATTAGTACCATACCACAAATGGTTCTTGAGATATCCTATAATAAGAATTCAGATTATACTAGAAGATACCAAACCTCATTTTCTAATCCTACCTACATACGTTGTAGTTTGAAATTCCAATACTATACTCTAAATAGTTCAGAAGATATATCTAAAAAAGCAAAAGGTTTGCTTAAAAGGGAAACACCTACTTGTAAATAGCAGAGCTGTAAAAGAATGCAATCAATTTAATTGCAATACCTTGAAGTCACAGTTAATAACCGACAAATCATGATTGTAGTTACTGAATAACATATTTGACTCCAGAATAAAAAATGTAGTTGGAAGTCTTTTTTGGAGTCGTTGATTTGTTATTCATTTAAAAAAGCCTTTTTTAAAGTGAAGTGAATGCAACTTCAACTGACTCCAATTGACTTCAACTGACTCCAATTGACTTCAAAATCCCAATTGACTCCAAGTGACTCCAATTGACTGCAAATTGCAATTGACTCCAAATGACTGCATTTGAGTTCAAGGGTATTTAAATGACTCCAAGTGACTCCAAAGCAGTCATGATTTTGGAGTCATAAGATTTGTAGTCTCATGATTTAAAAAAATGATTGCATTCCCTTGACTCTAAAAAAGATTTTTCTAAATGAATAACCAATCGGCGACTCCAAAAAGACTTCCAACTGCATTTTTTATTCTGGAGTCAAAGATGTTAATCAATAACTGCAATCAAAAATTATTATTCATTTGTGATTTCCTCAATTGATTGCATTCTTTTACAGCTCTGGTAAATAGAGGCTCGAAATATCACAAAAATAATTCTAATTCCAAAAGAAAAATAGCTTGTAACTTTGAGCTTAATCAGTTCAATAGTTTTCGAGTCATACAATCGAACATTCACTTTTATAGTATATTCGTGGTAACATATTAAAGGAGATTAAGTTGAAACTTTAAATTTTTTTCATTCTTTTTTTCCAGTCCTCTTAACTCTCCTTCTATATCGAAATTATATTTAATAAAAAAAAATTTTAATTATTTTAAGTTGATAAAACTTTTATCAACTTATGCATTTTTAGATAAATTGATGAATATTTCTAGAACAAAATTTTTGGCATAAGCTACTTTAATATGTTGACACAAATATTTATGTAGATAAAGAATTTATCTTTATCCATATAAATAAATACTCAATGAAACGAGTTTTTAATCGCTCATGAAAAAAAATTAAATCGAATTTTAATTGCTCGCGATATAATTTTGAGTTGCTAACTCTAATGATATTTAAACACTTTACTTATATTTAAATCGATCTTAATATATTTGATTATATTTTAATAAATAAGTGAAAAATTTTATTTCTGGCGTCGGTAATCCTGAAGTGGTGAACCATGGTCTAAACACGATATTTTTTTTTTTTTTTAAGAGAAATAGCTTGATAAGGTCATGCAAACTTTTTGCCAAACTCTCCTCTTCCCCTCCACAAATTCAGAGAACAGGGTGCTGTCAGAAACGTTGAGTAAGGGCAAAAAATCAAAATAAGTTCCTTCGGCACTCGTCACATGATGTGACAACATATTTTCCTGGCAAGACAGGGCACTTACAATGAAACATACGACACTGACGAGATATTTGATTTTGATTGTTATCAATTCACTTCACTAAAAATTTTCCTTCAGCCCCGAGTAAAGATGTTAACTCATCAAAAACTGAATCTTTGCTTCACAGTGTATTTATTACTAAATTACTAAATTAAAAAATAAAAAAAATTTAAAAATTTTTATAATAGCGTACAATTTAAACAGAAATTGAAATATTATTTATTATAAAAAATTACTCAGGCTACTACACCACTTCGACGGAAACTTGAAACTATGGCATTACTACTACCAGCAGCAATAATTTTTTTAATCATACCAAAGATTGATGCAATGGCAAAGTTTACAAATGTCAAGTGCACATCACTGGATCCATCATTCGGTGAATTTCGTTATTGCCATTTAAAAGTGCCGCAACGTGGAAAAATTGCTATCAACATATATTTAAAAATTTATAAACTACCAGTAAATGATTTGACGGTAAGGATTAAATGAGAAAACGTATAGGTGAGGTAACTCGGGCAGAGCCAGAAATTTTTTTAATTTAAGTATGGTGAATCTTTGTAACTCTAATTATGAAAAAACATTGACGAGTGATTTACAACTTCAATGTGATTTTTTCAGATTATGTTCAGTATTGAAAAGAAGATGAACGGTTATCGTCCATTTTTATACAACTATACGATCGACTTTTGTAAATTTTTGTTGAATAGAAAACGGCAGCCATTAATTAAAATATTGTATGATATTCAGATTAATTATACGAATATAAATCATACATGTCCTTATAATGTAAGTATCTAATTAACCCATTAAGAACTTTATTAATAATTGGAAATTTTTTATCTTTCAGCATGATATTATTGTAAATAATTTTATACTACAACACGATGCTTTTAAGTATATGCCATTACCAACTGGAGATTATCTATTCACGTTCAAAGTAGCTATCAAAAAACAGTGGAAATTAGATATTTATGGATATTTTGCAATTGTAGAATGAAATTGAATAAATTAATATCTTCATAATATCAACTTGAATTGGAATATATCCAGAAAGAGATAGCCTGAGTGCATTATTTGTTCCACTGTCCGCGATAACTCAAACAATGCTAGAGAAATATCAATAGAATTAGATTAAGTTATATAAAATAGGTAAAATCGGTTAACCTCCCATACTGATCAAATTTCCAAAATGGTATATCAATTAAACCAAAATTGCCGCATTTCGTTCAAATTGTCTCAAAAATATCTGTTGTGAAATACAGAATAATTTTGAGTGAACATAAGCACAAAGAAGTTCAGAATAGTTTGGCTGATAAATAAAATATTTCCAGTACAAATCATTAATATCGGACAAAAACCATGTTCGATTCATTTCGATCACTGGTTGATCTAAACGATTATTAGGTATAAATTTTCACAGATGTGGAACATTTAAGTAGGTGACTTTATACTAAATACCAATAAAAGTAAATACTTTAGGTATTGTATCTGAGTTTTGTCATTTATTATTACTTTATAGTAATCATTATTTGTGCCAACAAATATTTAGTGAAATGAATTTTTTGTCGATCGCAAATTAATTTTTAATTGCTTATAAAAAAATGGCAACTATTCAGCTATCCCAAAAACTGAAATATCTAGGAGTCATTCTAGATAGTAAACTTCTCTGGCGTTCTCATGTTGAGCTAAAGGTATCCAAGTCATTGGTAGTTTTTTGTCATTGTAAAGCTATTTTTGGCAAAACATGGGGTCTTTTACCTTATAAAGTCTTATGGCTTTATAAGGCTATGATTAGACCCATCATCACCTATGCATCCATAGTCTGGTGGAGCAGACTTAATTTTATAGGACCTGTACTCTCTTTGTTGTACACAGCCATCATTAATGAGTGGGTTGATTCGACCCACAATCGTAAATGGGAGGACCTGAAGTGCTTTAGACAGACAAAGACCATATTACTTGTTTTCTCAAAGCGTCTAATAGACTTTCTGTTATCACTTAACAGAAAGACCTGTAGACAACTGATGGGACTATGCACATGTCACTTCTCTTGGGCTAAACATTTGAATATGATTGGCCTGAGAGCTAGTGTCTTCTGTGCTTGAAGAGACTGCAGACCAGTTTCATAGTGTCTGCCCCGCTTTCTGCCAGATCAGAGCAAGCATATTTGGCACTGGAGTGTTGGGAGACGAACACCTGAGCTCTTTAAAACCGCAGGATCTACTAAGATTTATTAATAAATCAGGTAGATTTAAAGAATAGCAAAAAGAAAGATTTAGTACAATGGACGTAAAAGTGCTGTATTCTTGAATATTTCTTTTACTGTTCCACCAAACAAAAAATAAATATTCCACATATCAAAAATAATATAGAAATTATGTGTTGCAAACTTTTGGGTTTAAAGTAAATTCCCAACGGGAAAAAAGCACTCCAAAAGGCCTTTCGGAGTACTAACAAGTCAGCTGTAGGCGCTTCCTCTCCGTATGACACACCATTGCGTTTTTAGCATTGCATGTCATTGGAAAAAAGCACTCCGTTTTTACGATCCTTATGGAGTGCTTCGAAAGATCTCTCATGAGATCTTTGCGTCAGCAGTTTTGTTATTTTAAATTACGGTGATCTTGTCGTTGTTTGATTCGGATACGATTGCTTTTCGGCTGCAAGTGCTCGTTAGCAAAACAAAAACAACAAGTGCTGACCTTATACTCCTCAGGCGAGCTGCTGACAATCGCGCCCGTTGGGTTATATAATAAAACATACACTTACAAACTCACACATACTCTGAAGCCTCGAGTAAAGATGGTATCACATCAATAAGCAAAAACTTAAATTTTACAAGACATGAGCAAAATTTTAATTTGCCGAGAATTTATAAAATAAGGAAAAAATCGGAATGTCCTGGTAAAAATTTAACGTTTGCAACAGTAAACAGCATAAAAATGTTTGGTTTTTGGTGGCTTCACTTGAATGAATATGGTTGTTACTATAACAACCATTCGAATTTCAATTAGCAGAACAATTTACGTTTTCAAAAAATCAATGGTGCAGTTAGTTACCATAAAAACATTTTATCATAATTATTTTAATTGTGCCAAATTAAAAGTAGATGGAAATTTAATATACATATATTTTTAATATTTCATAAGAGAATACAAATGAAAAATGTGCGTTCATTAAAGCAGCTGTTTTAATGGTATATTAAGTAGAAATACATTTTGAAATCTTTATTGTGCTTCTTACGGAAGGTTTTTAAAAACCTACTTTAAAATATTGTAACTTTCCTTTGTTTCTACAATAATACAAGGTTATTGCATGATGTTACAAATATGGTAGGGCAAAATTTGGTTGCTTTTAGAAAACTGCGTTTTTTTTGTCCTTTTTTTTTTATTATTATGTTTGTATTACTCAAATTTTGCCAAGGCCAGACCAGCAAGGCTGGAGAAGGCCTGCTAGTTACATTTATATGTGGTTTGGAAATACGTTTAAAAAGATAAAATCTCTATTTGAAAATTAATTTGGCAAGTATTATTTTATTAAAAAAATTACAATAAAACATATCGATGTAATAGCGTTTTTTAAATATTGTTGTTTATTATAACGCTATTAAGTGTTATTATTTTTGGGTATATGCGACCAACTATTTATAAAAGAGTTTGAGTCGAAGTTCACCATATAGAAACATTCAGTCAAGTGACTAAGTCATCAGTGAAAGTTTTTTACCAATGAATTTATTACTAACAAGTGCAATATTTTGTTTAATCATAACAAAGTTGAATGCAATGGTGAAGTTTACAAATATTAAGTGCACATCACTGGATCCATCATACGCTGAATTTCGTTATTGTAATTTAAAGGTGCCGCAGCGGGGCAAAATAGCATTGAACTTATACATAGAACTTAAAAAACCACCAATAAATAATTGGACGGTAGGAGTGATGAATAAATATTGAACTAAAACCAATTAATCTATTTAATATTTAGGCCATTATAAGTTTGCAAAAGAAAGCAAATGGGTATCGTCCATTTTTATACAACTACACAATCGACTTTTGCAAATTCATGTCAAATCAAAACCGTCTACCCTTTATGAAAATTATTTACGACATGCAGGCTCGGGATACGAATATAAATCATACGTGTCCGTATAATGTAAGTTTTGGAAATAAGGGTCAAGTAAATTTTTGAACTGATATTTTCTGGAAAATAAATTTAATTTTTTTTTTTTCAAATTTTCAGCACGATATTATTGCAAAAAATTTTATACTACGTGAGGATTCATTTAACTATTTGCCATTACCAACTGGGGACTACATGTTCTTTTTCGAAGCAGGTATTCCACCCGATCAATGGAAACTTTTGTCTAAAGTATATTTTTCAGTTGAGGAAGGAATTTTAAAATGGTAGAAACTTAAGTCAAAAGATATTTCTTCATTCTTAACTACTTTTATTGAATTTTACGGCGATAATCGTCGGCAATGCATTACCGATTATATAAGTCTAAATTTACACACGTTATTTTTTAAACATTTCTTAGTGAACAAAAAGTGCTTAACACTTTACACAAAAGGTGTGTGAAATTGTAGCAGCCCAACATTGTTTACTTTTTACCTAAAATGTGGAAATGGTTTCTTTTATTTTTAATTTTCAAAATAAAATGCTTTTCATAAAGCTGTACAGTTTGAATCTATGTGCGTATAAATCTAAATAATTTTTTAAATTCAAAAATAGTTCTTGAAACTTATACATTTTATAGAAATAAAATTCTTAATTCTTTTTGTCACAAAAAAAGCAAGAGCATAACTTAGAGTTGGCAAATTTCACAAATTTGTGTCTAAAAATAAATTTTTTTCGGATAGTTTTTGAAGATTGTCATTTAGTGTGGTGCTTGGTAACAAAAAAAAGGGTTTAATTTCTATTTTTTTTGAATCCAGTTGTTAACGTACATGCCATATGAACTACGGGGAATGGACCACCTTATTTCATACAAAATATGTTATGAGAATAATATGGTATAGAACAAAACATATTAATAAATATCGAATATTGTTTTATAATTGTGCGATTAAACATTATTTTTGGATAAATGTGAACATTTAAAAACGAATTTGAAATCTATACAATTTGAATTGGATTTGATACACATAAAAAAAAATCATTTAAGTATCAAGACAGAGCTTTATGAGAGGTTTAATGCAATGGAATGGCTATTATGAACTGTAACAATCTTTTAACAATAATAAAGCTGAAAGCGTTGGTTAAATATTTGAATCTCAGATGTACCTGATAGGATCCATCCTTCGCTAAAATTCGTTCTTGTAAGTATAGCAACCAGAACATATAGCCAAGAACTTATATTTAAAGCTTTATGAATTACCAATAAATGAGATGAACTTAAGTGGAAATTGGATTTTAATCAAAATAATAATAAATATAATTTTTTTTTTTTTTTCATTTTCAGGCCATTATAAGTTTTTAAAATATAATCAATTTTTATACAATTACATAATCGATTTATGTGAATTTATGTGCGTGGTAATAATAATACATCAATAGAAAACTAATTTTAATTGGTTTTTTTTCATATCGACTAAATGTACTTTAAAATGACATCATTATATGAAGAATGGCAAGAAGTATTGGGAGTATGAATGTATAAGCTCGTATTTTTTTTCGTAATTTGGACATTTATTGTGAAAAAGTGATTATGAATTTGTTCTTTAAAGTATTGTCCATCGTTAGCCACAACCTTTTCCCATCTTTCTGGTAGCATACGGATTCCGCGTCGAAAGAACTCCTCATCTTTTGAGGCTATCCACGAATCGACCTATTTTTTGAGTTCTTCAAAAGAACGGAAGTGCTGTTCAACCAGGCCATGTGTCTTCGATCGGAACAAGTGGTAATCAGAAGGAGCAATGTCTGGAGAATACGGCGGGTGGGGTAGCACTTCCCATTTCAGTGTTTCCAAGTATGTTTTTACTTGCCTTGCAACATGCGGCCGAGCATTGTCGAGCTGAAGAATAACTTTGTCGTGTCTATTCTCATATTCTGGCCTCTTATCCTTTAATGCTCGGCTCAAACGCATCAATTTTAGTCGGTAGCGGTCACCAGTAATCGTTTCATTCGGTTTCAACAGCTCATAATACACGACATCTTTAATATCCCACCAAATACACAGCATGAGCTTGGATCCATGGATGTTCGGCTTTGCCGTTGATGCATGTCCGGGCGGTCCCCATGATTTTTTACGCTTTGGGTTATCGTAACGTATCCACTTTTCATCGCCAGTCATAATACGATGCAGAAACCCCTTTCTTTTCTGTCGTTCAATCAGCAGTTCACATGTGAAAAATCTTCGTTCGACGTCTCTCGGCTTCAATTCGTACGGCACCCATTTCCTTGCTTTTGAATCATTCCCAATGCTTTTAATCGTTTAGAAATGGTTGATTGATCAACTCCTAAAGATTCTGCAAGTTCTTGTTGCGTTTGACGTCTATAGCACAGTCAGGATAAGCTTCAGTGAGTAAACGATGTGCTTCAGTTGCGTTTTTCTTTAAATGGAAGAAGCAAATTAAAGTTTCCCGCAAATGTTGTTTTGTTGGCACGAAATTCGACATTTTCAGCTATATTAAAACACTTTTGTAAAATTATGAACATTATTTGACAGATCATTTCTTATAGTAGCTTTGGCGCTCTTGGAGATAGAATAGCTGTCAATGTCAAAAAAATGGCGAGTATGATAGATATGAAGTTAGTCACAATTACGAGTTTACACATTCATACCCCGATGGTGGTAGTTCCTTTCAATAATACAATTCACTGAAAATAACTGTCTTGTAATTCTCAATTACTTTACAATATTTTCACTTAGATAGATTGTGGAAATGAAGGAACTCTCACAAAGATAATTTATGAGGAAACGATCGCCTGATCTGCTAGTTCTATGAACCTTTTGACAATCTTCTAGCATCATTGGTCATTCAAAGCTTATTAAATTTAATAATGACAATCATTTAAAGTTAACATATATTTTATATCATTGTAATGTTAAAAATAAATTACCAAATAATAAGAAAAGCACGAGGATATGCAGTAGCAAGCAATATCAGCGCACAGTGTAACGATCCCATATAAACCGCGGTCAAAATTAGTAAGCGTTGCTTAATATTAATAATATTTGGTAGTCGAGATAGTCTAATTAAAGTAAAGTCGTATGCCAAAAATGGTACCGATTGGACTACTGCCACGCCCACCTCCCATATAATTCAAACACTTAAATTGCAATAACTTTCTAAATATCTGTAAAATAATGAACGGAGTTTGGTGTGCAGATGTATAAGAACTTCCTTGTTCAATGAAGAAAAAATGGGTGTGCTGCCACGCCTACTTAAGAAAATTGCTAAAATGTCAGAAAAAGACGGTCCATAAGAATGAAACTGAACATTTTAATTTATAAATCAGTTTTCCTATCCTTCAATATAATAAAGCTGCCACATAACACTTAAAAAACTCCCAACATTCTAAACAACTTTTCTATAGACACCAAAAACGATTATTAATGATCTGGTACAGTCTTAATAAAGCCATTTTCATGATTCCATGTACCGTTATATCAAAAACCTGACGTGGCGGAGTCTTTAGATTCGAGCTCAGCGGCCCTGAATTACTCTAGACTACATTATCAAATCACCAATCCGATGGAAAAAACTCAATTTTGTGGCACAGTGTTATTATGAAAGTGCAAGACATTTTTTCGCTTAGGGCGATGTTATGCAGACGATCAAATGACAGGCTGAGGGGAAAAGCGGGCTAAAATTTATATGAGAGCAAAAGTGAAATAATCTAGTGTGTCAGTGCAAGAATGGCATAAGTAATACGGTTTAGAGTGAAAATGAAACGCCTTAAAAGTAAGAACAAAAATGGAATAACAATTCTTTCAGAACAAGAACAGCATAGTTTTTTATTCCGTTTTCGCTCTGAACATATTTCGTTTCACTTTTGCTCTGAACATATTTCGTTTTGCTTTTGCTCTTAAGTAAAATTATTCCACTTTTTTCTGAACGTAGAAGTTATACCACTTTTCCTCTCAGCCTCTCATATGCTCGCGTTTTAGTGTGGCTTCCAACCCAATCAGTGGTTAACTAATTTGGAAGTATATTTTAAAATTGTGGAAAAAAATTTATTTTTAAATGTTAAAAAGCAACATACATATAGTTTTTTATATATAAACTAAAATATCCTTTACCTTTTTTATTTCTTTCTTACATTCACTGTTCGAGATAAAACGACAATAAGTATAAACTTAATCCCATTTATACTTATACTTTATTGTTCTCTTCAATACAGTTTATCTTTACACATTTATTATTTTGTATGTTAGTATGTATGTGTGTGTGTTTGTATTTGTTTCAACACAAAATAAACCTTCACACTTCAGCACAACTTAATATGTTTTTAAAATATATTTATGATATCATTTCAGCTTTCAAATCAAACCTCCCAAAAGTAGTTCATTATCCCCAACATCAACACATAAACTTTCCTTGAAATTATGCCATTATTTTGATAAAAACAAGGAAATAAATGTGAAAAGAACATGTGACAACAGAAAAAAGAATCTAAGAAAAAAGAAAGTAAGCAAGAAAAATACATATACAATATGAAAGCATTTAAACGTTATGGGTTATTGACCCATTCCAATAAAATAATATTACGCTAACGCTGACACTGAAGATGAAGTTTATCCCACAATTCACTTTGTTGAGAACGCTACATGAAAAAATATTAATTTTTATGTCCGCAACAGAAAGAAATGATGCTATTATCGCGTACTACGACTATTACTATTGAAAGCTGAAGGCGTTGAAATGTTGCATGGATACTGATATGCGTGCATTGGGCATGGGCGCATGAGAAAATGGGATAGGGTGATACTAGAGAAGAAAGTACAACGCAAGAATTAGTTTTACAAGAAAAAGTCTCAGTAATAGTACGTCAGTAATACATAGATAATAAATATATATTTTTCATTGATAATTTCTAGAATATCTCTTAAGATCCTAACTGATCCAAAGAAACCACAGTACCAGGTCCCAACCTATTTGAATACGTTTCAGAAGAAGTAAGTTGACAATAACTAGATCTCGTTTTTTGTGTCAAGATCTATTTAGTTTTAAAACTTTTTTGTAATTTTATTCTAAAATGTGTTGAAAATTCGAAACTGTTTCAAAGACAGCACCAGGTCCAAATTTACATGAAGAAGTTTCAGCAAAAGGATTTCAGCAATATACCACAAGGTTTGAATTCATCTAAAAACTGCTCCGGAAAAATTAATAAGCTAGAACAATTCTTTAGTGTAAAATTATTTTATTTCATAATTTCATTGAATCAGAATATCTTCAAAGTTCGGAACTTATCGGAAGGAGTCTGAGCACCAAGTTTCGATTTATTTGTGTACAAATTTCATAAATAGTACGTTTTATTAATTTTAAAATATCATGAAAATATCATGAATATTTTCAAAATTCAGAACTGTTCAGAAAAAAGTCAAGATTTTCATAAAAAAGTTTCAGAAACTCATTTTTTGTGAAAATTCCTCTAATTTTATAGTTTTATAGATATTTTCCGATTATTATCGAAAAACGGAACTCATCAAAAAAAATCACAGTACTTGGATTTAAATGAAAAATTATTTCCTGACTGGTTTTTCCTGAAAACCCTAGAAACTGAGTCATGAAATTTTTAAATTTATTGATGGGAAAAATTTATCTACGCATAAAACTGAATAAAAGTTAACATTTCATCTAATATAAAAACAAGTATATAAAAAAGTGTGGAATGCAATCTATCAATAATTTTGAAGAACCTGTCTGTGACCACTGTGACCACACTGTGCATGGGCCGATAAAAAGAGGAGAAAGGGGGGAGGGTATTTTAGGGTCTATTGGCTGTGGAAATTATCTTATAATTTAGACAAAATAGATTATCTTAACCCATTAAGGACGAGCGAAAACTAAAATAGATACATCAAGAAAGGAACTTGAGAAAAAAATTGTTTTTGAACCTGGCTCAGGAACGGCTCTGCGACAAGGTGTCATATGGCACCGCTAAGCATTACTGGGTTAAAAATACAAAACAAATAAAGTATTTGACAGTATTTTATCCTGTTTGTCGGCCCAGTTGTTTCGGTGTACGTGAATAGTCGGTAGGTGAGTATATGAGAAAGAAGAAAATTTTATTTTATTTTTTTGGAAAATTGAAACTTCAGCTGCCTAATAGCTTATTTTAAATTCTAAAATCAAAAATTATATAAATTACTCAGGAAAACATAAGATTTTTTGTCTTAAACGTTTTTTTTTTTTTTTTGTTTAGTACCTAAATTCGGGTGATCTCTAACCGATCCAGAGATTGTGGACGATTTTAAAAATTCTTTTTAATTCAAAGAGTAACAACGATCACAAAGTCTGAGATCTATTTTGGCAGAAGAATGCGGAAAGACCCCTTCAAATACAGTAGTACATACGCCCATGCTTATGAGATATACATAAATATGAAAGAGTAAAAGTAACAAAGATATAAACAAAAAACATAAAATTCTTAAACGAGAGCAAAATGTAAAAATTGTAAGTGATGGTTGTAAAAAGTATAAACAATAACAAAAAGCACAACGAAAACAGCGACAGCCTCCACAAAAACAGTGAAAAGAAAAGAAACAACAACAATAGTAAGCATCAACAAAAACTGGACCAAATGAAAATCTTAAGTGGAAGATGTTGTATGGGAAAAAGAAATTGGCAGTCAAACCCTTATACATACATATGTGTGAATACTTCAAACACGGATAGGAGTAAGTATGTAGAATAAATATACAATACGCAACGAATATGAAAATGTATTTCCACAACAACAACAACAGACACAAAAAAAAAACAAAAAAATCGAAAAGAAAATCAAACATTTCATTTTCATCCTCACATACGTACTTCCAGTTTACTACTTGCCTTTCGAAAAATAAACAAAGTGTTAGAAACTTTAGTATAGCCTCAAGTACATCAACACATACTATACACATACATTTACTTGTGTTGTATGTGGTACTCATAGTAATAGTGAAATTTGAGAGTGGCGTGTGAATGTGTTTGAGTGTGCGTGCGTGAATGCGTGCGGCGTTCATTATTGCACTTGTAAATATACACAAATTGTATCTTTAAGATTATATAAAACTCTTGAGATACTTATGAAATAAAATAACAGAAAAAAAAAACTCAACCGGAACCACAACAATAACCACAAACATCTGTCATATCAGTGCCATTAAATTTAGTTATCATTATTTTTGTGTTGTCTCATTATTACGACAATAACGTGAAGATAATATCCATACTCTAATCCAGAGCAATTTTATTAATTAGATATGCTATATGTATCAGTTTTTTGATTACGGATGAATGTAATTTTAAATATTGTAACGGATAACGATGTACCAAATGAGTGTAGATAAACATACTTAGGAGTGGTTCAAATGAAAATTTCTAAGAAATTTAGAAACACAAATACACCTATTTATTTAAGTATTAAGGATTATTTTCATATAACTTTATAATCGTAGAGTTTTGTGTGTATGTCATCGTGTAACCTCTGAACGACTGAACCGATTGTAGTCATATTTCCAAAATATATTTTCTTAGGGGAGAGGACGGTTCATAGCTCTTCATAATTGCTTTTAGTAAAGTGGGCGTGGCACCTCCCATACAATCCTAATGGTTTTTTGGGTATATCTCAAGAACCATTTATAGCACGCTACAGAAATTTGGTACAATAACGAGAATTGATAATGCCATGATACAACAAAAATATAGGTAGGATTGACAAAGGGCGTGTGGCACCTTCCATATAACCTGGATTTCCATTATGAGATACATATCATAGGAGCCATTTATGGTACGGTACTAAAATTTAGATTCTTTCAGTTCGTTGAATTAGTGGGACTATGCTCTTTATTTCTTATGCTACTATTTCTACTACTAATTTCTATTAGTTTTAGCCTTCTTTTTTTCTACAATTTTTTCTCATTTTCTACTACTTTTTCAACCAATAGTTTCTACTACTATTTTACTACTTTTTTCTACTATCTTTTTAAAACATTTTTTTTACAATTTTTTTTTATTTTGTACCGCTACTTTCTACTATTTCTACTACTATTTTTTATTAGTTTTAGCCTTATTTTTTTTCAACAATTTTTTATTATTTTCTACTACTTTTTCAACCAATATTTTCTACTACTATTTTACTAATTTTTTTCTACTACTTTTTTAAAACATTTTTTTCTACAATTTTTTGTATTTTGTACCACTACTTTCTACTATTTTTTTACTACTTTTTTACAATTTTTTCTACTACTATTTTTTATTATTATTTCTACCACATTTTTCTATTTCTATTTTTGTACTACTACGTTTAACTATTTTTCTATTACTTTTGTATTACTTTTTTACAACAATTTTTAGTATTATTTTCTATTATTTTTCTTACTATCTTTTCAACTACTATTTTCTTCTACTTTTTCACTGCTATTTTCTACTACTTTTTCTATTCCTTTTTCTACTATTATTTCTATTACTTTATGAAATATCTTAAGACCCTGCTTTGCTTCTACCCTGCTTCTATGGTTGAGGAGTCTTTTGGTGGTCAACTTATCATGCTTTTAAATTAAGGTAAAGAGAAGTGTGTAAAGGATGGAAGTATGAGGTACATAGAATATAAAAAAAGTTATTGTTAAACAGAAAAATAGATAAGTTTTCATTTTTTTTTTATTAAATATAGTTAGTCTCTTTTTATTTTTTCTGTCTATCTGTTTAACCTGTTTAACTGTCTGTTATCGTCAACTTTGAATAAGCATTCGATTTCTTTTATTCATGGTTTATTTAATTCATCTACTACATCTCAATAAATATTTAAATACCATGTGCTGGTAGTTGCATTATAATAAAAGTTGTGGTAGAATTGTAAAAGTAACCTTGCTCTAATAAAATGTCTGCCAAAATTAAATTGAGTATGGTTTGTTTTTTTATAGTTTCCTTGAAGGTTTTTCCGATTCATTTCATTTCGTTTTTTCTTTCATTTTTTTTTTACATATTTTTCTACATCATTTACATTACTGAAAATAATATAAAGTTTTACATATTTTCTTATTTTTGATTAAAATTTATTTTATTTTGATTTACTTTATTTTTATTTCTCGTGAGTTTTATACTTTTTTAAGAATAAGTAGTAAGAATCCTTTTTTCAAATAAAAGATTAGCACCAACTTCTTTTGGCTTAGATCTAAAAGATAACTTTGAATATTTTCCTATCTCAACCCAGTACTCAACTTACAACGAAGTAATAAACTATATCAGTTTATGTGGAGAACTCGATAAACAAAAGTATCATATCAAAATCAAATGACTAGATTCTACACAAAGTTTTAGTTTGTACTGGAAATATTGTATTAAAACAATCTCCATCGTAACCAGTGGTAGGGTATTCAATGAATACTAGAGGAACAATTATGTAAATTAGAATTCTAACTCTCGACCTGTGTCACAGCTAAGTAAAGAAGGTGACCAAAATATAAACTTACCAGGACCCAGACGTTTGTAGGTTACAGTGGTTTGGCTATTTCAAGGTTAATATCAGTTCTTCGGTGCATATATTTATAAGCAATCAGGGTTAATATTGTCAATAAGCCCAGTGTCGCAGTTGTAGTGACCTCCATGCAACTCCTACGTAGTTTTTATGTACCATTCTGGCTCTAGTTAGTGCAAGACTTCACTTTTTATACACATTCTTTCCTGAATGGCCTTTATGAGATCATAACGGTTGAATTGGGGTTACTTCTGTCATACCCAAACTTAATGAAATGGATATAGATTAAACAGCTTTGGCAATATTAAGGATGGCTTTTTAGAACTACTTTTGTTTCCCGTATTGCAAATTGGAAGCAGCTACCCTACCTAACTGACTAATTGTTTAGGAAAAAACTTATTCTCAAGATTCAGGCTACTTTTGAGTAGTAAAAGCGTTGATAGGGGATAGAAGTGGTGATTGGTCAGCATTAGAGGTGGAAATAGGGGATGGATAGAGGTAGTTATAAGGTGTAGAAGGAAGATAGGCGATTGGGGTGGTGAACGATATGGGATAGAGGTGGTGATTGATAAGAGATAGAGGTAGTAATTGATAGGGGATATAAGTGATGGTAAGGGATACGGGTAGGGAATGATAAGGGATAGATGTGGTGATTAATAGGGGATATTGGTGGTAATTTATAGGGGATGGAGGTGATACTAAGAACTTAAATGATAGAGGTGCTGATAGAGGTGTGTGATAATCCGAGATGGTGAGAAATGGTAATAGAAAAAAACACGTGGAGATTGTTAGGAGTTACAAATGATGATTGATAGGGGATAGAAGAGATTGTAGAAGTGATAGTGAATAGAAGTAGAAATACGGAATGGATAGAATTGAGGTAGATGATAGTGATAAGGGATAAAGTAGTGATTGGCGATAAATGGAGGAGAGAAGTAGTGATAGGGAATAAAGACGATCATAGCATATATGATAATAGCGGATGGATAAAACTAGTGATTAAAAGAGGGTACAAGTGGTGATAGACGATACATAAATTTGATAAAAGGGTTAAAATGGTTATTGGTAGGGAACACAGGTGACAATAGGTCATAAAAATGTCCGCAATCTGTTGAAATTTAGGTTTTCCAAAAATATCAAATCTTTTTATGCTTTCGCTTTCAATTATCAACCCGACTTTTATTCTAAAAATCTTCAAAATGTTACAAATACTTAGCTTTTCACAGCATTTGAAAAATATGGGCTATCGTATTCAATAAATATTTCAGTTTAAGGTCCAGTTTCTAAGGAATTGAATAGAAAGAGCACTACAAACTTACATTGACCATAGCCAATAATCGAAAAGCATTTGAAGTTTTAGTGGAATTCAGTTCAAAAACCCCAGTAGAGTTTACGAAGCTTTTGATCAGAAAAGGAGTGTTTAAGACTGAGTTTTCATCAATCTTTTCTAAACTACACCAGATCTACCTTATGTAGGAATATATATCCAAGATCTTCGAATGTTTTGACTTCAGTGCACAGAAAGTCTGACGATCAACATCAATCAAAGATTTAAATTTTTTTTAAGGCACAAACTCGATCAATATGCATTTTTCAATACCTTTAATTCTCCACCACGGTAACCATTGGAAAATGTATGAAAGAAAGAAGGGGAAGAGAGACAAAAAAGTAGCTCAATTCATTTTTTTTTTTTGAAACTACTTTAAATTGATTTTTGGCTTCCCAGTGATGTTTTTTTCGGCGGTTAATTATCGTAAGTTGAAATGAAATGATGAAAGCTATCGATACGGCTACTCGATTACAATATATCAATATCTGTGAAGATTTGTTTACAAATTGGTTTATGCATACAAAAGTTCACTAAACTACAATTTTTTCTCATGAAATTAAATCGTATACAATAACATATTCACACACTGTAAGAAAAAAAAAAAAAAAAAAAAAAAAAGATGAAAAAATTAGGGTAACGAGTGCTCTCAATAATAATAAACAGTGTCAACAACAACATCAGCAAACACAGCAAAGAAATGCACAAAACAAATACAATAAGAGTAGAGGACAGCAGAGCAGTGTAGAGTAGAGCAGAACAGAAAAGTGTCAATAACAATTTACACTTGAGACGATATCAATATTGTCATACATACGAATACATAGTGTAGGGTATACCCTTTAGATTACACAAACAAACATATGTATGTATAGTTAAAGGAAAAGGCGCTTCTGCTCTTCTCATGAGATGCAATGCAGCTGTAGAAGCAGCAGGAACACACAAACATGCAGAACAACCAAAACAAAAACAACAACAGAAACAGCATTGACAGATACATATAAACATAAACAAAGGAACGTGTAGTAGGTAGATACATACATAGTATCTACATACATATGTGTATTTACGTCATACTATAGTGTAAAAGTGGTGTGTTTATTTAAGTAACAGATGCGAATACACAGCAACAAAACTAGGTACAAATACAAACAAACAAATGAACACACATGCGTACATATTGTATGTAGATATAAATGTATACCTACATAACTATAAAATGAGAGTTTCCGAGTGCAAGTGCTGCGTATCAAAATCACTTGAGGAGCATTACAATAACAAAAGCAACAACAATGAAATCGCGAAATAATCAAAGCAACACAAGTGCTGCTAAGTATCTGTAACACATATACACACACACACAGGCATACAAACATAAACATACACTGTTAGATATAGTATAAATACACAACCTCGTATCCCTAGCTAAGGGGAAAGTAAACAAAAATTGCTCAAAATGGCAAACAATAACTAATTTCCAATTGGATTTTTAATACTATACGCACGAACGGAGAACAACGCAGTATCGCAGTATCGCTATATTGTAGCATCAGCAAAACAACAATAACAACAACAAAAATATAAGTACGCAGAATAACAACAGCAACCAATATCAATGTAATGAAGATTCAGCTGAGGCGGCAACCCATTATTCACAATATCATATGACATACATACATACGAGTAAATATAAGTGCGTATATTGCATAAGCATACGCGTATACGCTTACTCCACTCGCTGACTCGATGACTGAGTGCGTGTGTTTGCTCACGTTGGTCGCTCGCTCTTTTGGCACATGCCACATTTCTAACAGAAACAATATATTTCCATTGCAGCAAATTGCATTGAAATTATGATGGTCACCATTGGCGGCAGCAGAACACCATGAAACAGTGGTGTAAAAACATAAAAAATTCAACAAAAATTAAAGTTAAAATTTTTTCCAATTTCAATTAGCCTAAATTCCTTAAATTTAGAGCATGTTTTCTTTCACAAAGCAATGTTAAAAGAATTTAGAAATTGAACACGAATTTAGTATGGCATAAAATATTTGATACCAAAATAATCAATAGTAAACAATTAACACGCCAACATTCTTTTTAAAGAGCACACAAACTCAAAAGGTTGTAATGAACAAAATAATAAAGTAGTTTTATTAGATTTTGCATCTCTCAAATTAGTCTGCTTTTACACACACACACACACACGATTTTTGGCGAAGTAGACGAAAGTGAACGAGTCACAATCAGCTGTACCAACGATTTTGACGTTTGTCTTTTACAAGTTTCTCACTTCTGTTCCACTCATGTAAAACGAATAATAAAGAACCAATAGAAATACAAAATCGGTTGGTCGAAATCGTTGTGTATAAAAGGGGTCGACGATGAAATGAAAGAACAAAAGAGAATGTGAAAAAATCGGTGTGTGTAAAAGCAGACTTTGATACTTTAGTAGGAACTCACGTAGAAAATTTCAACTTGAGACGAAGTTAATCTGCGATTAAATACGAGCTCACCGGATCAAGAAGCAGTTACAAGCTTTGACGTTTGTCATCTAGCTCGAGATCTGTTTTGGTACTATATCCAGCATTGGCAATTTACCTACTATGTCATTAGATCTGGATACTTTTCTGGATCTGGAGCTGTGCAAGCTATACAGCATGTAACGCAACGTTCTTCCAATGGCCGAGGTAGAGGTCAGCGGGCACCAGTGGTTCGTTGGTTACAGAAATTTATTATTTTGCAGGGAGCCCTCAATTTCTTTTATTGAGGCACATTCTTTTTAAATTCAATATATTCTTTACTTCACTTTTATTATATCTACTTTTATAATAATAATAACACACACACACAAACTGGTTGTACCATTCCCTCTTTTGCTGCTGGTCCTCTGGGCGAGCGTGCGTACAGAGCGTTGTCTGAGATGCGCCCGATAGGGCGGACGAGCGGAGCATACAAAGCATTGTCTACGATACTTAAGATGCGCCTGGTAGGTGAGCGTGCGGAGCGAACAGAGCGTTGTTTTCGATGCGCCGGTAGGGCGGGCGAGCGGAGTATATAAAGCATTGTCTACGATGCTTAAGATGCGACTGGTAGGCAAGCGTGCGGAGCGTACAGAGCGTTGTCTTCGTTGTCTTAGATGCGCCTGGTAGCCTGGTAAGGCGAGCGAGTGGAGCGTACAGAGCGTTGTCTTCAATGTCTGTGATGCACCTGATAGGGCGAGCGTGCGAAGCGTACAAAGGGTTGATGACAATGGATGATACGCCTGATAGGGCGAGCGTGCTGAACGTTGATTTCAGTGTATGATACGTCTGCTAGGGCGAACGTGCTGAACGTTGATTTTAATGTATGACAGTAATGGATGTAACGGGTAATGAAATTACCGTATACTAGCGGCGCAGCGACTACGAGACTTGGGCGTCCGTAACTGTCTTGCTATTATCTACGCTGCTTCAAGCTCCCAACAGTCCGTCTGGGGTCATATGGTAGGGATTATACCATCCAAGTGGCACCACACGGTCTGATTAAAGTGTTTAGTACTGTATTGTGGTGGTTAGGCCAACAATGCACTACTAAACATCCGGTTACTTGTTCCGAAGAAATGTTATGCTACTGTTGTAAGTTTCCAACGGGCCATCTGGGGTCATATAGTAAGGATTATACCATCCACATGGTCTATTTAAAGTGTTCAGTATTGTATGATGGCGTTAAGTCAACTATACTATACAAATACTTGGAACCTTATCCCTATTGCTAACAATTGTCTTCTACTCATCCGAATCAGTAATCCCGCGATGTAGTCGCCTTGCCGGTCTGTGAAATCTCCCCCCAAGTTGCCTTGCGTACACAGTCTGCTTCTTCTTACACAGTCTGCTTCTTCTTCCTCAAATTCTAATCGACGCTGTCGCTACTGGAATTTGAAATGTCGCTGCCTTGCTCCTATTGGCTGGCTCGATCGCGTGTAATATTAATTTCAAATTTTTGAATTATCATCGCAGTATACCGTCTACATCGTACGATGATCCCGTTACTTGTGTGTGCGCTGCTGGCAGCACCCACCCATACAAATGCAAAATTCAAATAGTTTACTGCAAAAATATTTTGCAGTATAGACGCAGGTTCTCAATACTAGAAAAATGTAATGTTGGACAAGTGGGCGTGAAACCTCCCAAGCAAAACTAGAAATATTATTGAGAGAAAATTTAGTTCCCGGGGACGTGAAAAGGCGATTTTGTCAAATATTTTTTTCGTCCGTTGGCAAAAAAAAAAAATAAAATAAAAAACTGAGCAAAAAAATTTGATTTTTTCGAACAGCTGCCAATTTGTTATCCAGGTTAGGGGTAGGCAGAAAACGGTAAAGTTAAGTCTAGTAATAATAGTCCGTGGGAACAGACATTTATTATCTGCGAAATCCAAATATTTAGGTCTAAGAGTAAGGGTCTCCATGTTATGTTTCTTTTTTCGAGAAATATATTTGTTATAATTTCGTCCTGAGTAATTGCGGAGAGAAGAACTAAAAGTTGACTCTGTTGATCGTAGAAGAGGCAATTTGTTTAAGCGGAAAAAATTGCAAATGATTGTGGGAAGCAACAATAAATCTATATTATAAATAAATCTATTAAGTGTATTTCGTGTTTCTGTGCATGTTTATTTATTTCAAGCAGTGCCACAAATGCAACTTTACTATTTTGAATGAAAATTTTTCATTCCAATTCCACTGTGCCCAGGATACGGGGTATACATCCAATGTATACACTATATAGCATAGAAGTAAGGGCAACTCCATTTATCCCTAAAAGCAAAGTGTGGGTAAATATACGTGAATATATATTAAGCTGATGGTGTTTGCAAAAACATACACAGACACACACACACACACTAGTACAAATAAATGAACATACGCATTATCCTTCCCGATGGACGACAGTGCCATGCAGATGAAAAACAGGAACGACAGTGAACGCTATTGAATGATAGATATTGCAATGTAACGTATATCGATGTGCGGCCAGACTCTGAAGCATTTATTTATTTTTTGACAGTACATGCAGCAAATGCCGCATGAGGCACACAAAAGCACATACAGCAACAAAGCAAAGCATTGCTACAATGTCACAATGAGAGAGAGAGAGAGGGAAGGAGAGAAAATTGAAACGATGTAATTATGCGTTGCATTATACTTGACTCGTGCAACTCTGCATGCAGATATAGCAATGTTGCATGCAACGTGTGTATTTTTTGTTTACATACATATCTTTGCATATTTGTAATATTCGATATTGTAAATAGTTAATTTTTCTTGTTGTTGTTGTTGTATAGCTGTAGGATGCTACTTGATGTCATACTCGTGCATATTTAGTTGCTGTTGTTGTTTTGTGTTTTGTTTAGTTATGCGCAAAAATATTGTAATTAAAAATGTTGCAGCATTCTTTTCTGCTTCTTTGCACACACTATAGTATGTAATTTAAAACGCGGTATGCGTATGAAAAAAATTTAATAAATCAATGAATTGCTTTGTTCTATTTATGAATACATATGTACATTCATACACAGTGCTATACAACTGCTCTGCAATAATAAAAATACTCAATTTTTTTCTGCGCCATATGCGCTTTTGTGTATTTTCGCATAATAGAAATTCCGTCTTTTTTTCTGTCTCTTTCTTATTCATCCCTTTCATCTCTCACTCTCTTTTTCCTCTTTTCATCACTGTCTTTCTGGCTTTGTATATTTTTTATAAAACTATTTCGCCAGTTTTATTTCAAATGAATGCACTTGACTTTTATTTTACCCTAGAGTCTCCAAGAGCAGCAAAAAATAACAAAGAAAATTGGACAGCATCAACTGGAAAAAAAATATTGAACGAAAAGTTTGATATCTATTGAACGGTATCCCGCTGGACTTTTCTGTGAATTCATGAGCAACACTATTTCATCTACAATGATACTCATGCATACATACACTAACAATCATTCGAACACGCATACATACAAAGCGTTGAAATGTTACACATGCTACCATGCAAAAAAAAAAAACAAAAAAAAAATTACAAAAATATTCATCATTCGCGCTGTCGCTGACAGACAGTTGGGCATTGCATGACGCTTTAAGCATCAGCATTTCATTTTTAAGGTTATGTGGAAAAAATTTTTTAATCAATTTTTTTGGTTTTTTTTATTTTACAATTGTATATTTGCATTCTTTTATTAAAAAAAAAAACTTCATTGTTTTTATCTTTAGACTTTTCTCAATTGGTTTTTGAATCAAACGCTTTAAAAATTGTACCCACAAAGGAATTTCCTTTATATTTCTTTATAAATATGATGAATTGATTAAGTAACCACAATTACTTTTCAATGAGGAATATTTTCTTTAAAGACACAATTTTTATCCTTTAAATTGGACTTAGGTGATTTTGATCTTAATAAACAATAATTAGTTTAGTTGAACAGTATGTTCAAAAACAAAAAAAAAAACTATTTATTTTAATGGTTAATTTCTTTACCATTTCCAGTGACCCCAACTATTTCCTGATGGCGAAAGTTTTCCTTGAAGAGATTATTACAAGAAACAGAATTTTCTTCCAATGGAAAATTTATTTAAAAAGAATTAAACTTAGGTGGTTCTGACTTTAAGAGACTTAAAGTATTTAACAATGAAAAATATTTTCTTTGAAGACAGTTTATTGTTTTTTTTTTTTTCTACGAAAAATTGAATCTTGTTGATGTTAACCTTAAGAGACCCCAAGAACATTTCAGGTGAGATATTTTAACATGAAGATGTTTGGTTCGTTTTTTTCATTGGTAATCCTGTTTAAAGGGATTAATAATAAAGATAAAATTTTTCAAAGTTTAGGTTAAGTTTGAATGGCTGTCGAGAGACACACTTAGGCCTGAACGACCCATTGTGATACCACTTAGTTGGACCTACAGTTTAACGCCGATTCTGAACGGCGTTTCAACAGTTAACTTCTTTGAAAAATAATTGTATTTAAATGGTTTTGACTTTATATAACCCCCAACTACTTTTCAATGGGAAACATTTTTCTCGAAGAGAGTATTGCCAAAAAAGGTTAGGTTGAAAAAAATTTACTTGAGGGGTTATATAAGTTTCCATTAGTCAAAAAATCAAAAAAAAAAAAAAAAATGTATGACTTATTTCGAACAAACATACTTTCAAGAGTTTATGTTCAAAATTTCAAGTCAATCCGAGCAGTAAATCGTAACTTTAAACGGTATTTTCTCCGAATGATGTTTTTTGAAAAATGCCTTTGCGGTGACCGCGATATCTCAAAAACTACTTGACCAATTCATCTAATTTTTTTCCTAGTTACAATACGGAGTACTTGAATGATAATTTTTTCATGTGCAGTATTTGTCTTCACTAATAATTTTTTATAAAATTTTTTTACATTTTTGAGACTCTAAAAATCGACTTTGTTTTGCATCATGGTATGAGAAAAAGGCTATTTTTTAAAACTTTTCGTTCAAGTACTCGGCTCTGTAGTACACAACTGTAAATTTTTTGTCTTTTCGATTACAGTTGAGTTGTTGGCATTCAATCGTGGTCACCGCTAGACTCTGCAGAAAAAACGCGCATCAGGACAAGAGCTACAACTTCTACAATTTTCAATATTTTTTCATATCCGCCCACTCTTTTTTTATCGTATTATAGTAAGAATATGTTCTATTATCTTGTTATGCTAGTTTCAAATAAATTATTTCAAATAGTCCAAAAAAAACCACAAATATGCCCTAAGTTTTCCGTACAAAAACGTATATAACCTCTTAAGTAGTTTTGATCTTCAATGACTCCAAATACGTTTCGATAGGAAATCTGTTTTTTTTTTTAAAAGGATTATTGCAAAAATTTAAAGTTTTAGTGTTTTCAGGGTTAATCCAAAAAGAAAAGTTGGACTTAAGTGATTTTGATCTTCTACATTTCGATTGGGAAACATTTTTCTCGAAGAGATTATTGGAAAAAAATATACTTTTTTTTGTCATACTTTCTTCGGAAAAGTTGATCAGAATCGTATAAAGAATTTTTCTGTCAGAGTACTTGAAAAAATAAAAAATTGATCCATACAAATTGGTACGCTTTAATGGTCATATATAGGACATTCTCTGACAACGGGAGGCCCCTTCCTGTCCGAAATTGGTTAAGGTATTTTATTAATTTTTTTTTCACTCTAATTAAGCACCCCAAAGGAAACAGAGACCTTTTAAGTTCACGTTGTTGTTTCTGGGTAACGCTAAAAGTATGGGTAACCCGAAAAACTATTTTTTGGGATTTTTAATTTTATGAGGTTAGGGACGACACGTAACGTTTCCCGTGGAAAATAATATTAGATTCATGCTCATCAACTGAAATTACACAAAAATTGGTTTTTTTTCGTCGTTTTATGATGACTTTTTGAATCTTTTTTGAGGTTAGGGACAACACGTAACATTTTCTGTGAAAAATAATATCAGATTCATATTCAGCGAAAAAAAAATATTTGTTAGTTAAAAAGCTTTGATAAAACAATTTTTTTCAAGGTGAGGTGGTAGACTTGCAGCCGCCATATTGGTCCGCCATCATGCCAACTCAAAATAGGCCTTATTGTATTCGAAACTAGAGATAATAAGCTTTCATTTGAGCCCAAACATGCCCTGAAATACCTTAACCAATTTTGGACAGGGGGGGAGGGGGGAGAGTCTCCCGTTGACAGAGATTGTCCCATATATATAAAATAATCGTTTCATAAAACATCCTATAGGGCAACTCTTTTTTAATCAATTAAATACTGAAGATTTTAGTATCGTATCATATTCATATTTATCTTGCAGTAAATTGCAAAAATTGTGTCCTATTCTATACTCTAACCTTCAATTATTATTTAATCACTCCACGTTAATTAATTGCTTTAAATACTTAAGCAAAAACAAACAAAAAAACAAAAATTAAATCAAAAAAATATTTAAACCACGATGTAATTGAATTATAAAAATTATACAGCCAGCCAGTCAGTCTCCCCATCATACCGTAACTCACCCTCACTTTCCCCGAACTACATTTATTCATAATGTAATCATTTCAATGTGCGAAATTGTCAATAAAATTGAGTTGGGTCAACAACAAAACCAACAACAACAATGAGTTAACTCGTACGTCGAACATTCTGTTGTTTACATTAAATGAAGTTGATGTTCACTGAGATTGAAAAAGACCTTGACGCTTTTGAATTATTGTTGGAATATTTGATTTTTTTTTTTTTGCATCATACCTACTAAATCAATTGCATATTCAATTTTGAAACGTTTAATATTCATTATAATCTAGATAGAGTTTAAATAAATATAGGAAGAGTGAATATAAGGTTAAAACGTCATAGCGTAAAAATAAAAGCAGCGCAAAGTGAAACTATTTCATATACTAAAATTTAAATTTATTTAAAATAAAATCATAGTATCTTTCTTTTGGAGTTGAAAGACATCAAATCCTTGAACAAATCAAAAGGACAATTGGCATTGTTGAGCTATAAAACACAACGCGGAAAACAATAAAAAAAAAAACAAACGAAGAGGGAAATGAAATAACAATGGCCATGGAAATTTGCAAAGGAGAAATATATAGATATGTATTTTTATTTATAAAATAACACATAAAATCTCAAATTCAATATATATAAAATACATTGCTTCAAAAAAAAAAAAAAAAGATTGGGGGAAGCAACTGTGTTGGTAGTGCATAGCTATGAAGGGGTCTCCTTTTTTTTATTGCCAATGATCTAAAGTTGGTCGTAAAATATTTAAGACACACTTAAAGAAAGTTGTTAGCTTCGGGTTTAACTACGAGTCAGAGAAGTAAGTAGGGAAGAGTGGGGTAATAATTTTCATATGTTATATAAAAGAGTTGTAAAAGTTACATATTTCATATGAGAAAAAATTAAATAAAAAAATACGTAATAGTTTAATCACAAAGCGTAAAATTTAGTATTGAAAACCATTTCTTCATTTTTTTTTTATCAACATAAACGCTCAGAGACTGAAAGGTCTCATATTTTAAAAAGAGATCAATGACAAATTGAGAGAGAGAGAGAGAGAGATAAAGTATCAAACAAACGCATTCTTATGCTATAGTTACAACAACAACATACACATAAAGAATAGATGAGAAACTGGACAAAAGTTTGAACTCTTCTTTCATAAGTTTTCGTTGTACAAAAAGCAAGTGGGGAAATTTATGTCAATTAACCTAAAGCAGCGCTGGCCACCCTTTGCTAGGCAAGGGTCATCGTTGGATATGCTTACCTCAGTAAGAGTAAGTTTTTAGATGGATACGCTTAACTAAGTAAGTATGCCATATCAAGGAAGATACTTCTTCTTATTCTTCATTTATGGTGCAACAGCCTATGGAAGTCTTTCACTGAGCTTTTCGCATTCATTCATGTTGTGTGATTTAAATTTTTACACGAATAAAAGAGGCTTATGGTTTAATGGTGAATCCAAACGGCGAATTTAAATGCATTTCTTAAGCAATTTTAACGCCTGGAGGCTTGCCATTGCCCGGCAAGAGGTGGTACGGCGTAGACATTTTTTTTATATTTTGAATTTTTTTACTGAACTGAGCATTGAACCCGTGCACACCGCCAAGCAGCCCAGCATACTAACCACTACCACATAGCTGCCACATTACAGTCCCAGCATAATCTCTTCGCAACTATTCTACTTATCTTTTACCATGCTTTATGCATGGAACTCTGGGTGATCGGCTTGAATGCAGTGAGACTGAGTATTCTACATAATCATTGATGTCACAGCTGTTATGACATTAAGAAGAAGAAACTTTCGTACATTTACGACTCGCCTTTTGTTAGATTTAATCATATACTTTAACCAACCATTCCTCAGTGGAATGGCGAAGGTTTCGAAACTTAAAACTCAATACTTTGCTAAAGTCTTGTGATCAATTTTAGAGGCCTAACTAGCTGACCCGTCAGACGTTGCTCTGCCCTTTCTACGAAGAATCGGGAAAATTTAAGTTTATTTCAATGAAGAAGAATGAAGTTTCTTGGTGTTTAAAATTTAATATTGGTAATGACAATTTAAGCTTTAAGGACGTATATTGAATTTGGTAAAAATTCTGGACTTAAAAATGTGGTATCAAAATTGGCATTTCTAAAACTATTTAATTTGTAAAAGAATATCAAAGACCGTTCTAGAAGTTATGCCTAATTCCCAAAAATATGGACCCATTTGCTATTTATTATAAAAATTGAATTTATTATAGAATTTATTACAGCGCCACTTATCGGATTTTGACATAGCTAGGCAGGTTCTAGAGATATTTCATAAATTAGTAGAAATAATAGTAGAAAAAGGAATGGAAAAAATGGTAGAAAATAGCAGCAAAAAAGTAGACGAAAATAGTAGTAGAAATAGTAGTAAAAAGGGTAGTAGGAAAAAGAATAGAAAATTGTATTACAAATTGTTGTAAAGAAGTAGTAAAAAGGTAGCAGAAAAAGTAGTAGAAAAATAGTTAATCATAGTAGTATAAAAATAATAAAAATGGAGTAGAAAGAGTGGTAGAAATAATAGTAAAAAATAGTAGTAGAAAAAACTGTAAAAAAGTAGTAAAAAATAGTAGAAAATAAGAAAAAATGTATTAAAAAAGTAGTAGAAAAAAGTACTAAAATAGTAGTAGAAAATATTGGTTGAAAAAGTAGTAGAAAATAAGAAAAATTTTACAGAAAAAAAGAGATTTAAAAGTAGTAGAAAATAGTAGTAGAAATTGTAGTAGAATTAGTAGAAATAGTAGTAGAAAATAAAAGTGAAGCATGGTGCCACACCCACTAATCCAACAAACTGAATGAATTTAAATTTTAGTACCGTACCATAAATGCCGCTTAAGATATCTCATAATGGGAGTTCAGGTTATATGAAAGGTGCCACACCCCCTTCGTCATTCCCTCCCATATTTTTGTTGTAGCATGGCATTGTCTATTCTCGTTAATGTAACAAATTTCTCTACTGTGCTATAAATGGTTTCTGAGATATACCCAAAAAAACTATTAAGATTGTATGGGAGGTGCCACGCCTACTTTCCTAAAAGCCATTATGAATAGCTATATTTCATTCTCCCACCCAAGAAAATATATTCTGAAAATACGATTTCAATCGGCCTAATCGTTCAGAAGTTACACGATGTTATACATACAAAACTCTACGGTTTTATATGTAAAGATAATAAACTCGAAATGTAATAAGTGCAAAGTTTTTACAACCGCGAAAGTGGTTTCAAAAATTTGTTTGGGTTTTCGCGCTTAAGGATTCTTTGATTTTTTTGCTGTCATGACTCGTTTTCTCTCTCTCTCTCTCTTTCAGCTCCTGGCGAATAACAGAACCTCAGAGACTAACCAAATTATGTACCTACCAAAAAGTATGTAACATTTTTATGCTTCCATGTGCTTTTCAGAAGCTTCAAATTTACTTCACTTGAATTATATTTAATAATATTTTTCCTTGAGAGTATATATATTCAAGCTCATTGATTGCTTTAAACTAAAATATTTGATTTAAAGATTTTCAATCATTCCAACGCAGAATAAAAAAATTTCTCTCAAAAGAACAGAAAACATTCTGTTTTTTTTGGTATGTAAATCTTTAAATACCACGCCCATGCGACAGCAACTTTAACAAAAATTCCTTTTAACTTTATAAGCAAAAAATCAACGTCAAAATCAAGAGCTCAGTTTCAGTTTCAATTTGTTTAGAAATCTTTTCATTTTGCATAGCCTGAAGCGGCTTTTTGGAAATACATACATATATATGTATACACAAATCATAACGTTTATATTTTACCTCATTGCGTGTGGTACAATACAAATTTTAAGTTTTCAAACGCTCCCTTTCTCTTCAATTCGGATTCCGTCTCTTTTTCTTCCGCTTCTTGTCTCGGCTTTTGTGTATTTGTTTGTATACCATGAAGATCAAAGTCAATTTAAGCTTTTATTTCAATGTAAATATCCTTTCCGTTTTATATTTTTGAATACCCTCATAGAAAGGCAGTCAGTCAAGTCAGCCACAGTCAGCCTGGCTGCCCCTTATAAACTACCTAATAATAATTTCTGAAAATTATACCATACATACATAGAAACTGAGAGAAAGTATTTCTCTGTTTGTTACCTTGTGCAGAGTCTTAAAGTTAAACCAAATCACACGATTCCCTAAATATCATACTCCTTTAGAAATTCATTGCTGGCGTTGCTTTTTAATATCGAAAACAATATCTTTCCTTCCTTTCCTTGCTTTCTTTGTTTGCAAGGGGGGAATGGCTAATATGCAAAGTGATGTGGTTGTTGTTGTTGTTGCTGGTTAAAGGAAAACGCTTCAATTCAATTCAGTGTAAAAGTATAAATAATGAAAAATGAAGTACGAGTGTTTTTCTTCCTTTTGAAGGTCGTTTTTATCTCTTTCTGTACATTCATTCACCACCGTCCGTTCATTTGTACGTCCGCCTTTCTGCTTATTTATTTCCTTTGAGTAACTCTCTCTGTCCCGTTTTGCTTTTTCATGTTTTGTAATTGTGTATATGCGTTTCATTCATTTATTTCGGTTTCCGTTTCCGGTCTATACCATTTTCCCATCATTTTGTATTTTCTCGTTATTCTCTTATTTCGATCTAACTGCGCCGTAACTTATACTACTACATACATATCCTTTATACAATTTGATTTTATTTTTTTTATTTATTTTTTTTTTTTTTTTGGTGAGCAGCGTAACAACAACAATAACAAAAATACAATTTTAAGTTTTTTGTGTGTATTTTTGTTTTGTCTTCGTTTTATGTTTTTCTTTTCTTTTTTTTTTTTTGATTATTTCGATTTAAATTTCTCAATATATAATTTTAATATTCGTCTTCTTCTTTTATTTCATCATTATCGTTTTACCATTTTTTTCTCGCGATTATGCCACATTTTACATGACGTTTTGATGTCATGCCAATATTTAGCTGCCAATTCGTATTTACATATTTGTGGCAGTCAGTCAGACTACAGTGTGCACAGTGTGTTAGAATCATTTAAAAGTGTTGGATTTTAAGGTAGAATATTAGACTGAGAGGTAGATAATGTATCAAAAATGAAGATTTTCAAGAAATAGTTGTGTATGAAATGACTATTGAGCTAATTAGCTACAAAGTGGAAGGCTTATGGTCCTTCTGCTCATATCCTAATCAAGTCAAATAGAATTATATTTGATTGTACAGCAGACAAACTCAAATGCTCAGAACTATAAATTCTCAGGCCTCAGGAAATAGCTTAATAAAATCTATTTGGAAAATTCGTGAATATGAAAGAACTATAAATTCTCAGGCCTCAGGAAATAGCTTAAACAAATTTATTTGGAAAATTCGTGAATATGAAATTTTTTTTAAATCTGCTGGCACTTCACCGAAGTTTTAAGACAACATAAAAAAATAGCGGCGTTTTTTTTACTAGGTCTTTTTGTTGCATACATGAATGAGACATCAGTTGTGATAGATTTTAATACGCTGATTATGAATCTATTATAATAATGGTGGTAGTATTAGGTTTTGAATCTGGGGTCCAATTAGTCTATTAGAAAAGTGTAGTAATAGATTCTTTCATATTTTTTGAGTAATGTATCAATTGAACAAATTTTCTAAATAAATTAATTTGAATAAATTAAAATTAAAAAACTATGGTAATAGCGGAAGTGAGTGGAATAATAATGATTACACCCTCTCTCTACCTACCTTTCCTAATTTTTCTTGATTTGCTTTTTTACTTCCTCTTCTCAATATTCTTCTCCTTTTAGCTATATATTGGGTCAACCTCTTTTCTCTGTCCCATCCCGTTCTTTTTTCCGTTCCTTTTTCTTTTTTCCTTTTTTACCCCCACTTTTTCCCCCTAATTTATCACCCCTCTCAATTTCATCCTTCTACTATTATCAAGCCTCACAATACCTTTCAGACGCCTACTCTTATTCTTCCTTTTTCCATTCTTATTTTCGTATTACCTCCGTTTCTTTCAAGCTCTTCTTCCCTACTCACTTTTTTCTTCTCTTTTCCTAACCTTTCGTTTCCCCTTCTTTCATCTTTTTCGTCTTTATATCATCATTTTTCTGTAGAAGCCTTTTCAAATTGACCTTCCCATCCATCTCCATTTTCTATACCTTAACTTTTTCATACTGCTCCTTCCCCCCTCCCCCCCTTGTTTCTCCCCTCTATCTCCATTTTCTTTTCCATCCCTCTCTTTATTTCTCTTCCTTTCTTTCCCCCTGATGTTCTCTTTTCAATCTTTTCCCAACTTTTTCTTCATTCCTCTGCTTATTTCTTTCGCTCTGATTTAACTTTTCAAACCGATAGCAACATTTTAAATAAGTGGTAAAATATTCTAGCTATGACTAAATGCCCTCTAGCGGTGACTTATAGAACAATAGTATAAAATTCACACTACTTAATTGCGCTTTCCAGTAGTTTTTCCTTGATTGATTTAATTTAAATTTCAACTATAAAAGATTTAGAAAATTAATTTTAAACATTTTTGAACAACAGGTGTTACCAATCTATCAGTGATTTATTTATCTAGTGTTAAACATTTAGGGTTATCTCCAAAATTCATGTATTCTAGTCAACTTTTGCAATCGATCATCATGAGCTCTCTTCAGCTTTTCTGTCTATTAAATTCTAGTGGGCATTTATGTCGATCTCTTCAACGCTACCGGGGAAGCTCCGTCCAGAGTTCCAATGCATCACTAACCAATGTCCTAATTTTAAGGGGACTCCAACGTTCAAAAACATTCAAACTTGATGCAACATCGCTATCCCATCAACTTGAAAATTTATCAGCAACAATTGTTTATTTCTTTAATACAAAATATGAATATCCAAACCTGTGTCATACTGTGCCAGTGTGTGTGTGTGCGTGTGTGTGATACATACATACATATATACATAACTAAAGGCTGCGTGTGCTTACGCTAATATTTTAAGTCGAAGAAAATTTTTATATCCTTCAGGTTGTGTGTGTGTGTGTGTGTGTGTGTCTACTCCATTCGTTCATTGTTCTTTTTTTTTTTTTTTGTTTTTCATCATCCTAGGCGCTGGTGCTGCCGGTGTTGTTATTGTTGTTGCCGCTGTTGTTGTTGCTATTGTTGTATGCCTTCATCGTTTCGTTTATATTATTATTGTTGTATTTTTATGCAAATATTGAAATCAATAACTTTATTATATGATTTTGATGTGCTTTCTTTCCTTTCAGTTTTATTAATACAGAGAAACAAACAACGAGAATTCTTTATTGAATTTTCAATGTATTCAGCTTTTTGGGACATGCCCCTGCATTCACTATTGCTAAAACAACTACACCTCGTTTCGTTTCCTACTTTCTGTTTACACACTTTTTGTTCTTATTTTTTTTTTTTTTGTCTTCAACATCTTTCTTCATCTTTAATAAATTCGTCTTCATTTGTGTCTTCCTGTTGTGAGTGATTCAGCTCTGGTATTGTCTCTTGTTGTTGTTGTTGTTGTTGCTGTATTGTTCGATATTGTCTATATTGGTAGTGTTGGTGGCAGCGGCGTTTTTATAAATGTGCGCTCGAACACCGATATCAATACAAATACCATTACCATTCATACACCATAGCCATCGGTATCGCCACCATCTCTTCTTTTTTTTTGTTATCTTTCAAATTTGTTTGACGGATATTTGGAGGGTTTTGTTTTGTATTAATTTTGTTTAGTTTATGTGTTTATATATATATATATATGTATATATATTTGTGTGTCTCCCTAAACATGAATAACTTCTTTCTTTTCTTACTTTATTTATTTTTTTTTTATAGAACATTTCGTTTTGTTTATATTGAAAATTAAAATCTTTTCTCCCTTGTGTTTAAATTTGTTTTCTTTACTTCATTTTAATGAATTCCTTCAAGTTAATATTGACTTTCATTTTGTTTGATTTTTTCGAAATTGATCAGAAATGCGAAATATTTTAGAATTTAAATATTTACTATGTATGCAGTCCGAATTTGTATTAGGTGCCTACTTTAAAATTACACTTAATTTAGTGTTACATTTAAACACTGAGAGTTTACAAATAAATATATGAATATATATGTCGAATAAATTATGAAAGCAAATAGTGATAAAAGACTTGTAATAACTTCTTTTTATACCTATATCATTAATAAGAATATTTAACTCTATTTGTAATTATTATTTAATTATAGCACAAAGGAACTACACAATAAACGACGAACTGAAATGATTCTGTTTTTTAGTCCACAAAAGTCTAGCAGTCCAAAAAAATTCAGAAGGAAAGTTCCATACTTAGTATTTTTTTTTAAGTCAACATAATTAAAAGATGTTTAGTTTAATCACAATGCTTTTTGATTTCTATTATGCAATGAGACTTTTTTCACAGCAGCAATTATTGACTCAGAGTAGACAAACGAACTGAGTTTGTCAATGCAACTATTGATCTTTTCTTTTTTTTTTTTGTTCACTTTTAAAAGTAAGTTAAATTGATCTCTTCGTAGAAAATCGGGTAGCAAAATCAGCTGAATGACTACGGATTACTGGACAACTATGCTATAGATCCTTCGGACATAGCTCATTTAGTCGGAACACATCTGGTTCAGATTACGTGATTCCGAAAAAGAGCTCAGGAAAGAGGATAAAAGCTATTATTGAACAGGAAGGCTGGCGTAAGGGTATGGAACTAGAACACAAATCCTTCAATATTTTCACGGATGGCTCAAAAATGGTTGAGAGAGTGGGCGCCGGTATTTACTGTGGTGAGTTAAACATCAGAGAGCCCTTCAGGCTTCCTGGCTACTGCACCATATTTCAGGCAGAAATATTTGCCGCTAGGAAGGCTGCGGAGCTTGCAAACAGTATTGCCACGATCAACTCAACAATAAACATATATACAGGGTGACAATCGTAAAGTGACGCACACATTTCAGCAGTTATTTTCAAAAGGACGTACTTCCATTAAGTACAATTAAGTGTTAACATTGCTGAATATGTGAGCATTCATTTGAACCCCACCTCATTTAATATAACCTCCTTTAGCCTGCACACATGCCTTCAATCGATCTGGAAATCGTAGGACTGTTCGCCGCAGGACTTCCTGATCAATTTCAGTCCAGGCTTTCTCTAATGAATTTGTCAGCGACTCCAGACTGTGGTGTTGAGATGCACAAGCCTTACTCTCTAAAATACTCCAAATAGAGTAGTCCATTGGATTCAAGTCTGGGGAGTATGGTGGCCATTCTTGAGATGTTATGAATCCAGAAAAATTGTCTTTTATCCATGTTTGCGTTAATTTTGCCATGTGGGAAGGTGCAGAATCTTGCTGGAAAGTCCAGTTTTCATTTCCAAATGTATCTTGGGCCCAGGGAAGAATATGTTCATTTAAAATGCTCCGATAAACAACCTGGTCAATTTTAACACCCTCTTCAACGAATATTAGAGGGGTTCTGGCATTAGCGGAAACTCCAGCCCATACCATAACGGAAGCTGGCTTTTGAACTCGGCCAACAGTCCTATTTTGTTGCGATGATGATGTTAGCCACATTCGGTCATTTTGCGCATTGAAATGTTGTTCAACCGTGAAAATTGTTTCATCTGTAAACAAGATATTTTCAACATTTTTTAACACGGAGGAGCGTAGCAACGCCTTGCATTTTTGCAGTCGCAAATTTTTTTTTTTTTTTTGTGTCAGATCTTGAGCTTTTCGGAGCTTGTACGGCTTAAGATTAAGCTTTGATTTTACAATGATTCGCACTGTTTCACGGTTTACTCCCACTTCCTTAGCGATTTTTCTCATTGAGCGCCTTGGATTTCGCTTGATTCGTTTACGAATTTTTTCTGTTAAACCAGTAGTGGCAACTGTTGAAAATTTTCCCCGGTCTCTATCTTCAAAACCCCCAGTTTCATTATATCGAATAATAGCTCGGTCTACCGTACGACTTGACAAATTTAAAGCCTTTGCAAGTTGACGGCTACTATAATTTGCCAAATGAAATTTCATAATTTCACGACGAATATTTTCCTTGTCCATTTTTATGGAAATTTCAAAATGTAATAACAAAAATTCAAATGAATGAATTTGCTTTTTAAATTAAAGTTACGGTTAATGGCAAAGCTTGCTGCAGAGTATTAAACTTGCGTCACTTTACAATTGTCACCCTGTATATAGATAGTCAAGCAGCTATAAAAGAATTGACATCACACAGGACATCATCCAAAAAAGTTCTTCAGTGCAGGGCAGCAATGGAGAAACTGACTACAAAGCGAAGGCTGTGTATCTATTGGGTACCTAGTCACAAAGGCATAGATGGAAATGGGATTGTCGACAAAATCGCGAAAGCCAGAATTAAGCTGCCGGAGGATCAGATCAGCAAAGTACTGATGCCTCTGCAAGTAGTTAATTGTAACCTAGAAGCACACATGTGGAAGAAAGCGATAAGTAGGTGGAGAAATATACCCACATGCAAAATCGCTAAAGTCATGTGCGACCCTTACAGCGAGAGGTACACAAAATCTGTTATATCGTTCAATCGTAAGTATTGCAGAACAGTAATTGGCGTACTAACCGGCCATTACTTGGTGGGCAGCGCACGCGCTTAAACTAAAGGTAACCGACAATGATAGTTGCCGGAAATGTATGGAGCAAGATGTGAGGGAAACTCTAGAGCACCTTTTATGCTCATGTCCCGCGCTCACTAGAACTCGATTAACGTACTTAGGAGCTCCACAGTTTGAGAGTCTGAACGAGGTCGCTAAACTGGGAGTGAACTGTCTTTTAAAGTTTACTAACAGCGCCCGCATCTTAAATGACGTTTACATTCGCTAGATATACACGCGATAGATCCTAGGACCTACCTGGTATCGCTAAGGACCTCAAGGTCTATGCGTGGCTTTGGCCAGCCAGTACTACCTAACCTAACCTTTAAAAGTAATGACTTTCTAAAATTCTGAAACTAGTACGTACCACCTTGAACAAAAAGTTCCCGGAATAATCACCGTGTTGCGGTCCCATCATTCCGATTTGAGTTCTGTTTTTTTTTTTTGTTAAGTTGGAAAATCTGTTGTTGATATTCTCTCTAAATCTTAGCGTCATAGCTCGACATGTGCCATGTTACGTAGCAAAGAGTACATCTATCTCGATTTTTTACAATTTTATTAAATTGTATTGTACTAAATTTTGCGTAAAAAACGGATTTAATGGTGCGCGAACGTTGAAAATGTTGGAAAAGTGAGTCGGCAACGATTCTCTAAAGAAAACGGTCATTTACCAATGGTACGAGCGGTTCAAAAGTGGTTGTGAGTCAATCGAAGATGATGAACGAAGTGGCAGACCATCGACATCGAAAACCGACGAAAACGTTGATAAAGCAAAAGAAATTTCGGACAATAACAGCAAACTAACCATCAGAGAGTATTTGGGCGTTATGAGACGTTTGCATGGAGCAATTCGCCGAAAGAGACCAGAATTGTGGACAGAGAGCTCGTAGATTTTGCACCATGATAACGCACCGTCGCACAGTGCCATCATTATTCGTAATTTTTTGACGAAAAATGCAACAAATACCACCGAATTCACCTGATTTGGATCCCTGTGACTTCTTTCTGTTCAATCGAGTTAAAAAACCATTACGGGGAACGCGTTTCAGCAGCCGAGAGGAAGTAATGGAAAAATCGCAAGAAGCACTGATGGACATACCGAAAACCGAATATAAAAAATGTTTCGAGGATTGGATCAAGCGCTGGCATAAGTGTGTTTCAGTCGATGGGGATTACTTTGAAGGGTACAATATAGATTTAGATGAATAAATTTTCTGAATAAATTCCGGGAACATTTTGATCAAGGTGGTATATCTATAGCTTTTTTGTTTTGCACAGACTTTTTAAATCTTTATCTTAAAAAATTATATTTTTCTTTTACAAAAGATGCTGAAAAAATAAAATTTTTAATAAAATTCTAAAAGTCTGGTCTTTCTAAACTCAGCAAATGTTCGAATCTTTGGTGTCACTTCAATGACTTTAGTTGAATGATTAATCAATTTTACCATTGTTAAGCAGAACAATTATGTAGAGTACCTTAGTTTTAAAGAAGTATATATATATATGGTTCCTAAAATTCCAGGGAGGAACAAAGGGCCACAACAAAGTTTTTCCATTCAGATCTTTCTTGTGCCAGTCTCTTGACTTGACTCCAGCTTAGATTCATGGCGCGCGTTTCCACCTCCAGCAATCGTCTCCAGGTTTTTGCCGGTCTCCCCCTTCTGCGGCTTTCTTTAAAGAAGTATAATCTTGTGTAAATTATTTTCCACTACTTCGTCTATACTTGCTTCAATCAATGCCAATGCTCCTGTCAATCGTCCTGGACTCTCATCAGTATTTATATTGGACGCCTTGAATTCTTTTCGTCACTTATGTTATTCGCTTTGTTTTCTCGACAGCTTGTCTGAGTTATTGCTGTTTTTTCTTGGTGGGTAATCGTGCTCTGAATTCTTATCGGTTGCTATTAATTCTTATTGGTGGTTCTTTGAATCACTTTGAATTTTTGTCGGCAACTATATCTGTCACGCTGAATAATCATCGATACTTTTTCCGTATTTTCGTATTTTTTTCTTGTCGGTATTTGAGTCGGCCGTCTTTGTTACTCGGTATTTGTGAGGACTACCAAACATTTGAATTGTGTGAAACGCTTAATACTTACACCTTTCTCGGTTCCTTTAAATTCTCGTCAATGCTTGACTCAGTCGGTCTTAATCATTGCCAGTTTTTATCGTGTTAGTCTTCTTAAATCCATATTGGTCGACTATAATAATTTTCGTCACTTGTTTCGGCCGGCCTGAATTAACGTTTGCACTTACGTTGGTCATCCAGAATTTTAATCGATAGTTGTTTACGTTGGCGCTTGTTTTGGCAGCTTTGAATTCTTAGTGGTACTTGTGTCAGTTGCCCAGAAATTTCGTTGGTACTTAAGTTAGTCCTTTTGTATCTTCGTCGTGTTGGTTGACATAAACAATCTTTTGCACATGATTCAGCAGGCCTGAATTTTCCGCTATATTTATGCAAAATTCTGAATTTTCATCGGCACTTGTGTTAACTATTTGCAATAATATTTCATCGGCAAATGTCTCGGCTGCTTTGTATTCTCGTCGGTATTCGTCGTGGTGGTCTTCCCACTTGTTTTGACTAGCCTCAATTCTCATCTACACTTACGTTGTTAGCTTTGAGTTTTCATCGTAACTTATGTCGGTTCCCTTTATTTTTCGGCGGTACTTGAGTTGGTTACTCTGTATCCGTGCCGGTATTCGTCGTGTTGATGGATCGTAATAATCTCCGTCACTTTTTTCTGCTAGCCTGAATTGTCATCAGCACTTATATTAATCGTCCTGAGTTTTCATCGGTCCTGATATTTGATTGGTGTCTGAGTTGGTCAACCATGATAATCTTCTTCATTTGATTTGACCGGCTGGAATTATCCTCTGAATGTACATAAGGCCATTGTGTTATTTGCTCTGACATTTCGTCGGCACTTGAATCAGCCGCTCTATATCCTCGTTAGTATTCGTCGTGCTGGTCTCCCTAAATTTTTGCTGACTTTTATATGTTGGCCAGCCTGAGTTCTCGTCTATATTTCCATTGGTCGATCTGAATCCTCTTTAACACTTTTTTGTGAATGTCTTTGTATTCTCGTCGGAACTTTTATCAGTTGAACTGCATTCGCGTCGGAACTTAAAATGACCAACTCGAATTCCTGCTGCCATTTAAATCATTCTCTATTCTTATTCTTCACAGAATGTTTGCAAAAGCCGAGTTATGCATAAATCTGAAGAAACTCACCGAATCCAAATGATATACTCAGTTGAATTATTCACAGAACAGAATCATATAAGTAGATCTCACAAGAGTTTAAGTATTTTGTATGATCCCTTCAGGGATTTGATTGTGCGCTTTAAGTTGCCACATACATTTAACGTTAGTCAGCCTCAGTATAAAATAAAACAATTTTAACGCAGGTAGGGTACTTAGCCGTCAAAACACTGCAGTATAACATAACAAGCAAACTAAAAATGAAATTAAAACAGCCAGCAGAACAGCAACAGTATTAACAACAAACAACCACAGAACAAAATAGCGACAGCAGCAACATCAAAATTATGAAAGACAGCAGCAGTGACCAACAACAAACCAGCAACATGAACGAATCAGCGAACATAAACAACGAAATTTTACAAAAATTAAATACGATTATGTGCAACAAAAAACAACAACAACAACAGCCCAAACATCGAAAGGACATTGCTACTTTTGTTTATACCTTTTTGATTTGTTAGTGTATAAAAATAGTTGTACAAGTAGAAGTGGCAGCGCTAAGTATAGTAGTAACAAGTGTGGCAAAACTTATAGTATGTAAGTAGCTGGTTGTAAACAGCAGGCATAAAGCACGAATTGCTATTCTACGCTTTCTTTATTTCTGTATTTTTTATGCTTTTTTGGGCAGCTTTTTTCACTTCACTGTTTTGTGCTGTTTTTTATAAATTATGATCTTCAGTTTTATGCTGAAGTTGCAGTAAAGTACCGTTAAATAGCAGTTGCCAACTAACGTCACAAAAACAAGAAAAAAAAAACAAAAAACACAAAATTCAGTAAACAGGCCAAGGCAGTACCACTCAGGACAGAGCAGAATGCCAGAGCAGAAATGCCTGAGAAGCTATGAAGTATGAAGAACAAGAAAACGCAACGTATTGGCTTTTGTATACATGAAAATGAGAACATTCGCACACATGCACAATAAAATATACACATACACACACACAAACACACATAAAGAAACAACACTCATAAAAAGAAACGCATAGTTGAAAGAAAGAAAGGCGGTAATTATTAATGCTTCAAGGACCTTTTCTTTTGTTTTTTCAGTTATATTTTTTTTTTTTACTTCTTCTTTATTTTCGAGAGCATAAGAAAGAACGAAAGTTGAAAAAATTTCGCAGAAAAATTCAATAGCATGAAAAAGTTAAGTAAGTAAGATTAAGCAGTATAACTGTGCGGTACAGTGGGCGTAAGTGTGTGTAAGTGAAGTAAAGAGTGATTGAGATAAGTAAAGACCCAGTTGCACAAATACTGAGTACTCCGCAAAAGAGCAATGATTTCATTACTTTCAAAGGGGGAATAAACGAGAAACTCCAAACAATAAAAAATTTTTGGTTTTCACTAAAACAATTTCATAATTTCATATGATTTATTTTTAGAAATAATAATAAACAAAGAAAGCCTGATTGAATAGTTCAAATTTGTATATCTTACTCTCTCTTGCCTAGTTAACTCTTTAAGATTAGGTAGGGTAAAAATTGTCCCAACTTTTGCTTAGTTTTTTATGCATGGTGGGATATAATTCAACACACCCCAAAAAGTTGAAATTACTTATAGTCATACAGTTTCTCATTCAGTTGGCAATGCTATAAACCAACAAAATTCTGTATAATTGGGGTTCTTATTTTCTTTGAAGTAAATTTGCTTTTGTGGGTCAGTTGGTAAGCGCGTTGTTTAATATTAACGATTCGGATTTTCTGCCACAGGTTCGAGGCTGGAAAAAGGCAACTCAAGAGAAGGTCAAGAAATAGTAAAACGATAATAGCAATTAAAAAAGATTAAAATGAATTAACAAATGTTATAATATTGGGAGTATGAATGTATAAACTCGTAATTCTGACTAACTTCATATCTATCATACGCGCCATTTTTTTTTTTTTTGACATTGACAGCTATTCTATCTCGAAAAGCGCCAAAAATACTATAAGTATTGATCTGTCAAATAATTTTCATAATTTTACAAAAGTGTTTTACTATAGCTGAAAATGTCGAATTTCGTGCCAACAAAACAACATTTGCGGGAAGTTTTAATTTGCTTCTTCCATTTAAAGAAAAACCCAACTGAAGCACATCGTTTACTCACTGAAGTTTATCCTGACTGTGCTATAGACGTTAGAATGTGTCAGGTGTGGTATGCCCGTTTAAAAAGTGGTAATTTTGATGTTGAAAACAGGGAACGTTCAGGCGGCCCGAAAAAGTTCGAAGATGAAGAATTAAAGGCATTACTCGAAGAAGATTCATGTCAAACGCAACAAGAACTTGCAGGATCTTTAGGAGTTGATCAATCAACCATTTCTAAACGATTAGAAGCATTGGGAATGATTCAAAAGCAAGGAAATTGGGTGCCGTACGAATTGAAGCCGAGAGACGTCGAACGAAGATTTTTCACATGTGAACTGCTGATTGAACGACAGAAAAGAAAGGGTTTTCTGCATCGTATTCTGACTGGCGATGAAAAGTGGATACGTTACGATAACCCAGAGCGTAAAAAATAATGGGGACCGCCCGGTCATGCATCAACATCAACGGCAAAGCCGAACATCCATGAATCCAAGCTCATGCTGTGTATTTGGTGGGATATGAAAGGTGTCGTGTATTATGAGCTGTTGAAACCGAATGAAACGATCACTGGCGACCGCTACCGACTACAATTGATGCGTTTGAGCAGAGCATTAAAGGATAAGAGACCAGAATATGAGAATAGACACGACGAAGTTATTCTTCAGCACGACAATGCTCGGACGCATGTTGCAAGGCAAGTAAAAACATACTTGGAAACGCTGAAATGGAAAGTGCTACCCCACCCGCCGTATTCTTCAGACATTGCTCCTTCTGATTACCACGTGTTCCGATCGATGACACATGGCCTGGCTGAACAGCACTTCCGTTCTTTCGAAGAACTCAAAAAATGGGTCGATTCGTGGATAGCCTCAAAAGATGAGGAGTTCTTTCGACGCGAAATCCGTATGCTACCAGAAAGATGGGAAAAAGTTGTGGCTAACAATGGACAAAAACTTTAAAGAATAAATTTATAATCACTTTTTCACAATAAATGTCCAGGATTTAAACTTAGGCCACAAATTTAAAAAAAAATTAAAAAAAGAAAGAATTTCGTGGAACTGAAACCTTGGCCCACAAATGGTTGCGTTCTTGCTAGTGTTTTAGACAACTAGTCTATGGCGTCATGTATTTTGACAGCAAATATTTTGGAGTTTTGTTTTTCTATGAGATGCAAGTGAATTCATGCTCGTAATCCGTAATCATGTCCTATGCCCTAGGACATGCACTGTTAAAATGGAGTACAAAATGCAAGGGCTCTGGAATAATAGAAAGTAATGTATTTCTCACTTTTGAGCGCTCGACGCTCCTACGATCATCATTGGTTCAACTGGGGAGCAAGGGATGTTGTATATTATTTCAATATGTGTGTATTTATTTATAAATACATGACTGTGTGGGTGTTTCAAGCACACACTTTTAACAAAATATGTATTTACCATGTTCTGACATTAAAATCTATGTTTTTTTGATCCTTTTTTTTTTTTTTTTTTGTAAAATAAAAATATGTGTGTAAGAATAAATTTATTTGGAATTGTCTTGCGTTGATCGAGTATACAGAATATGTAACAAAAAAAAAAAAAGGTTTAAAGGTTTAAATAAAGTTGGACTTCTGTTGTTGCAACCTTCAATAACCCCAACTACTTTTCGTTGAATAATATTTCCTTCGAAGTTAATTTGCCATTTTTTTAAGCAGTTAATTTAGTATAAAGAGATTATTAAAATTTTTTTTTTTTAGAATTAAATTCTCTGCAAAAGTTTGGCTTAGGTAGTTCTGACAAAACATATATCTGTCTGTCAATGGTTAACATCTGAAACAAAATCTTTGCAGATTTTTGATCTTGGGCGACCCCAACTATTTCTCTATAAGAAACATTTTTCTCTAACGCACCATGATAGATTTCGCGTTTGTTTACCCACTGTGAGCGTAAATGGAATGGTGACTCCAAGAATTTCCCAAAAAGGGGGGGGGGGAGGGGTAAAAAGAGTTAATAGGGAATTAATATCCCAATAAATCTTGCATTGCTTTTCACAAAAAAAAAATGTATTATTCCAAAATTATGAGTTTTGGGTCTCTATATCAAGGAGTGATAGAAAAAATCATAGTGCAGGGTCTCAACCAGCGTCTTTGTGTAATTTCGAAAGTTTTTTAAGTTTTTTTTATTCGGCATTTGAGTTTTACAACACAAAACTATTTTTTCCATAGACAAACTTAAGAAGTTCTAATGGGTCAACATTCGCAAATAGTCAATTACCATTTATATTTATGAAACTTCTATGAAATCCTTCAAAACTGAATCCCTTGCCCTCTCCATCTCTCCTTCCAAAATTACTTAATGGATGAATTAAAACCAACATTAGGTATTCTATTCTGAAATTGTACCGATTAATGAATTTTTAATATACTCAGAAAATTGTAGAGTATTTCAGTCTGAGACTTATATCATAACCTCAAAACATAATAAATAGTGAGGCATTGTGGTCAAATCTTTTAAAATTAATATGTGTGATCTTCTAAAGTTGAATCGAGCTGAACGTAACTCACTCCCACTCCAATCAAGCTGCTCGATACTGCTTGGGAATAGAAAAGAACGAAGTGGATAATGAACTGGTTGTGTTAAAGGGATTATATACGTTTTGGTACGGGAAACTTAGGGCATATTTGTGATTTTTTTTGGACTATTTGAAATAATTTATTTGAAACTAGCATAACAGGTGTACATAGTACATATTCTTACGATAAAAAAAGAGTGGTCGGATATGAAAAAATATTGAAAATTAAAAAGTTGTAGCTCTGGTCCTGATGCGCGATTTTTCTGCAGAGTCTGGCGGTGACCACGCGGTGAATGCCAACAACTCAACTGTAAACAAAAAGACAAAAAATTTACAGTTGTATACTACAGCGCCGAGTACTTGAACGAAAAATTTTGAAAAAAAAACCTTTTTCTCATACGGAAACCATGATGTAAAAAAAAAGTCGAATTTTTGTGTCTCAAAAATGTAAAAAAAAATTATTGGTTAAGACAAATATTGCACATAAAAAAATGATCGTTCAAGTACTCCGTATTGTAACTAGGAAAAAAATTAAAAAAAAAAAATTAGATAAATTGGTGAAGTAGTTTTTGAGATATCGCGGTCACCGCGAAGGCATTTTTCAAAATTACGTTTAAAGTTTTGAGTGCACTTTATTCATGAACAGTAGCGCGCTACAAATCGAATTGCTACTTACGGATTGACTTGAAATTTTGAACATAAACTCTTGAAAGTATGTTTGTTCGAAATAAGTCATAACATTTTTTTTTTCGATTTTTTGACTCATGAAAACGTATATAACCCCTTAAGCTAAAACTTTAGACACAGCTCGTAGATCTATGAATTCTTATACTAATAAGCTCGTGGAAAATCTCAATAAAGGAAACTGTAATCTAGAATTAAATATCACATCGCGATTTACTAGGTCTCTGAAAACGTGATGAGACAAACTTATTTCCGTCTCATGTGCTTGAAGTTCCAGATTCGTCATGATGATTTTTCGGAAATTTTGTGTCAATCTACTGGGGCTTAAAAATACATTGGAAGAGATCACAGCTCAGCTAACTGCAGAAACTAAGCGAGATATCGGTGTACAATAATTCTTCAAATGAGGAACGCCATACTCTACAGTGAGCGCATTTCGTTTAGCCGAACTGTAAATTTTTAATATTGTTCATTGTAATTGTAAAATATTACGGTAATTTTCGTTTACTGTGAATATTTTGTGTCATATATGCAATATAATTTATTTTATTAATAAATTTAGTCTGCAAGTGTGAACCTTAAAGTTTAGTGAGTGAAAAAGAGAAATAAGTGATAATTTCAGTGCGCACTTCGTTTAGCCGAAAAGATACAAACATTTGTTTCGAAAAAAATTGAACAGGTAAGTTCCAATTTTAGTTATAAAAATTTTGTAATAAATTAAGTTTTACTGTTTTGATTTTTTAATATATTTTTAAGCCATGCCGAAGGGGCGTTACTTGTCAAATGAAGAAAAGGGTGAACTGCGTGTAAAGAAAATGGCTTAAGTAATGTGAAGATTGTTTTAAAACTATATAGATCTGAAAAAGTTATCAGAAATTTTCGGAAACTAGGCAAGAAATATGGCCAAAAGCTGAAAACAAAAGGCAACAAAAAAATCACAAAAAGACAAAAAGGTCAAATTAAGGACATGGCAACAAAAGCTGAGTGCCTCACAGATTGTTGCTGAACTTGATCTCCCCATAAAAAAACGTCGTGTTCAAAAAATTTTAAGTACTTCACCAAACATTGTTTATAAGAAACAAGCAAAAGCTCCACTAGCTAAAGGTCATAAGGATGCAAGGCTAAAATTTGGAAAAACTCATATGAAGTGGACCTCAGAATGGAGAAATGTTATTTTTTCCGATGAGAAGAAATTCAACTTAAACGGCCAAGATGGATTTAGCTACTTCTGGCATGATTTGAAATCAAAAGAAAAACAAGATTAAGCCGAAACTTTGGTGGTGGCAGCGTCATGATCTGGGCAGCTTTTTCTTTCAATGAAAGATCCAAAATCTGCTACATCTCAACAAAAATGAACAGTGACATTTACACAGATATGCTGGAAACAGAATTAATCCCATTTCTAGAGGACTCACATCAAAACGAATTAGTTTTCCAACAGGATAATGCTGCTGTTCACGTCTCACGACATTCCATTCAATGGTTTGAAGAAAAAAATATACCACTATTAAAATGGCCAGCACGTAGTCCAGACTTAAATCCTATCGAGAATCTCTGAGGTATACTGGCTAGAGATGTTTATAAAAATGGACGCCAATTTGCCCATGTTTTCCAACTGAAAATATCAATTAAGGAGAGTTGAGAGAAAATTTCCAATAATATCCTCCAAAACCTGATCGATAGTATGCCAAATCGCATTTTTGGTTTAATTAAATGTAATGGAGGTAAAATAAAATATTAAGTATTGAATTTTTTTAAGTTTTGTTTATTTTTTTATATTATATAAAGCTTTCGGCTAAACGAAATGCACCCCTATATTATATTATATTATTGTTATATTACTTAAAAACCGAACTGAATTTGTAACTTTTTTTGGCTTTTATGGAAAAATATATACTTAACTGATTTTTACACATATTTTGTTGTCTTTTGCATTTTTAGTGTTAAAAACTTAAAAAAAATTATATTCGGCTAAACGAAATGCGTATGTCGAAGTGTTTGTAATCCGATTGGCGAGAACACTTAATTTCAATGTAATCATCAAAGTTTCAGCAAAAGCGAAGAAAGCCCGCTTTTGAATTTTTTGGCTGCATGAAAAAATCGATATTACTGACAAATGATAACAAAATTTGAATGTTGTAATTAAATAATTGGCATTCTAATTATTCTAGCAAAATATCTGAAGTCCAATCCGATTTTAGTTGAACACTTCAAGTTATTGGTCTTACATAAAATTTTTTCCCCCTATCATAAACTTTAATAAATAAAATAATAATTATGTAATTAAACTTTATGCTTTTTTTTTTAGGATAGTGAAAATTCTGATTACTATTTTCATCATTTAGTTTTCAACTTATGATTTTAGTATTTGATTGTATCTTTTATTTTAATGTTGCATTTTTATTTATTTTTGTTTTTTTTTTTTTTTTGGTAGCAGAGAAGAACTGTTTTGTAGCTGAGTTTCGAACTAGAAAAACTGCAATTGATTGATCAACACACAAATCTCGGAGCCCTGAGTGACGATTGCAATCTGTGGATCTCACCTCTCATTGATGATGTATGTACAATGTACATGTAGTACTTGGTATTTAATTTCTTCATAAATTTATTTTATTCTTTATTAAATTATTTTCTCGCATTCTTTTACTCTCTTTCTTTATCTTTCTATTAACTTCAAATGCTATTTAAGCCTTAATTTTTTGTTTGTTTATTATTACTTTGGAAATAACTTTCTGTTTTTTATCTCTCTCTGTCTCTCTGTTTCTCTCCCACATTTATTGTATAAATCTTAATTAAAATAAAACTTTAGGCATTATGAAATAATCCTGTTAAATACACAGAAATATACATGCATACAGAAATATATAGAAAACTTCTTAAATTAAAAATTGACAACAACAAACAGCAAGCAACAAAAATAAAAATCAACCAAATCAAAAAAAAAAAAAAAAAAAAAAAACAAAAAGTAGCAAAAGGAAACGAAAGAATAAAAAGGAAACTTATAATCCAATTTATGACTTTTTGTTGTTGGTGTTGTTTTTTGTGTTCTTGCTATTGCAAACAAATGAAACCATTTGTGCAGCATTTTTTGTTTGTGTATTAGTGTGCGCTTATGTGTGTGGGTGTGCGCTGATGCCGAAATTTGATACAAATAATTCTATTATTGCCAAAAAGTAAAAGAAAGAGTACAAAAAAAAAAAATTACAAAAAAAAAAAGTATAGCAAAATAAATTCACGAAAATCAGCAAACTTGCACCACCATTCAATTCTCAAACGACCACAGCCGCTAGCTTCAAACCAACGAAAAGTGCAAACTAAAACCAAACCAACCACCCAATAACAAAATAGCAAACATGAAACTACTACTAAATAAGAAAGAAAAGCCAAAAAGCATAAGATGAAGAAGATTTTCGTAAGAACAACCACAACAACAACAACAATGAACAAAATGAATGAGTGAATGAATGAAAAACGGTGAAATTGTATTTCATTGTAAGCGCTGCCGCTATTGCTGATGGACTAAAGTTTCTGTAAGCAACTAACCAGAGGATACAAAGACTCACCGATTCCATGAATCATTGAATGACGAATTGACTAACTGTCAGTATAGCCAACTAGTCAGTCAGTGAGTCAGCGATATCTGTTCTGTTGTTCTTGTTGCTGTTGGTTTTATTGCTGTTGCCTGCTGCGCTCTAGTGCTTAAATTTCTGATGTTACATTTTGTGGTATACATTTTGGCGCGTTACGTTGCGATGCGGTAAAAACAACAACAAAAACAACGGCAGCACAGGATCTATAACAACAGCAGCAACTATTACTGCAGCAATATAAGAAAGTAAGAAATAAAAAAAAGAAGAAACCGGAACTACAAAAGTAGTAGAAGAGATGCTACTTTTTTGTTTTTTTTGTTTTGGTATGTGGTAAGATAAATGCAACTTACTGCGCTGTTTCTACAATTCAACTGCTTGTTACTATATACTACCTACCTCCATTTTCTACTAACTACTACTTTTTTATTTTATGCACATAAAGTGCAGAAAAAACTAAAAGTTCTTTTGCTAGATTTTTCTCTTTAAACAAAATTTAGAAATTGCATGATTTCTGCGCTCAGTTCAAACAATTTTTTAACTTTTCGCTTTTTTGCTACTTTTTTTTCGATAGCAGAATTTCTTTGTTTTTTTAAAGCATGAAAAAGGAAAAGCCTTTTAAACAATATGAAAACATATACACATTCACCGTCTTCTACAATTTAGGGTTACAGTAATCCCCTGTTATTAAACTAATCCCCGGTGAATTGCTCTTCGCTTAACTACGATTTCCATTTAATTTCGCAACAAAATTTCATGTTTTTACCTAAAAATGAATTCACACCCCTCTGCTAATTCCATTCCCCGGTTAATTGAACTAGAAATTATACATTTTCGTCAACCCAATTAAGCGGGGATTACTTTACATGCATAAATTTCCAGATTGATTCATCTGTCAGCTTCAGCTTCTTTTTCAGACTAGGCACCCACATTTCCTACTACACCAAGCTACATACAAAGCCATGAGTTTTCTTTTTCCTTTCTAGCCTTTAGTTTTTTTGTTCCTTTTTTCGTTTTTGTTTGTTTTTTTGTTTTTTTACCAAACACTCATGCTCATGTTTTTAATAAAGTTAAAAGCCACCACACCAGCATGCATTCACCAAAACTGTAAAGTTACTTACGAATTGCATTGCACTGAACAAACATTGCCAAGCAAATGTAACTATCAACAGCCAACAACAACAAAAACAAATGTGAAATTTTAAATTTACAATGCAATGCAATATTTTTGTATGTGTGCGTGTGTATGTGCATGTGTGTTTGTGTGGATTTTCACATTCTTTGCCTCTATACTCTGTTTATATTTTTTTTAATATTTTTTTTTTTTTTTGCAACAAATTCAAACGACTTCTGCCAAACATAAAATTTTCTGTCCCATTCTTTGCACATATTTTTTCCATGCCCACATTTTCACACACCCACACACTTTGGCAGTGTTATATGCATACGTATACACTGAAAGAAATAATGTTATAAATAAAAGAAAAAATTATGGGAAAGTTTTGGAAATATAATTTTAAAAAAATATTCATCAGCGAAACCGCTTAGAGAGTTTGTGAGACCTTCAAGATTAGTTTAGAAATAAATATAAAATAGGTTCTTTTGACCCTCAGAGGCCTCAAGTATTTTTAAACGAGGAATATATTCGGTTAAAATTGCGCGCAGTTTTTCCAAGATTCCAGTTTAAAAAGATTGCTACAAAAAAAATAAAAATTTGAGCCTATCAAAGGTGAATTTCTTTAAAAAGGTTAAACTCAGGTGATTTTGACCTCAAGTCACCCCAGTATTTTTCATTGAGAAATGTTTTCTAAATCCACTGTTAAAAGATTATTGCAAAAAAAACTGAAATTTTGTCTTTCAAAGGTTAATTTTTTTAAAAAGAATATTTTTTCAAACACAGTTTACAGTTTTTTTTTAATGGATAATACTGTTTAAAGATAAATATTTTTGCATTAACATATAATTTATTGTTAATAGGATATCTTTTTAACAAAATTTGGCTTAAACGGTTTTGACCTTAAGCGATCTTCAGTATTTTTTAATGAGGAATTCTTTTTAAAAATTTTCGGTCATTTTTTCTAATGAGAAAAATAACAAAATATTTGTCTTTTAAGGGTTAATTTCTGAAACAAAGTTGAACTTAAGTAGTTTTAATTTTTAACCCTTTCGGGACAGAGAAGATAACTCAAAACCGAACCTGGATTCGTATTCTCCGACCTTCATTTCTTGTTACAGTTTGTTAGCAAAACTGAAGTTTTGTGCACCTGAAGATTTGAACTGTCAAGGGTCACCGGCGACCTTGTGACCTAAAATGGAAATCTTTTACGAACTTTTTTAGTACATTTTTATTACATATATTTTGTATAAAGATACACAAAATTTTTCACTATTAATTCTTAACTTAACCCGTTATTGATCATAAAGAAACTAGCAGCAGGAGAGCAAACACAAATCCAGATTTGCCTTCGCTGACCCCATTTCATTGTAAAAAGCTCTTCAAAAGTTTCCACATAGGACTTTGGGGTCACTGGTAGCCCATAGCAAAACTTAATTTCCAAAGAAAGTAAACAAAAATTCAAAAAAATAGGAAATCATGCTTGAGAAAATAGACTTTACCATAACATATTACAAATTGGGCGTATTTTAACAAATACTGTCAAAATTGTGAGTAATTGAAAATAGGTAAGACTTTTTTCTTAAGTAACCAAAGAGCAATCAATTTTTTTCTTAATGAATATAAATTTATTAAAATCAGTGTAATAGTTTTTGAAAAAACGAATTGTTCACCGGCAACCAATGGTCCTAAAAGGGTTAAAGTCTTCAACTACTTTGTTCACCAAGAGATTATAACAATACAACACAAATTCTATCATTCAAAGGTTAATGTAAAAAAAAAAATTGTGAATTTCGGGGGTTTTGACTTTCAAAGTATCCAAACTATTTTTTGAGTAAATATATTTTTCAGTAAAGCTCCCTGGTAGATTTTTCAGTCGTATGGCTAGTTGATTCAGAGAACCCGAAATATTTTTTGATGCAAAACATTTTGCTTGAAGGCAGTATGGTATATTTTGTAACCATTTTCCCATTATGGTCTTCAGATATTAAATAATGACTTCATATAACGCTTTAAAGTGGGAGTGGGCAAGGGCTTTGAGAGGTTGGTGGATGATTTTTGTCCAAGAAATTTTGATTAAAGTTTTCGTTTTATACATGAAACGTTTAGGAATTAAAACAAACTACAATATAAATTTGTCCCGAACAGTAGTAAATCTAGGATTTGGTTGACTTTACTAATTTAAAACGTAACTGTACGACCAATAGGTAGACCTAAATTCGGTTAAAAAACTAGTCCGAAATTCAGATGAAAAATTATACCGAGAAAAGACCCAAGTAGAACCTAAAATAAATGAAAAATGCAACTTAAAATCAAACCAGAAATTATATAAAAACCACACCAAAATTCAAACCAAAAAGAAACCAAATTCAGACTAAAGCTATAAACATATAAATTACACTAAAATTCAAATGAAAAATCTAAAGAAAATTCAGCAGTTCAAAAAGAGAAGCGAAAATAAAGCCTTAAATCAATCCAAAAACAAAATAAAACTAAGACCAGAATACAATTTAAAACAGTGATCTAATATGGGTCTACAGATCAGATCATCAAAACAGACTTAAACATGGAAACAAAACAGACTGCTCCTCAAAAGTATCTATACTCTGATCTTGAAGTTAAAGACTTAATATAGTCTAAGTTTTAATGATAAACAGTAGCCTGCTCTCGGGATTCGCCAATGGTCTCGCATATACACAAATTATGTGTTTTGGGTTTTTCTCTTATAGCGGGAATCTCAGACGAGATAGAAAAAATATGAACACACGGTCATTTGATTTTATAAGGTACTAGCTGACCCGGCAGACGTTGTTCTGCCCTTTCTACGAAGAAGCGGGAAAATTGAAGTTTATTTCAATGAAGAAGAAATTGTTTAAAATTAAATATTGGTAATAACAATAATTTCATACGAAGAAAATTGACATTGACTTGCCATTACTGATGATGAGCCCGACCTCAAAACAATTACCAAAAACACTAAAAATAGTCAGAGGTTCATTTTTTTCAAATGATTATTAGTGGGAATTCGGGCCATGATAAGGAATGCAGGTCAGGAAAGGTCAGAACCCCAAAACCTTCCCCCTAAATACGGCCTTGCTCCCACCCATATTTTTGTTGTAGCATGGCATTGTTAATTCTCGTTAATATAACAATTTTCTCTATTGTGCTATAAATGGTTCTTGAGATATACCCAAAAAACTATTAGGATTGTATGGGAGATGCCACGCCCACTTTCCTAAAAACCATTATGAATAGCTATGATTCATCCTCCCGCCTAAGAAAATATATTCTGGAAATATGACTTCAATCGACCCAGTTGTTCAGAAGTTACACGATGTCATACACACAAAACTCTACGATTATATAAATAAAGATTAAAAATATCGCATTGCGTAATCCATAAATTAATTATTCTAAAAAATTTATACTTTCCTCCTTCTGCCCTCTTCCCCTTCCATGTGAAATTAACATGCCCTGAAATTATTATCTGGAAGAATCAGAGTCATTCAGTTCAACTTATTCGGAATGAGAAGAGTTCTTTGGAAGAAGTTCTTTTTTTTGGAAGTTCTTTTGCTTCAATTTCTTTAATCTTATTAATGACTTCTTTTTTTTAGTGTATTTCGTACATGTGGATATGCATTTAAGTGTGCTTGCACATTTAGCTGCTGTTGTTGCTACTACTGCCCCATGGCCAGTAGTGGCGGTGGAAATAGTGATGCGTCGTCGATGTTTGTTGTCGACAATGCCACCGCCGTCGCCGCCTCTTCAACTTGTCGTTTGCATTGCAAAGTAAGTGCAAAGTGCTTACATTTTTCTGGCAGGAAATGCATACCGCTTCCGGCTTTTTATGCCTTCGCTGTATTCACTTGGTTTTTTTCCCCCTTTTTTTTTAACGTATCTTCTTTTTTTCGTTTATTTTTTCGTTCATGAAAATATTATCATGCCAAAGTGTATTTTTTCTCTCGCTTTATAGATATTATCATTTTTGTGTGAGCATGAATGCATCGGTATGTGTAGTAGTTTTATGCATACATATATTTGTATGGTATATACACGTGTATATGTTTGTATATGTATTGAAAATGATATTCGCAAACGAACACTTTTTCGAGATTATTATGCTCGCCTTAGACTGAAATATACATTTACATACACACACATATGTACATACATTTAGATATACAAATAAGTAGCAGGCAGGCTAAAAAAAAAACAACTTTTCCTTGGCATCCATACAAGAGCCAACAACAACAACACCAACCAAAAAAGTGTCGAATTGACCAATTTTTGTTTCTTCTTCCTCTTTTTTTTTATTTTGTTTTATTTCCTTCTAGTAAATGCCATTTGCTAAGTATACAAATGTGGGTGTATATGTTTGTATGAAAGTGTGTGTGTGAAAGCGGCGTATGTGTAGTATACATTTATATATCTATAAATCTAATTTACAACTTCTAGCTTAATATGGTATTTCGAGTGTTTTCAACTTGATTTGATGTAATTTATCGAAAATTTATACAAATTTGCGCTTCATTTTTCTTGGCCGAAAAGTTTTTGTCAAAGTTTTGCTTTCACCCGTTGCCGTTTGCCTTTCTTCTTTATTCATTCATTCATTCATTTTCTATTATATTTTGGCCTTTTTAGCAAAACTTTTTTGTTGTTTTTGTAATTTGAAATTTGATATGTGGGTCACGTTAGTACGTGACTTATATAAAATGCAAATGAGCGCAAATGAGGAGTAGAAGTAGAAGAAGAAGATAAACTTTTCGAAGGGTTTTTCTATTTTTACTTGTACCCCCTACTATTTACTACTCCCCTTAAATATTCATTCAAAATAGTAGTGTGAATTTTTGAGTGCGAAATCTTTCTTTGAAATTTTTTGCTAAATTAGATAAGTTTTGCATGTTTGTTTTCTTAATTTTAATATTTTTTATATATTCTTTATTTAATGTTAATACTTTCAAGACTCATTTAGTTGAGTATTGAAGTGTTACAGAGAACGATTTTCATTTGTAGCGGCAAAGGAATAGGTAGTGATGATCTAGAGATAGCGGGTGCGGGGGTGTTTAGTTTATTGTCCCAATAAAATCTTTTTTTGATTCATGACCAATGATCAAAATGTATGAGATTTTTATCGCAGCGGGGAGGAGGTGGCGGGGGCTTACTCCAAAACACCCCCCTGGATTCATTAGCAAGTACGAGTATTGCTTAATTTTTCGTTAAAAATAGACTGACTCATGGATTGCTATATTGACTAGCTCACTAATTGACTAATTGATTGACCCACTATCTCACGGATTGATTCAATAATCGAGTCAGTGACTCACTGATAGACTCTTTGATTGATTCAGTGACTCATTCACTTCTCGACGCACTGACTGGTTTACGTACTAACTGATTAAGTTATTGACAGAATCACTGACTTTATGCTGACTGATTGTTCGATTGCCTCACTTATTGACAATCGTATTGCAAGCTCACCGAATGATTCTTTAACTGACTCACTGACTAACTTTCTGACAGATTCTATAATTCAGTGTCAGCCTCACAAATTTATTCACTGATTGATTCAGTGAGAGATTTATTGACTAACTCACTGATAACCACACTGATTGGCTTACAAGTTTGTTTACTGACTCTTTGACTGACTTACAGGCCGACCTTTTAACTATTTGGTAGGCAATTAAATCATTGGCAGCTTCACTATTTGACTCATTGAATGATTAATTGACTGACTCACTGATTGACACTAAATGATTGATTCATAAATGACGTACTGGGTGACTCATTGGCAGATTCTATAATGCACTGGTGGACTCACTGACTGCAACAGGGGCTTACTTAATGACTGACTTACTATCCAGCTTGTAAACAAACTCATTGACAGTTTCACTGCTTAGCTAACCGATTTGTTCATTGGCTGACTAACTGATTGACTCATTAGTTGAATCAGTGAATGAGTTGCTGGCTTACTCACTGATCAACTTATTAATTGAATTATTGGTTCGCTGACTGCTTCACTAATTCATTCCCAGACTGATCACTTAGATTAATTGGCTTACTGGATTACTCACCAACTGCGCGACTGACTGATTCACTCACTGACTCATAGACTGGCTCCCTGGCTGACTCCTAGACTTGCGAACTTGATGACTCACTGAACGATTCATTACTTAATTCACTCACCGTTTAACTTACTAAATGACTTACTGAGTAATTTAATGACTGACTCACTGATTGTCGTAGAAACATTCACATTCCCCCATAGACTAAGAAGAAGATAATTTCGAAAACTCCAAGGACAGAAAATGTGCGTGACATACTTTAAAATAACAATTAAAATTTGTATACAAATGCAAATTAGTAATTCTACTTTTTGAATAGGTATTGAGCTTTTATGATGAAAATAGGTGTGGCACTCATATACTCCCAATAGTATTGAGAAATGATTTGCACTTAATAGAGAGAAAGCCGACATAGCTAAGTAAATCTATTCAATTGATATTACATAATTATTGTTAAATATGACAGCTTGAATTTTCATTCTTTTCGGTACATTTCATTTTGTTGCAGTAGCAGCAGCAGTTTGTAGAAACACTTTAACCTGTGCAATGAGCGCACTGAGTGCAGTCGTGTATGCCGCAATCTATTATAACAGCATTTTCATATCATCAATATTTTCTTGTTACATTTTGTTCTACTTTTTTTTTTAAGTTTGAGTGTGTCATAATTCTCAAAGAATTTATTTTGTTTATGCGGCAGCAGCAATCAGAAAAACAACAACCACAATAGCAACAGCAGAGAATGACAAGAAGGGAGCTTGAAGATTGAAGTAGCTATAGCAGGCAGCAATAAAAGAGCAGCTAAAGCAAAAGCAATCGTTGGCATTAATCTCTCAATAAATCAATCGCACGAAAAAAAAATTTCATCTTTTGTGTGAAGCTGAAAGCTGAAGCAGCGCATTGCACACAAACACTTATTCACACACACACACACACACACACACATACATATATATATATGTATGTAGAAATCAAGTTTATTTGTTTTGGAGCAGCAGCAGCAGCAGGAACTATGTAGAGCTACATATATCTACAGCAAATGCTCATTCGTCTTTGTCAGCAGTGAGAGCGTGTGCACACCACGACATTCTTTACACATGCATACACACACACATAAACGAATATTATATTTCTATTGCGCTTTTCTTTTTTTTTGTTTGTTTCCTTTTTAATTCTTACTATTTCCACTTTATATGTGTATTTCTCTGTATAACGCAATTTCCGCTTCAACAACGGATGCCAACCATGACGACGTCATTGCCATCACCCGCGTCAGAAGCAGCAGCAGCAACAACAGCAGCTTCAATGTTGGCTTTGCTGCTTTCACCTCGACTGCGTCGTGCGTCGTGATGACAAATCGCATTCAGCTGCCTTCAAACATAAATTTTCCCATACAGCAGCAATGCGAAAATGACAAAAATAGTATAAACAAAAATCTCACTGGTAACACACACACACACATATATACATGTACCAAACCAAACCAATCAATGCTTCATCATCTCATAGCAAGTAAGATCAATTTCTGCACGCTGTTTTGTTCATAACATTGATGCATTTTGGTTTATTTCTTTTTTTACCTTTATTCAATTTTTTCCAATTTTCTTTATAATACTGTCTCTTTCTCTCTCTATCGCAGTCAAAGCTTTACACAGCTTTAACTCATACTCTGTCATTTTGTTTTTTCTTTTAGTGCGCGCTTGCACTTACATTTTTATTTATTTTTTTTTTTTGTGGCATTAATCTGATTGCATTCTCGCGTGCGAATACACACAATTTTAAGTGAAATGTTTGAGTGTGTGTGCATGAGAGGTGATGCTTTTGATTGTGTGTGTGTGTTTGTATACACTTGAGTGTATACGTGTTTGTACATTTACACTTTGCTCTATTGATACGCTGATGCATTACATTTTGATTTCTATATATGTATGCGTGCGTTCATACAAAAGAAAGGGAGTATTAAACTACTCCTCCTTTGTATGCTACTACGTTTTTATCTACTTCCAATTCTACTGCTCTTTTTTATAACACACACATACGTATATATAAATTCTTTTTAAATCAAATATTCCATTTGTCATAAAGGATTGAAAGCATCACTTATTTTTTACCTCCACTGTCACGTTGCCACTCTTTACTGTTGCTATTGCAAAACAAAGCGTGTGTTTGGATGTGTGTATTACGGTTATATGCAGACACACACATTCGTTAATATTACTACTGGTATCACTGTGTGTTAAGTGCAGCTTTTGTAATCAAAATTTTGTTTTCACTAGTAACTTTTTATTGAAGTTGTTGTCTTGTGCTCTTCTTTTTCTTCTATATATTTTATTTTTTGGTTAACGATGGCGATTGAATTTCTTTTTATGGATTAAGTTGTTTGATTGCAAATGTTAAAATGATAAAAAAGAAATTTATAATGAAAAGGGCGAGAAAAGAATCAAATATTTATTTCATATAAAAAGCATTGAAGGTAGAACAGACAGTCCAATAAAATCCAACCGAAACTAATTGAATCATAGTTAGGGGAAGGAAGTTTGAAACTCATACAATTATGCATCAATGCATCGATCAAAAAAATACCAAATAATAAAAAATCGAGAAAAGCTCGAGTTTAATGGTTCTCAAGTGATGGTTTTTGGCATTTATCTGGTGCTGTGTAGTGTGTAATTTTCTAACTTTATGTAATATTTATGTTACATGTTGAATTCTATACATTGAATACAAAATATTCTCAGTGATGCAAAAACTTTCGGAATGAGTCGAGTAGAACTTTGATTTGTAAACCTAATGGCACCTCCTAGTGATGACTATGCAAGGTATAATCTATATACGTTTTGAATTAAAATAACATTAGAACAACAGAGTACAAATGATTAGAATCGCATAATAAGACCTTCAACTAAAGCGACTTTAGCGAACAATGATTGTTTCAATTTTGTTTTGTGTATATAGTGCCACGCCTATTTATTCTATGCCCACCATTAGTACTATGCTTATCTACTCACAAAATTTGTAGATACTGTGGTAAGCTCTCAACCAAACCGCATAATGTAGTGTAATGCATAATTAATATCACTCATACGCACCCGTACACATACCAATAATTTCAGTTGAATAATTTCCATAATGTAAATGTAAGTAAGCAGGTAACTGCTATATAATTTATAATGTGAATACTAAAACATCGATAATAATAATAATAATCATTCATTCACTCACTCACTCATTCATGCGTTTACAACACAACACAAAACAAAAACAACATCAACTACAACTACAACATAATAAATAATACATTTTTAAAATTGTGAAATTTCAATTGTAAATAAGCAAAACATACAAATACAATTTACAAAATTAACAATTCACTCATTTTATCATTATTTTTAATTAATTATTAAAAAAAAAAAAATAAATAAATTCACATATGTTACATTACATACAAGTTTTAGAGCTAAATATTTCATGTTAAATAATTAAATGTGAATTTGTGTGTTTGCGTGTGTGGAAAAATATTTTCGTAACAAATTAATTGAAACATAATTACTTTATTTATATGTGCATACATGTGTCTAAATATTAATATGTATTCGAATGTTTAAGCTAGTGTGTATTAAATATAAATGCAAAATTGTTACAAGTATTAGTAGAAAATGATTTGAAAATATGAATTTGATCAGATAATTAGAGCGAGCGTCAGTCGCTTTCCTAATACCCAATTCCAATACCAGAGACTCAGCGAAATACACTTATATGAAAATTAATGCTTCATTTCACTTTTTGTATTATTTAGTAGAAATTTGTCTCATGTGACTTTTTGATATCACAAACATTTCAATTTACTAAATTGTCTGCGTGTGTGGGTAGGTGTGTTTGTGCATATATGTCTCTTTCAAATATATTTTTGGCTGCACATAAACAAAAAAAAAATGGTTTAAAATTCATTGAGCGTTTGGGGGTTGAATGCGGTTGCTGATTTTGTACACCTGTTTGTTAATTAATGTTAATGTGTTTTAAATTATGTATGTCTGTAAGTATGCGCATATTTATGTATTTATTATAATTTATCAAATTCAAATTTGTCAGTTATTAATGCAAAAATTAAATATTTTTTGGAATATATATATATATTTTTTTTTTGTGATGAAAGAGAAAATACTTAAGTAATTTTTAATTTAAATTAGTTGATTAGTATACACGAATAATTTGGGTTTGCTGGAATATAAGAGAAACGAGTAAAATAAGAAAGTGAGCAGAAGGTGAAAAATTTAGAATAAAGAAAGAAACTTACAGAAGGAATTAGAACAAGAACGAAAAAAGGTAACAAACGAGAATGAGAAAATTAACGAGATGGATGCGGAGATCGTAAAAACAATAAGAAAGGAATGAGAGAATAGATTAACTGGAAGAACTTGATGCTCGAAAGGAACAAGAAATGCAAGATCGAGTGCAACGAAATGAAAAAGAAAAAACTAGAAAAAAGAAACAGAAAGAGAGGAATAAATGACAGGCCCAGAGGAAAAGCGGGCTAAAAATTATATGAGAGTAAAAGTGAAATAATTTAATACCACAGTGTAAGAACGGCACAAGTAATACGGCTTAGAGTGAAAATGAAACGACTTAAATGTGAGGGCAAAAATGGTTTAATAATTCTTACATGGCAAAAACAGCATAGTGATTTATTCCATTTTTGTTCTGAACATATTTTGATTCACTTTTGCTCTGAACATATTTTGATTCGCTTTTGCTCTGAACAATATTCGTGTCAAATCGAATATAATTTTATATTAACTCTATGATCTAAGTCTTCGAGACTTAAACCTATTTGAATGCATCTCAACATTTTTAGAAATCGAAATTATACATATCCTTTTGTCCCAACTTGTGTGAACAGCTGGCTTAAGTATACTTACTTTGTGCGCTGAATCCAAATACGTAAAACGTATGACTTTCTACGTAATGCATTTTCAGTTATTTTTAGTGAATGCTTAATTTGAATATCTAACATGAAAGAGATTCATTTTCCCATGGAAAATAAATTTTTCTTTGAGGGGCATTGCCATTAAAAGAATAAGAAACGTAAGTGGTATATGCTAAACAGCAACGCAGGATGCCTGGGTTTAATACTTGACAAAATTGATAATATTTTACAAATTATAGAAATATATAACTTTTAATAGTTCTAACCACTATTTATGAACTCGTGGGCCTTCATTAGAGATTTGATAGTTGTTTCAGACAACTTTTTGGAACAGTTTGCCCATCTCCTTTTAAAATCTTCGATATTTTGGGACACCTTTTTTGTGCTCTTTAAGTTTCTATTCACAAGATCCCTATATCTCTCCCCTGGTCTTAGCTCCGGACAATTTGGAGGATTGGCCTCTCTTGGTACAAAAACTATGTTATTACTTTGGTACCACTCCAGAGCTTTCTTGCCGTATTGACATGATGCCAAATTGGGCCAAAAATATATGGACACTGTACTCTCTTTTGAAAGAAAGAAGTCTTTTTTTCAAATATTCTTTGTTGTATATTTCGGTATTTATAGAGTCCACTGTAACTTTTGACGCAACTGCATATAGCTTGCCATACCAGGAATTTTTTAGGAAATTTTGTCTGCGTTTGGATTCTGAATTGTTCTTCAACATTTCTTCGAGCATCAGCAACATAAAAATTAAGACCTGGAAGCTGCGTAAAATCTGCCAGTACATACCTTTCGTCGTCCCTTAATCAACATGAATATTTTTGTATGAAATTCGATTTTAATTTCCGAGCCCTACTTTTGGCTTCTACATTTTTTGCAGCATTCCTGTCTGGAATTTTTTGGACTTTGTATGTTGCATGACCAGCATTGGCTTTAACTTTTCGCACCAAATAGTCAGAGCACTGGGCTAACCGGGCATATGCTTTCTATTTTCTTGGCTTTCCCAATATCATGTGATCCTTGTTTTCTTCCCGAACCAGGTTTCCTATCGATGGTCAAATTCTTCTGAAACTGTTTAATAACATTGGAAACAGTTTGACAGCAGACCTTCAATTATTTGGCCAATTTTTTGTAGGACCAATTTGGATTTTTTTGGAAATTTTTAATAGTTTTAAGACTTACTTCTTTTTCTTCACTTATTTTGATCAAACTCACAATAAATCAACATGTTTGTCATTAAAAATAACAACTGACATATTTTTCAAAGATAACTAGATCAAAGAAATTTTTAAATTTTACACTCAAACAAATTATTGGGTAAAACGTGTGTTAAGAGTTTTTCAATCTCACTCCTTAGGTTCTTAATGGGCTGTCGTCCATTAAAAGATCTGTTGATTTCCATGGTTTTTCAGATTCTGCCTTATTTCTAGTGAATTTGTTCAAAAAAATTCCTAAAACTCATAGTATGTCAAATCTATGCAATAATTTTTTTTTACTTTTTTTAATGGGGTTAATAAAGTTCAGAATAAAATAAAATATTTCTCGTTATAGCTGTCCTATTATTGTTTAAAAACCAGTGCAATCATTTATCTTTTCTAATTACTAACTCGTAAATTAATTAATAGCAAAAGCTTTAACTTAAGTTGATAAGTACGCTAAGGCTTAAATTACCAACCTTGTCAGCCATGAGCATGAGTAATGAAATTGAGTAAATTTAGAGAGAAAAGCTACTAAATAATCGAAGGTACCGCATATCCACCATTTGAAAGTAGGTTAGAAAACTATGTAGGTAAAAAAATAAGTGGGCAAAAAAAAAAAAATTAACTAAATAAAAACTTAATGAAACCACATAAATGCAGTGATGCATAGCTCGCAAATATGCAACACTATTTTTTTAATTCACATAGCTTTTATTTTACACTTAGGTACTTGTAATTTTACAAATGAATGCATATGAAAAAAAAAAAATATATATAACTGAGTCAATTTTGTTAAAATAAAACAAAAAAAAAATTATAAATATTTAAATATATGTATGGGTACAAGCAGCGGATCCTATGGGGGCGGATAAGGATTGAACTCATTTCCATAGTTGGTCATTAGTCGAAAAAATTAAAAACCCCCTTTCGAAACCCCTGAGTCGGGTAGTGAGCATATGTATGTATTTGTGGACATTATACAGGTACATTCACACGCTTGGGCATACAGAAACATACACAAACATATATAAATATACGAAACTGCATTGTGGTTTTAGCTCTAACAAAATAATACACTTCCGGTAGTGGTAGTGGTAGTAAGTAGTAGTAGTAGTAAAAGCAGTAGTTGTTGTTGCAAGCGTTGGTGCTGCTATTGTTGCTGTTGATTTTTTGTTAGTGTTGCTTTCTGCTGATGCATTCATTTAAAATTACTCTACACGATTCGCATGTAAAATTAATTTTAGAATGTTTAATGAGATTTTAATTAGGTTTTTTCATAGCGCGCTTTCAATTCTTAGTGTTCAAATGTGTGTATGTGTTGGTTTTTTTTTGTATATGTGTAATTGTGTGTGCCCAGTTTTTGTGGTTGTTGGTCGCGGACAGCATATTTAGTTACTATAACTACTAAAGAGTACCACTGCCACTTCCACAATTACTACCACTCACAATTACTACCCATAACTACTACCCCTTCCAACTACAACCCCTAACTATTACCACAACTACTGTTCTACGAGTATGTATGTAGAAATGTGAATGAGCTGGCTCATCGTTGTTCATGCAAATGCCATTTTCCTATATACATACATACATGTATATGTATGTATTCATGACGTATAATGTGTTGGTGCTGTTTTCCCTGCTATAGTGTTGGTTGGTTGAATTGCTTGGTTAGTTCTGGTAATGGTAGCAACGTGTGGTTAAATGAGTTTGGCTTCAAATAAAATTAATTCAACATTGTATGTTGTAAATAAATCGGCAAAAAAAAAAGAAAATAGAAAAATTCAAATATTTAGCATAGTAAATGAGCTTATGTTGAAAAATTAGAAACTTAAAATTAAAAGTTTTGTAAATTAAAAGTTGCGCAAGTATTTGGAACGAGTTTTGTTTCGACTACTTGTAAAACGACAAATGTAAATATGTAAATTGAAAATGCGAGTGCAGTAAACATTAAGCAAATAACACTTTGTGGTTATGTTTCTAAAACAACAACAATATTGCCTAAATCAGCTATAAAAACTATTATTTACTTATAAGTGCCACTGTTGTAAATTGAATACCCTACACATTCGGAAATAAAATTTAAGTATATCGGATTAACAGATCTAGTTTTTGGATATATAAATGAAGTTAATTTTTAACACCCTTCTTCCTTCATCGATCATTAAACATGAAACACAAGATAAAAAAAAAATACTAGAGCTACTTAAATCACTTTCAAGGAACTTTACTCAGCTTTAAGCTCCTTCTCAAATACCTGAAAAAACTTAGCAATCAGGCAGGCAATATCTAAAACAATATTATCAACCTGCAGCAGGAGAAGGATACGCACTGAGCTACAAAAACCGAGGAGGTGAAATTAAATTCTAAAATACTCGAAAAAGATTTTAGTTTTGATGCCCCTGCAACTGTTGAGACGTAAATCGTACACACGCTTAACCACTAGCGGTCCAGACATTTCCGAAGGGGACATCAGGGTTTATCCCCAAATCATCCTTGAGTACCGATAGTGAGCATAATTATGAAGTTTGTTGAAATCGTCAAAGCTTACGATTTCTGATGAATTTAGGAAACATTTTTAAACTTTTAAATACTTAAAAACTTTTCAAATTTAAATCGCTGTGTATCTCGTTAACTAATCATGGTCACGAAATAATTTTTACAAAAGCAAAGTGCTGCATTTCAGCTAACGGTAAATTTACAGTTAAGTAAAGATTACAGTCAAAAGTTTAAAGTGTATAGATCTAGTCACTAGTACAAATTTGATTCTTGACGAGTGCGAGTAACAGTATGGCGTCGAAAAAAGTAAAAACTCGAGAATCAATAATTGACATTTATTCGGAAAACAACGCACTTTCATATGCTGAAATTGCACGACGCGCTCATGTCTCAAGAGCGACTGCTAGAAACGTGTTTTTAAAATTTGTAAAAGATAAGACCATCAAACAAAAGAAACGTGGTGGTAGAAAAACTCGATTTCAAGATCCAAATTTAGTGAAGAAAGTAATGAAGTAGTGGAAACAGCGACCAAACCAATCAGAACGGGATATTGCAAAAAAAATTAACATATCGAAATCTTTCGCACATAGAATTAAAGTCCGACAAAATCTTCATTCGTATAAAGTACAAAAAGTGCCGAATCGCAATGATTTAAGTCACGAAAAAGCAAAATCAAGAGCACGTAAATTGCATGACAAACTCTTAAGCGGCTATAGCGGTTGCGTCAGTATTGATGACGAAACTTATGTAAAAGCAGATTTTTCACAATTACTCGGAAAAAAATATTATGTTGCATACATCAAAGGAGGTGTAAAGAAAATTTTTAATCATCAAAAAACTGAAAAAATTATGGTGTGGCAAGCTATATGTTCCTGTGGCCTTAAGATAAAACCGTTCATAACATCTGGTACCATAAATTCCAGAATTTCTATTGATATGTGCCTCAATCGGGTCTTGCTGCCTTTTTATAAAAAGCATACAGTTCCAGCTATATTTTGGCCAGATTTGGCGACTTGCCATTATTCTAAAGAAACGTTGGCATGGTATAAAAGCAACAACATCAACTTCGTACCAAAGCAGTTCAATCCGCTCAACTGCCCGAACTGCAGCCGATTGAAACATACTGGGCTATAATAAAACAAAAATTTAGAAAATATTACAAACCTTCAAAAAATATATCAGACTTTTCAAAAAAGTGGCAGAAAGCTACAAATAATTTTGGAAAAGCACCAATGGTTGAAAAAAATCTTTTACGTTATCTGAAAATAAATAAAATTAAAAAAAAATCTTTATAGTTGTTTTTTTTTTTTCATTTTTAGAAATATAGAAATAATAAATCAACATCAAATTTTCTTGTTGATTGAAAAAAAATGGAATTTAGTTCTAAGGCGATCATTGAAACCCAGAGCTTAGATATTTTTCATTCCTTGTCATTACTTCAAATTTCTTATGACTGCTGTCTTTTATTATCTTAGATTGCCAATGGCTGTGTTCGACCAGCCATTTGGTTGAAAATCCCCCACTTAATAACCTTGTATCTGACTGTCTCAGATATCTTATAAATACATTTATTGCTTTTGGTTACATTTACCAATCTACTACACGATCAGAGAGAGAAGAGAGATAAACTTTTATTTTAAAATGATTGCACAGAAGACACAGATTTAAGTGAATCGTGAATCTACCTTAAACTTCCGCTAACAACCTTCTAGCAATTCCACTAATATATTTGACTCTTTGTAGTTGCCTCAGACTACTTTTTTGCTTCTAATTACCTCTTTTGGCTCTTGACTATATAAATATTTCATGCTGGCAATTATACCTCGAACCTCCTTCAATTGTCTCTAACTGTCTCAGATTCGACTGCTTAAAACTTCGTCATTCCATACTCCATTTGACTTTTCCCTCTTGAAAGCTCTAATTACCATTTATTTCTGTTGGCTGTCTGTTAATACCTGTAGATGACTCCAAATGCCTCTTGCTTTTTTTTTTAAATTTTTTATCCCCTGATTTCTATTTTCTTCTCGTTTTGAAATTTTTTGCCTCCATTTTGCAATCTTTTCCTGCTAGTTTTCAATTTTCTTCTGATTTTTTTAATTTTTTGTATTCGCGTTTAAATTTTTTGTATCCAGTTTTTTAATACATTTGTGTTTGTTTTTATTATTTCGTTCTGATTTTTTGCTGTTTTCAATTTTAAATCAATTTTTTAATTTTTTTCCCCCCGGTTCTAAATTTTTGTGTTTTTTTCATTCCCCGATTATCATTCGTTTTTAAATTGTTTGCCTCTTTTATTCCACTTTGATGCCGCTTTTCCAATTTTCAACTTAAGTTTGACGATATTACTTGCCCCGTTTTTTATTTTTGTCCACTGTTTTTAATTTTTTGTCCCCCTTTTCTATTTTTTGTGTCCTTATTTTAATTTTTTGTCATTTTTTTTTTTACTTTTTGTATTTTGTTTTTCTTTTTTTGGCTTTTTCTTCAATTTGTATCCTTAATTTTGAAATATTTGTCCCTTGATTTTGTTCCTTAAAATTATTGTCTCTTTTATTACATTTGTTTTTAATTTTTTGTCCACCCTTTTCTATTTTTTGTGCCCTTATTCTAATTTTTTGTCTTTTTTTTTTCTTTTTACCTTTTATCTTCCTGCTGCTTTTTTCAATTTTTATCCTTAGTTTTGAAATGTTTGTCCCTTGATTTTGTCCCTTAAAATTATTGTCTCATTTTTATATTTGCTTTTAATTTTTTGTCCACTCTTTTCTATTTTTTGTGCCCTTATTTGAATTTTTTGTCATTTTTTTCTTTTTAGCTTTTGTTTTTCACTCCCTGTTGCTTTTTCCTCAATTTTTTTATCTTTAGTTTAGAAATGTTTGTCCCTTAAAATTATTGTCCCTTTTATTATATTTGTTTTTCAAGTTTTTGATACTAGTTTAGAATTTGTTGCGTCCTGTTTTTTAAATTGTTTGTTCCGACTTCTCTTTTTTCTATTTCTCATTAGTTTGTCCCCGATTTCCAATTTGTTCTGCCATTTTTTCAATTCGCTACTACTATTGCCTCCAATTGCTTTTAAAAACCCCTCATTTCCTTTGGCTGCCTTTTATTTTTTCTGAGTGGCCAAAGCTGCAACAAATTTTGCAAAACGATTTTTTCCCCTGAGGTTGAAGTCCAAATTTAGAATTCGTAATCCGTGGTTTTCTGGCACACCTCCGAAAACTCTTTTCTGAAGCTTTCTGGAGGTGTTGATTGCCATGGCTGGTTTCTAGTTCATTGAGATTTAGATTTATTTTGATTTTATGATGCTTTTATAAAATTCTAATAAGTATTCGATTTTGTTAATTTAACTTAAAATTAGTTTCGTTAAAAAAGTTTGGTTTGGAAGTCTCATCTCGGATTCAATCTGAATTATAATTTCTTTGATTGTAGCGCACACACTCAAAACCATTAACAAATATAAAATAAAAAATTATTACAACTTAAAATTTGTTACAATTTAAATAAATGATACCACATTTAAATACAAATACCACAAGAGGCAGTACTTCATTTACTGTTACTACTTGAGATAACTATGTGCACAGGCATAGAATGAACTCATAGTAAAAACAACAAAACAAAACACTTCAAATTAAGTGGAAAAACAGTGTGGAAAATCCCAAAGAGAAGTAGTGCAGAAAATTACTTTATATCCTCATTTGCAGTTCAGTTGTTGTTGCTGTTGCTGCTGCTGCTGCTGCGCAGAAAATGATGCCATGCTCAAATTAAATAACTACAATATCTCAAAGTATATAAATATTCGAAAAACCAAACTAAAACTTAAACCAAACCACTTTAAATTTGTTTACGCGAAAAACTACTTACTTACTTTAGTGATTGAGCGAAAGGAAGAAAGAAAAAGAGACAGAGAGAGAGAGAGCGAGAGAGGGGGGAAAAGAGAGAGACGAAGTAAAGTTGAATTAAGTGTGTATGTGTAGAAGAAGAATGAATACAATTTTATTGAAAAACCGCTTGAAACTGAAACTTCAAAGCCTCTAAGCACGAAAATTAATTAAACTTTATTTTAGCGGCAGCACCAACAGCAGCGACAGTGAAAACGAAGCAACACGAAGCGATCGTATTACATCGACAATGTTGGTAGCAAGGAATAAGCTCTATTTCCGTTTCCGGTTTTATATTACACTAAAAAAACTATACATACACACACATACAGTTTTACAGTAGGAGACAGCAGCAGTTGCTATTACTAGAACTAGAGTATTAATAAGAACAACAACAAAAACTGTGTACCATTTCTGAAATGCAGTTACAGCGACGCGTTACTTCACCGGGCGAATGGAGGCTCTGAAAATGAAGCAGAGTTGAAAATAATACCGCAATAATGCCGCACCCAATTTTTTACGCCCACAAACACACACAGCAGAGCACATAGAGTAGAGAGCAAAGACAGCGCAGCGAGAGTGCAAAGCCTAATGAAGTTATTCGAGACTTGGGAAGGCGTTAAACTGGAAATTGTTGATTTACAACAGAACTATGGTTGCTGCTGCTTGGTGCTGTTATTGCGGCTGTACGCTGCTAAAAACTAGTGACTGAGAAGAAAATGCAGCGCACTCGAAATGTGGATAATTTTAAGTAAAACCACACACACACACACACGCACACCTAGAAAACACATTTAAAACACTATTCACGAAAAACCTCTGCAAATTAAAAAGTTCCCGTAAATTAAGTATATAAATTTTTTTTTTATTTTTAGCGCGTGAAGATAAAATAGAAAACCTTTTAAAAAGAAGAATTGTAACTAGCTATGAAGCAATAAAGTCACAAAAGTAAAAGTAGATTAGTTTTAAATATATTTTTTTGGATTATATCTCTCTTAATTCAAATACAACAGAAGCAACTGAAAATGCAGAAGTGGGAATGGAAACGAAGCATAAACCAAAATAACCACTTGCAGTAGCAGTAAAATTCAACAAACGTAATAGAAAATTACTTTATTTACAACTCTTTCCTTAACCACAGCAGTTGGACTAAGGATAAGTGAAGTTGCGTTTATGTGAATTAACTTTACATTCAACATTTTTTTTTTATCTACAAAATAAACTCTTTAATTTGTGTATTCATAGTAGCTCAAATATATTTAAAAAAAACTCTTTCTGCTAGCCAAGGTTAGGTTGGAGTGGCAGCCTTCTGCTTGAAAGCACACTTAAGCACATTTAGGCTCATTGTGATACCACAGTACGGCGCGACTCCCCCATTTACGGATTGGAGAACCATGAGGATTCCATAATGAATCTGGCTATGTCCTATTTAACAATTGAAGAAAGTTGAGCCCCGGAGTTTTAGTCTCCTCCTAGCCATTGATGGGCATTCGCATATGAAATGGATGACTGTTTCTTCCTCCTCCTCAGAGTCGCAGCCCCGACAGAAGTCATTGAATGGCAGTTCTAGTCTTGCAGCATGTCTTCCCATTATGCATATCCCGTGAGCACCAAAGACATTCTGCTAAGGTTGAGTAGCTGTCTAGCCAAAGTAATTCGCATTCTTTGAACGGAAACAAGAAGTATTCTTATTAATTGTGAAAATTATAAAATATAACAACAATTTTTTGTATTTTGTTATAGTAAAAAGTTGAAAAAAAAAAATACTAAAAGCTGATTTAATTTTGTGCTGGTTTGGTTTTGTTCAGAAATAATCTAAAAGTTTTACACATTCACACACACAGACACACACATACAAATACTTACCCTCGAAAACTCGTAAGCGGATTATAAATGCACTTTCTAAAAGTGTAAAACTCCCTAAAGCATAATAGCATCTTAAATAACTCATACCGCTGGATATGGGCAAACACACACATAACATAATTATAATCTGTGTGTCTTGTACACATACACATACATAATTCTTACCAAAGTATAATAAAAAATAAGTAAAATACAATACACGTTTCTGCAAAGCTTGTGTGTATTTTTACTATGTACTTTCATGTTTGTTATGAAAGAAGCAGCAGCAGTAACAACAATTATGCAGTAACAAATAGTGGAACAACAGTAAACTGTTGTTTTTTTACCTGTACTGAGGTAGTTGATTTTCTGTGCCGCATAAAAATGTGTAAAATAAAACTTGCTTGCTTTTTCTAAATGCGTATTTATATATAACTTAAAGAAAAACTCTGAAAAAGAGAAGTAGAAAGTGTAAAAAAAAAAATAATTAAAAAAAGAAGAGTAGAGGAAGTAGAAAATGAAAAGGAAAAAAAAAAGCCAGTTGTAAAAACAAAAATAGAAACACAAACCTCTGAAAATGGAAAAGTTTCTTACGTTTTTAATATTTTATATTCGTGTGTGTTAAATAGAAAAATAAAAAACATTAATCAAAAATTAGATTAAGTAGAAGTTTGTAATTACAAACACAGTCGCAGTTGGTCATTTTTTTTTCAACAACTTCATCACAGATCTGTACTTCTTTTAAAGTATAAATGCTTCTCCGTTTGTGTTTAGCTGAGACTTTGAAAAAGTTGCGATATACATTCAGAAAAATACATAAAATAGTAAATTGTAGGCAATTGATGTGAAAAATGGTAAAGTGTACAACACTTAATGTGCAAAATTTAAACATTTGATAAAAAAAATTATGGTAAAATGTACACATTTACACATTTAATGTGCAAAATAGTAAATCGTGCAATGAAATTGTACAATTTACACATTTAATGTGCAAAAAAAAAATTTCGATGTACACATTTTATTGGAAATTATAGCAAAATGTACACATTAAATGTGTAAAAATTAAAAAAAAAAACCTGAACAAACATGCACTTTTTTACTGCACTAAAGTTAAGCAGTCTATAAATAAATTTGTTTATTTTAATATAACATTTTTTAAAGTGTAAACGGTAAAACAATATGCAGCAAAAATAAATTTTTCTCGTCCATATATCGATGCACTCTGGGGCCGCTCCATATAAGTGAGTGCTCAAAATTCTAAAATTAGTTTTTTTCAAACAAACTCATTTGAGCTATATTTTTTAAGTAAATTTTATATAATTGAACCCATTGATGACCACAATTTAACCCATTTGTGGTCAAAGTAATATATGGGTTACTTTTTTTCACAATTTTACACCAAACTCATTTAAATATAATTTGTAAAGTATATTTGGAATGATTTAACCTATTAGTGACCATTATTTAACCCATTGGTGACCAAGGTAACATCAGTTTAACAAAATTTTGTATTCTGAAAAATTCTGTACAATTTAAAGGAAGCTTCCATAGTCAAACCTTTGAGCTACGTGTAGTCACCAATTGGTGAAGGATTTTTTTTTTTTTTCAAAATAAAAAGTTTAATTAAATAATACAATTTTGTTTAGTTTTATTTTGGTATAGCCACAGTGTAATCTTTTTCAAAATTATATTATAAAATCAAGTAAAACTACCTAATTGCATTAATACAAACTAAAAATTAAATATGAAATAATAGATAATTAAAAAACAAATCAGGAAAAATTCAGAAATATACGATGTAAAAGATAAAAAAAATTATAATAATTGAACTATTTCAGCTCCTAATTGCTAATCAGCTTCTAGTTCTATATCAGATGTGTTTAAGCCTAGCTCCACTTCCAACATATCAAAAAAAATTGTCTTGTATAGTGATCAAGCGGCACGGTACGCATGCAGCTTATTACAGGGTCAGAGGAAACTAAAAATGGATTGAAAATGTCTTCTAAATCTTTACGGATAACTTAAAAAGTTAACTTTTTTATAAAAACAGGAAAAACCTGTATACTTTTAATTTATTCTTAAACAAAATCAAAAGCTTTCTTTTTAAAAAAAAGGAGGCAATTTTTTTAAAACCATTTTATTTTCAAACGGGCAAATTGATTGGACTTTTATCTTCAGATTCTACCGAATGTTCGAGTATTATTGTGGTTTTAATACATCCCCAATTACTTTGCCCGTTCGAAAAAAATTTATGTTAAAAATTTACTTTAAAAAAATTTGAGATAAGTTCGAGTTTTTGCAAAAAAAAAAAAAAAAAAAATTGGTAATTATTTTCATAATTTTTGAGATAGCTTTAACGAAAACTTTGTAATAGCAACACAAAATTCATGAAACATTGATTAGGTTGATCATATTAAAAAAAATGGGAAACATTTTTCCAGTTTGACACTTCATATCTCCTATACTATAAAAGGTAGAAAGCTAAATTCTCTTCTATCGATGCACTAATTCTTTTTGAATATAATGGCGTTTAAATTTTTTTTCTAAACTCATTTTTTGAAAATCAACTTTTGAGCCACTTATATGGAGCGGCCCTAGTGTGCGATGCAAGAAATGTTTCAAACTAAATTTGAATCAGTGATCACGGATCTGAAGACGTTTCTTTTCGCAGTTCCTTGTGTTTCTGCAAACCCGTTAGTTCTATTGAAATATATCAGGAAAACAAGGATCGTGCCAAAATACGACTTATTTTAAATATTAGGTAAAGTTTTGTTATTTAAGATAAATTTATTCCCTAAAGGGGAAAACCACGCTAGAGGCTTGAAAGTCATGCTTATTTCAGGAATTTCGTTCAGATATATAACTGAATAAATAGAAACTCCGATTAAAGCAGTGTATTAAACATGAATTGAAGTGTGCACAAAAAGTTTGTTATTATAAAAAAAAAATACAAGCTGCCGTTTGCTAGAAAAATCGCTGCCCCACTTTTCTACCAGATGATTTGGGAGCGGGGCTCATACCTCCAAACCCATTTGTCCTAGAAGCAAAAACAATCTAGAAGCTTAAGTCTAGTCAAAGAAGTAGAATCTTTTTGATTTCTATATTCTTTAATAAATGGCGATTATTTAAAATAAAAGTATTGGTTTTCAGGTAAAAATTCCATATAATTTTAAAAATGTTTAAAAAATCGCGGAAATTCTACGTCAAATTTCAAATCGGTCTATTGAATATTGAGAGAGTTCTGAGTCTGAGCCCAATCTTTAAAACATCGTTTTGAGAATTGGTTCCTCTTCGGTTCTACCTGATAGATTTTCCAAAAAAAAGTCTAGAGTGGTGTTGCCTCTTAAAGAACTCTGACCACATTGAATATTACAATTTTTAATCCTACATCTTCCGGTTTCTTGCATCCTTCGCAGTTTTTCTAAATGAGAATACAGAACAATCAGTTGAAATAAGATACAAATATTCTTGGAGAAATATTCCATGTAACAAAAGAAGACGAGGAGAGGAGGGAAATTTTTTTCGAATTGAAATTTCGAGAACCACTAGAATTGAATATTTTTTGGATTGAAGATTTGCGAATTAATGCAAGTGAAAATTGTTTCAATTGAAAAATTGAGAGTTAATGCATATACAAGTTTGCTGCATTTATTTTTCTATAAAGCAAATTTTTTGCATCAAAGAGCATAGCCGGGTTTCCATGTCAGAAATGCTCCCAAACCGAATAAAGTTTCGCATAGATCCTTTTGAAGCACTTGATTTAAGAATGATTTGGCTTAATTTTCAGACCATTTCGAGTTTTTCGCGTTTTTCAGCCTAACTAGTCACAGGAAAAATCTGAAAAAATTCACAGTGATTTTTTGGTTTTGTAGACACATTCGGAATTTTTTCGCGAATTTTCCAACGCCAAATTCGCGATGAAAACAATCGCGAAACTTTTTACATGCGATTTTTTCATACTAAAAATAGGTTTACTACTCTGATTTTTCTTATGTAAATAAGTCGCTTCCGAATACTCATACTCCAATTTTTTCAGATTTTTGTAAGATGTGGACGGGGGTCCCAAAAATTAAAAAACGAAATTGCCATTTCATATGAAATGCCATAAGGCCATGAAAAATTTGCTTGCAAAAATTTTTTTTTATGAAAACTCCAAATTTTTTTTACCACCCGTTGAGTTATGGTTTCTGCATTATTCTGGAAAAAGTGTACCTCGTAGGTTATTCCGATGTTTTGGGACCCCCTGTAATTTTTCATGGTAATGATGAAATCAAAACAAAGAAAAAATGCCCAAAATTATACAAAAAAATAAAAATAAATAATCAAGATGATTTAAGAATTCGATTAAAGATTCTTTAAGAAATTGAAAATAATTTTTGAAAAACTTGAGCCACAATATCATAAAAATTAATAAACTAATTAATAAGCTAATTAATCTAATTCTTCCAATCGCTTCATGTAAAATTGTTAATAAGCCAACAAAATTTCAAAAAAAAAGTTTGAATTTGTCAAAACTCAGCGCGGGTTGTCATGCGTTAAAGGCATAAAATCTAAGGACATTTTTTCTACAATAATTTCCTTAAAAAAAAATAATATAAAAATATAAAAATATTCAAAAACCTTAAAAACCTCAAATTATTAAAATCTTTTCCGTTCCACACACACATATGTATATACCTACATAATGATTTTCTTTCCATTTTATTTAATATTCTTTATATTAAATCATTCTTGCATGTCATTCAACATCATCGATTTTATAATTTTATGCCATTCATATCATTCATTTATTCATTCATTCCTTCAGTCAATAACTAAATACGTTTGAAAATCATCATCATCATACCTACGAAAATCCTTTCCATACATACACACAATAAAGACGACATATATGCTTCACATATAGTCAAGCTTCATACTTCCGCTTGATGTCAAGGACATCAACGTCAATCGTGCATTTAAGAATTCCATTCGTTTTTTTTTTTGCTTTTACTGTGCATATTTACATTTATTTTTATATTTTCTGGTTTTCCTCCTCTTTCTTCTTATTACCTTTCAACTTACTATCAAATATTATTTTATTGACATATAGAAGAAATAGCAGCAGCACCAGCAATAAAGAAAAACCGGTGACTTGTTCCCTTTCTCTCTCTGTGAGTGTGTATAAACTTTTATTCATTCTTGCATTCAAGGCAAATTTCCTATGCCACACAAATATTTTTTGGTTGTCCTTCTTTTTCTTTATTTTCATTTTTTATATTTTTATTTTTTTTATTTTTTTAATGTCAATATGACAGTTTATGTTATTAGGGTATTTTTTGCATAAATGTGTGATGTCCGTTTAATAAATGTGTTTGTATATGTGTAGATTGTTTTCTTGGCAGAAATTCAGAAAATTCTAGTACACGCACGAATATTTGTGTGTGCGTTTGCATGTGAATCTCCTGTCCTCTTGAGATAATTTAATGAGCGTTGAATATAATCTACTTATGTACACTCGTATGCTCTTTTGTGGTTAGTTAAGTTTTACTTTAAAAGAAAACTTATCTACATATATACACTTTCATGTACACACACTTATACAAAGCACGCATGTGTGTGTTTATTTATATAAATTTTTTTTTTTTTTTTTTTTTTTTTGTTTATGAATTGTAAGGAAGTTAAAGTGGAAATGTGTAATAAAATTTAAAGCTCATAACAATTTTGGTCAATTTCATGATTATAATTTTGTGGTTGGTTTGGCAATCCATACAAGTTTATAAATGTAAGCTTATTTTGATAAGGATTTGTTGAAAGTGGCATTACTTAAAGAGATTGAGAGTATTTCTATTTAATTCAAGGATTCAAAAATTTATTCGAAGGAAAAATTAGTAATTATTCGTGAAAATGTATTGAGAGTAATTTAAAGTTGGATTTAGTTTGATTTGCTTTCTTAAAACTAATGCCAATGCAAATTTACTACACCAAATTAGTAAGAATAAATGCAAACGTTAATTTTATGCATTGAAGATTTGATAAGAAAATAAAATTAACTGGCTTAATGCTAATGCAAATCAATTGCATTGAATTTTTATGAACAAATGCAAATGAAAATTTATTGCATTGAATTATCCACAATAAGTGAAAATATAGTGCATTCAATTTATGAAAATTAACGTTACAAGACTAAACTTTCACAAGTCACTACCAGAGGGTGCTTTCGAGTAAAAGATTTGAATTCAACCTGAGTTTTGAAAGCTTCCGCAAGAAAACGCCTCCCGTTTCTATGGTCGCTGTAAGGAGAGCTTCATCAGAGCTGTAATAACAGCTCCATTAGATAATATTTAAGATTTTCACAGCATTACAAAAATTTGATTGATACATAAGAAATGTATAAGTTCAACAGACTATCGAGAAAAAAAATTCCTTTTCACACATTCTAAAATTCTAATTTTAGCATAACGTCGCCAGAGAATTGATTTGGCGTATGTGTATAAATATTCCTATGCCTATAAGCCAAATCAATACTCAGGCGACGATAAAAGTTTCATACTTTCTCATTGAATATTTCCTGAGAAGGAGGAAGAATTTGAATAAAGTCACCAATACTAGGTAGTGGGTAGAACTTTTTTCTGGGATTATATTAAGGCAAAACTTGAGTAAACGAGTGAAATGAGGAAAAAGAAGAATTAGAACATTAATTACGATGAACTCACTATGTATTTTCTCAACTTAGTCTCAATTTTTCTACTATAACAAATTTATAGATATTTACTTACAATTCCAAAACACTTCCATGGTTTAATTAATTTACTTACCCCAAGAGTGGGAGAGGGGTAGGGAGATTCGGGGATAAAATGCCCTCTCTTTCTACTTTTGAATGATTCTTTTGATTCTTTTATTACAGCCATTGGCCACTTCTAAATCAATGCTCACAGTCAGTATTTAAAATGATTCCAATTAGTCAAAATTCAATAGTAATACTTTTAAATTAATAAAAAAATACTGTTGAATTAAAAGAAAATACTGTTGAATTAATGAAAAATACTGTTGAATTAAAAGAAAATACTGTTAAATTGATAGGAAATATATATTAATATTTAAATTATTGAATCAATATTCACACTATTATCTCTTCATATGACGATTTCCATTCAATGAGCTTTTAAAATTAAAAAATTCCAAACAAATTTGTAACTATTATTTTAAATGAAAAATTTGTATCGTTTTTTTCCCTACCTCCACATTTTAAATTTACTCAGTTTAATCCAACAACAACAACAAATAAAAAACAAAAACTGTAACAAAAAAAAAAAATGAAATTTTTCCCCCGTAAAACAAAAGAAGAAAGAAAAATCTGCATTATCGCTAAAAGTCAAGATTTAAAACTCAAAAGTTGTGGTGCACAATCAAGCGTACCACCAGCCGGCAGCATCACCACAAACAATACTTACAATGACAACACGACAAACAAACAGGAAATGCTGCCATCTTTATCGCCACCACAGCCGCCATTACCAATACGGAGACGGTAACGCTAACGATTGACAAAAGCTATGAAAAGAAAAAGTAAAAAACTAACGACAATGACGACGACGAGGATGACAAGAAAAGGATTGTGGTAAATCATGGAAACCAGATGAAGAAAAAGAAAAGAAAAAAAAAAACAATAAGCATTAAGAAGAAAAAAAAGAGTGCAGAAATAAAATGTATAGTTGAATGAGAGGGGGGAAAAAGAAGAAAAAAAAACAAAAAACGGAAAAGGCTTGGAAAAAAAAAGCTGGCAATCATAGCTACAACAACAGGGAGAACTAGGGCAACAACAATATTTCAGCATACTATTGCGCGAAATGTAATAGAAGCAACAAAAACAACCTAAGCAAAAAAAACTGACAGCAGCACAGTGGAATTGTCAATGGGCAACAACAACAACAGCCTGCAAAAAAATAAAGGAAGTAAAAAATAAATGCCAACTTCAGGTATATCAGTTAGTAAGCAAGCAAACCACCATAGATTAGAGTAGAAAAAGCAGCAAAAACAAAAACAAAAAGGAGAAACACAAGATGCCTTTGAAAGCAAGGCAGTGAATCAGGCGGAGGAAAGTACATAAGAGATGCATAAAAAGTTGGCGATCGAGTGAAGGAAATGCGCAAAAGTATAAAGTGCGCAACTTACGATAGAACTTGACAATGCCGCCGCCATCAAGTATTTATAATCACACATACATACAGATAAGTTTGAAATGAGCCCACCACAACAAGCGTCACAGCATCACACAGTCTAGAAAAATCAAAGTTTTTTAGAATAAAAAAAAAAAAAAATAGACCGCAGGCGTTTTCATCATAAAACAAAAAAATTCAAATAGAAAAAGAAAATCTGAACAGAAAACATGAAAGGAATGGAAAACTTTAACAGTAAAAATTCAGTTAAATTGATATGACTGCCTAAGTGACTGTTCGATTTTTCTTTGTTTGAGTGCTTAAAACAAAATGCTATAAAATGATAAAACAGTTTTTGAATTGAACAAGTTCAAGAGAAAGCATAACAAAACTATCATTCAATTTCTTTTATTTATGTTATGTTATAATTTTAAGAATCGACTACTGACTGATAAATATTTAAATATAAGACGAATTACTGTATTACAGAGTATAGGAACAGAGATAAATTGTATTAAAATAATGTGAAATTCTACCTCAAAACAAACTAAAATTGTACTAAGTAGAACAGAGTTAAATTATCTTTATATTTATATAATCGTAGAGTTTTTTGTGTATGATATCGTGCAACTTCTGAAAAACTGAACCGATTTAAGTCATTATTTCCAGAATATATTTTCTTAGGCGGGAGGATGAATCATAGCTATTCATAATGGCTTTTAGGAAAGTAGGCGTGGCACCTCCCATACAATCCTAAAAGTTTTTTGGGTATATCTCAGAAACCATTTATAGCACAGTAGAGAAATTTGTTGCATTAACGAGAATTGTCAATGCCATGCTACAACAAAAATATGGGAAGGAATGACAAAGGGGGTGTGGCACCTTTCATATAACCTGAACTCCCATTATGAGATATCTTAAATTCATTCAGTTTGTTGGATTAGTGGGTGTGGCACCATGCTTCACTTTTATTTTCTACTACTATTTCTACTAATTCTACTACAATTTCTACTACTATTTTCTACTACTTTTAAATTTATTTTTTTCTGTAAAATTTTCTTATTTTCCATTACTTTTTCAACCAATATTTTCTACTACTATTTTAGTACTTTTTTCTACTACTTTTTTAATACTTTTTTCTTATTTTCTACTATTTTTCACTACTATTTTTTACTACTTTTTTACAGTTTTTTCTACTACTGTTTTTTACTACTTTTTTACAGTTTTTTCTACTACTATTTTTTACTATTATTTCTAACACACTTTTTGCTTAGTTTTTACTATTTTTGCTTAACTATTTTGCTACTTTTTCGGCTACCTTTTTACTACTTCTTTACAACAATTTGTAATACAATTTTCTATTCTTTTTCCTACTACCCTTTTTACTACTATTTCTACTACTATTTTCTTCTATTTTTTTTGCTGTTATTTTCTACAATTTTTTCCATTCCTTTTTCTACTATTATTTCTTCTAATTTATGAAATATCTCAAGAACCTGCCTAGCTATGTCAAAATCCGATAAGTGGCGCTGTAATAAATTCTATAATAAATTCAATTTTTATAATAAATAGCAAATGGGTCCATATTTTTAAATAGTTTTTGGAATAAGATATAACTTCTAAAACGGTCTGCAAATTAAATTCTTTTAAAATGCCAATTTTGATGCCTCATTTTTAAATCTTGAATTTTTACCAAATTCAATGTACGTCCTTGAAGCTTGAATTGTCATTACCAATATTAAATTTTAAACACCAAGAAACTTCATGCTTCTTCATTGAAATAAACTTCAATTTTCCCGATTCTTTATAGAAAGTGCAGAACAACGTCTGCCGGGTCAGCTAGTTATATATATACTCCTTTTAGTAAACTGAGATGAATTCTACTTAAACAATATTGAATTGCACTCAAATTGTAGTAGAACAAAGTTAGACTGTACTAGATCAGAGTTAAGTTTTATTGTAGCTAAAAAGTAAAGATCGAAAATTCAGCTCCTTTTAATGAACATAGTTGAATTGTACAAGAACACAGTTTAATTGTGCTAAAACAGAGTAAGCGTAAAAAATTTCGTTCACGCTTTGAATTTCATTACTTATGTGCTCAATATTCACAATTTGCTCCAAAATATAAATTTTCGAAAGTCAACTGTATACGAGGAGAGTATTTTCATATTTGTTTAATCGACTTTCGCTTATGAACGTTTACATTTGATTTTTTGCTTTAGAACATATAAATACATGTCCGAAAAATTCAAGAATCCTCAGTCCATGAAGATACAAGTATGAAAACTCACGTTTTTGAACATACACATGTGCAGAGAGATCAAGAATGTTCAGTGCATGTGTTCCAATACAAAGACTGATGTTCCTAAACATGCGCATATGGTGCAGCTGAGCATGAACATACCTATGATTAATAAACACAAAATTCAACTTGCTCTTGTTCATGTTTATGTTCATGAAAACAATGGAACTAACATAAATGTTTACGAACATGACTGTATGTAGCTTTTCAATGTATCTACACAAATTTAATACATGTTTCTAAGCTATTCATAAATGTTTAAATATGAAAACTGTTCTTCTATTCACTGAATTCAAAAACAAGAAAGAAAATAAAGTGTGCTGTTCATTCTATTATGTTAAGTCACAAAGGATTGAAGCTCAGTAAGACAACAAAAAAATAACGACTTATAAAATTGCTAATTTGTAGCAAATTCATTTTTGATCATCACAAAATAAAAATAAAGAAAATTTAGAAAACAAAAATTATGTATATCACTTGGGTGCAATTATTTATTTAAAAATGTATAACCCGAGAAAAATTCGTGTCTTTACATAATGCCTTAAACGAAAAAAAAATAAACGAATAAGCCTGCAACCGATTTTTGCCACTCTGAAAGTCATATGGGAATATTTATAATTTTCTTTGCAATTTTCTTCGGTTGAATTTTTATTACATTTTTTTTAAATTTTTTTTTTATTTTTTTTTTTTCATTTTTTTGTATGAATTAATTTTTGATAACAATTTGACGCTCTAGAGCCTTTTAACAACATCTGCACATTTATATACGTATGAATGTCTATATGTAAGTGTTCAGTTACATATGTATGTATTATAAATTTTTAATAGCACAAAAAATAAGCGCTTAGAAGTAATTACTTCTACTTTTTGCTCTGCAACTTTTCTACTTTGCTTTGTGTGTACTTAAATTAAATTAAAAACTTTTTAAATATTAAATTCAATAATTTCTTGGAACTGTTGTGTTCGTTCGTTATGCTGCATTTATTTTTAATATTATTAAAAGTTTTTCTGGCATACTCCGTGACAAGAAGAGAAGTTATACATGAGTGCTGCAATAATATAAAGATTTTATGCTAATTTTAAAATTTCACTCATTACAAAAAAAGGGTGAAAGAGTAGGGAGATACTTCCTAATGGTTAATTTCTTGACTGATAAAGTACTCGTTTTAGCATAAAAAAACATTTCCAATTAAGTAAAAATCTTTAGAATCGTTTAAGTCTAACTTCAGTTATGAAAAATTATTACACAAAGGATAAAAATAGGAGTTTATTTTAAAAATCAGACTTCTCTTTTTCATTTGTTACGATGTGTGACGACCAGGGGGGGGGAGGGCGGAGGGCAGGGTACAAACTTGGTCAAGAATTGCGTTACGTAATATGTGAACGACCGTTATCCGTTCACGATTTATCACAATGGTTTTAGAATCAAATAGTCGCAGTTAGTAAAAGTGACTTTAAAATGTAATAACTTTATTTTAAAAAATTCTATTATAATTTCCTTCAGATGTAGAATTTATATATGAGTTTTCGAAGTGCAAACAATTAGTAGCAGTGACTGAAAATTACAAAATTTAAGTGCTTATTCAAAAAACTAAATTATATTTTAAACCAGTGTAAATGCATTAAGTTGCATTAATTTTTCACAGCAATTTAAAAGTGAAATTTTACAGTTACTAACAGTGATTAAAAACTGATAAATATACAGTGCCGGACAAAACTAAAGCACGAACTCTTCTTTGTCACCATTTAGTTGAATAAAATTGAAAAATATGCAAGTATGCACATATTTTTTTTTGTTTTGTTTTATAAATTTAGTATATTTATGCACTTGTTAAAACAAAATTACATTCAAAACTGAGTAACGTTTTTTTTTCTTTACTAACATTGCGCAATATGCCTAAATATGCCGCGACAAAACTAAAGCACATAATATTTTTCGTTTTCAATTACAATCAATTGTTAAAAATAAACAATAACAACCATTTTTAAACTAGAAACCCGTTATTTTAGAAAACAAAAAGCAGGTTTTAAAAAAAATTGGAAACGTATATAAGTTGTTGGTTATCATTCAACGTCACCGTTCGCATTTCAAAATTTTGCTTCCCAAAATGGTTAGAAATAAGTATTCTGCACAATTTAGAGAAAATATTCTAAGTGGATTTAATAAAGCTGAATCAGTGACATGCATTGTAAACAAATTTTGTATTCGCCATTACGTTAATTCCCGAGCTATAAGCCATTCTAGCGCTTTTCATTTTTTTAATATTAAATATGGAGGTGGCAGACCGCGCGGCACAACCAAACTTGAGGATCAGGCCATCATTCGGTTTATAAAAAAATGTCCTTTTATATCTTGGAAATAAATTGCGTTTTAACCAGAACACTCAGAATAACAAATAATGCATTAAATGATAAGTTTAATATTGTGTTTTAATACTAAAATATTAAAAGATTGAAATTTCTTTGTTGTGCAAAATGTTCCGGGTATTCCTTTTAATGGACCCCATCAACCTTTGAACATCCGCTCTGGATACTTTTGCGGCTATTTGGTTCCATTTTAGTAACATTGAATTCACATTTTTGACAATACCTGCATTTTTCTTGAACTTATATTTTGTAATAGCCCAGTATTTTTCGATCGGTCGAAGCTGGGGGCAATTGGGTAGATTCATATATTTGGGCACTACATCTACTTTATTTGTTTGATACCAATCCATGGTTTTCTTAGAGTAGTGGCCACTGGCTAAATCAGGCCAAAACTTCACTGGCGAATGGTGGTGACGAATGGCAATAGTCGTTTCGAAAGGCACTCTTTGATGTAAATATCAGACGTCATAGAAAAGGATGTCACAAATGCCCTGGATTTGAGACCACAGCTGCAAATAGCCTGCCACACCATTGCTTTCTTTGCAAATTTATCCATTTTTATGTACTTGAATTTTGAGGGTACATTACCACGATTCGTTGTCATATAAAATTTTTAACCTGGAAGCTGTTTAAGATCAAATTTGACGTATGGTTCGTCATCCACAATAATGCATGCATTGAATTTGGTCAAAACATTATTATAAAGAAGAGGAGCACGTTTTTTGGCCAGCAAATTCTGTTTGTCTGTTTTAGTTGGATATTTTATAGCACGATAGCACTTTAGCCCAGCTTTTGGTATTGAATTTTTTGGCACGATCGCTATCCGATAGTCCGGGATTGCTTTTGATGGACCTCAAGATCTTTGCCTTTAATTTTAGGTTGGAGGTTCCCGTTTTGTTCACAACTTTTTTAGCTCTTTCAACACTAAGAGTTTCTTTATATCGTTTTATAACTCTACATACCGTTCTTTTGGAGATTTTTAACACTTTCGCAATCTTTCAACCAGACAACGACAGATTTTCAATAAATTTGTTCACAATCAATTTTCTATTTGCAGCTTCCATTATGCACACAATCACCAACTTGCGATCAATTAATATAAAAAATTTATCAACTAACGGTAACGGTATTGTAATCAAATCCCAGTAAAAAATTTGTTGTTCTTATGACTAGGGGCGACGTGGTGACCACAACAAAGCGTGCCAATTTGGCGTGAACTGCGCTTTAGCAACATAGCAAAGCGTAAGAAAGCCATTTATTTCTCGAAAGAATCGACAGGCAAAGCTCGAATTTGTAGCAGCGTACTTCAGCTGGGCTACTGCCAAATGAAAGATCGTGCTTTTTACTGATGAATCTATATTTAACAGGAAAGATTGCGAAGGATTTAAGCTAGTGTGCAGACCAAAAAGGCAACGATGAAATCCGCCTTATTTGAAAAGCATCGTATAACACGGGAGAAGCAACATAGTGCTCTGGTGATTTTTTTCAGACATGTAATCGGCTCAATTCATAAAATAGGCGGTATAATTAACCGTCTGATGTGCAAAGATATTCCCCAGAATGTTATGTTACCTTATACTGAGGAAGGTCTGCTGGCAAACAAGAAAGAACCCGTGCTTTAGTTTTGTCCGACACTGTATATTAAAAAATTAAAGTTTCATTTGAATTTTGATTTCAGTGTTAGAATGATTTTTTATTAGTTTTTGTGATGTGTAAACATTTTAGCTCACGGTATGGGTAAAATTTCAAATGTGTAAAATGTAAGAATAACTGTAACGTCCTGTTCCCCTCTCGCTCGCACTACTGCGCGGCATGACTGTGCTACCCTAAACAACAAAGAGAAGAGAGAAAAGAAGAAGAGAGGGAGAAATTAAAATACGAGTTCCGCTCGTTTGTTTATGTTTGTTTGTTTATGTTTCGATCAATTTACTCACACATATATGTACATACGAAAACAAAATGTGTGTCTACATTTATTCGTGGCAGAATTATGTATTTGTTGGTGTTAAACTTGTGGAGATCGTCTATACCATACAAGCAGAGAAGTCGCCGTAGCAAACACAGGCTTTTGATAGGTTTTGCATTTGGTTAGTTAGATTGGATTAAAATTAAATATTTTTAAAATTTAAATGCGGTTAAAACTTATCGCCGGCTGAGAATTGATTTGACGTATGTGTATACAAATTCATATATTATAAGCCAAATCAATTCTCAGGCGACGTTATGAAAACTTTTTACATCTAATATAATTTTAAATCGACAGGAAGAAACACTTAAAGCGCGGAAAAAAAGATGCAATTACAGCTGCGTATATGCGAACATATCGTGCCCGATGCATTGAGTAAAAGAAAAATAATGCAACTACGATTTGGTGAAATTGCAAACTATTTTTGAGATATGGAATAAAAATTTGCATTTGCAATGATGCAAGACTATTTGCAATTTATAGTGAATTGGGCTATTATATATAAAAGATAATGATATCCAATAAATTTTTAAGTTTATAAAAGAATTGTTTTAGTTTGAATTATTTACCTAGCATATAGATTATACATCAAATCCCCATATATGGCTATACATATGTGAGCTTATGTATATGGAGTTCAGTTGGCTTAACTATTTACACATCAAATATCTTGCGTGCCTTGCACACATCCATTGTTTTTTTTTAAGTGAACATTCTCAGTTGATAGCAGTGACTTAATGTTTGTACATTTAAGGTTTGTTAACGGGCTTAATGAAACGTAATTTTTTGTCAAAGTGACAAAGTGACTAAGCGAAACGGCCATATGATTTGTCTGCCCTTTATACATTGTTGACTTAGTCACTTTGTCACTTTGACAAAAAATGACGTTTCATTAAACCCGTTAACAAACCTTGAACTGTTAAGTATTGATGAAGTAAAGTCAAACTATGGAATATTAACAATTAGATTTCAGTTTCATAGTCTCTAATAATAATGTTTGTAAATTTATTTAAAAATCAAAGTACACCTTCATCCAGCAACAGAATTTAACTATTATTTTACATATTAGTTCCACAGTCAAAATGCTTTTCATTAGAAAATCAATAACAGGAGTGATTAGTAAATTTATTCAAAAAAACAAATCTAATTTTCATGCGAAAACAGAATTTATGCATTGTTTTAAATATCAATGGCGCAATGATTTTTCACGTAGTTTTGAAAGTGACTAAAACGTAGTAAAAATAATTAAAAAATAAAATTAAGATTTATTCTAGAAAGCAAAACTTGCCCGTGCCTTTAAAAATCACAGTCATCCGATTATTTCGACCACTTTTCATTGCATGCATAAGGGCAATCACAGTGAGTAGCAGTGACTAGCAGTAAGTAGCAGTGACTGCGAGGTGGTTGTAAATTTGCACATCATCAGTGGGTGATTTTGACTTTTGTAAATAAAAGATGACAAAATCGAAACCAAGAACAACTTTCTGAATATATTTTATTAAGAAAAAACCAATAACGCATTGTTTAAAAAAATTATTTTGAAATTTTAAAGTTTAAATGGTTGTTTCTTTTTAAGCGCGGTGTAACCAAATAGCCCGATAGGTCCTTTCTAATACACCAAAATTTTATAGTAGGTACTAACATAATTCCATTCTGGTATAACTTATCATACTTGAGTTGAATATTTCAATTATAAAAATATTTGAATAAGAATATTGACAAAATCACACTTACCAACCACATTACATATTCAACCTTGTTCTATTAGCAATATTTAGTTCAAGCATGAAATTGTATAATCCAAAAAGCATAGTAAGCTCTGACTGCAGTTGTAAAGTCATCTGAAAAAAAGAGAAGAAAAATATTACCTACTAAAACTAGATGCAGTTAAAGCGTACTCGAACTTTAAAACTTAACCTAATCTATTTACGGTACCTACTATCTACCTACAATATACAACACATAAGCAACAACAACAATAACCAAAAATAGTTTTAGTACACACAACAACAACACTTTAAAAGGTACTTACACTGCTACTTTAATATGGTTTAAGGGGAGGGCGTACATTGCTATTATGTTGTATGATATTATTTTATACGCCTAAAAACTTGCAACACTTTAAGCACAACAAAAGCATAAAGAGGAGAAGTAGAAATGTTTGTTGTTTTATTTTTTGTTGTTGTCAAGTACTTTATGACGACTTGCTGATGTCCTTTTAATTGTCGAGCTTCAAATTGAATAAATGAAAGAGAGAGAGAGAGAAACACATGCAAATGCGTGCTATGAAATAAAATAATAATAATAATACAACACTGACACACACAATTTAACAAGTAGGTACAAAAAAAAAAACAACAAGAAAAAAGAAAACAATAATAAGGACACGCAACATAAAATAAGCACACAACATGTGACTTGGCACATCTGCAACGGCAAAACAAAAATACAAAAAAGAAATAACAGCAAATAGCAATAGTGGCAGCAACTACAACATACCAGCAGCAACACTAGCAGCAGCCGACAGCAATAAAAATAACAAAAACATTGTCCTAAACACTAAACTCTGTAAGTTCTTTAGAAGCTTCTTCTTTTTCTTCTAATGCTGGTGCTGCTGTTGATCCTTTATGCTTTAGTATGTGTGTGTGTGAGTATGTGCAGGTTCTTTTTTAGGTTAAGGCTGTAACCCTTGCTTATATTTAACACATACGCAGCATTTCAGCATTTACCATGTTGCACTGAACACAAAAAACAAGTGACATAGGCACAAAAACTCGCACACACATACACACAGAGAAAAAGACAAACGGAATGCAAAGAGGCTAAGAGAGGAGATGGTGAAACTACTAAAGCAAAAGTAGCAACATCAACACCATTTTGTTTTTTTATTTTTTTTTTTTTTTATTTTTTTTATAACATTCTTTTACTTTTGTGCTGCTTTATTTTGTTATTTTTGCTTTTTTATTCCTCTGCAATATTCTCTATTATTATTTTTTTTCTGCGCTTCTTTTTGTAGCATACTTTTTGGCGTTAACTCTGTCAAGGCACCTGAGGCGTGATAGTGACCAAAAAAATTATTCTTGCATGCGATTGCTTCATGCTTTCACATTTCTCATTCGTTTTACGGTGTTGTTGTTGTTGTTTTTGTTTTGTTGTCTTTTTCCCCTACATACGTACGCACACATACAAATTTAACGCTCACTGGCATTTAGGTCACGTGAGTATACACATTCAAACTACATCTACATATGCACATATAAAGCTGTATATTTGTGTGCGTGCAAATGTAAATGTGTGTGTATGTGTGTTTGGTAGGTGTCAGATGTCAAGTGGATAGTTTACTGCAAAATGTTTTTGCTGCAAGGTTTTCTCTTAATTTTTGTTTGGTTCTTTTTTTTTTTTTTGGGTTTTCTTGCCTTTTACTTCTTCATCGTCGCTTTTGTTTTTGCGCAACGCCTTTTTGTGCTATACACACACAAGAATTTATGAGCAAAAGTACAAAAAAAATAAAAATAAATAAAATAAAACGTGGAGCAATAAGATGCAAATAACATAAAAGCTTTAAAGCCTATGAATATGCTTTAAATTTATGTGTGAATTTGTTATATTTTCAGTCAGTTTCTTTATATTTGTGGTGGTTTCATCTGCCTCTCCACCTTCTTCCCCTCCTCCATCACTTGCTTTTCCGCCTTTTTCCACCATCAGCCAACACAAGCAATGAAAAATATAAAAGTTTCACATGCCATTCTTAACATTTTTTAAAGTACCTTTAAATACTTATATTCACCGTAAAGTATGCTCTAAAATTCTCATACTCATATCTATATATAGCAACATCTCTTCTACTTACATTACGTATGTGTGTGTGTGTATTTGTGTTTGTGATATTTGTGGCGCGTGTTCATAGCTTAAAAAGAAAATTCTTTACATTACTTTCCTATATAGCCACATTTTCTTTTCATTTTATCTTTTTACAACAACAACTACAACAAACAAATATGAAAAGATTGAAGGCTTTTATAATTCTTTCTTTTGTATTACACATATACTGTAGAAGAAGCTGTAAGCTAAAAAAAAAAGCATATACGTTCATCCTTTGGGCTATTCGCACACAATCAAAGCACAACTACGTTATGTTACTTCCGGCTTCAGCTTTTTCCTAACTGTTTGGATTCTCTGCTTTAATTTATGTTTAGTAAATTAAAGCTTCTTTTTTCTTTAGTTGAAAGCAGAAAATACCATATTACAGCAGAAAATTAAAGCAAGTTTCACATAAATAGTTAGACAGAAATTTTAACCGTTTACTTCATATTGCAGTAATGGAATACACACATTGACCAAATTCTTTTATGACAAATAGTACCTAAATAATAAAAAATTTTAAGGTATTTGAGCCCTTTTATCAAATATCTTCATTCTTTTGTGAGAGAGAATAACTTTCAATCGTTTTTCCCATATACGAGACGGAATGCTGTACACAAAAATATTGGAAAATGTATTCTGAATCAGTTGCAATCGTATTTTGCATTAATCGCACATGTATCTTAAAACAGCCAGAAATTTATTTTGAATCATTCGTAAATGTATTTTTGAATCAGTCTCAAATGAGAGGCTGAGAGGCAAAGTGGTATAACTTCTACGTTCAGAAAAAAGTGGAATAATTTTACTTAAGAGCAAAAGCAAAACGAAATATGTTCAGAGCAAAAGTGAAACGAAATATGTTCAGAGCGAAAACGGAATAAAAAACTATGCTGTTCTTGCTCTGAAAGAATTGTTATACCATTTTTGCTCTTACTTTTAAGGCGTTTCATTTTCACTCTAAACCGTATTACTTATACCATTCTTGCACTGACACTCTAAATTATTTCACTTTTGCTCTTACATAAATTTTAGCCCGCTTTTCCTCTCAGCCTGTCAAATGTTATTCAAATTAGTACCGAATGTAATTTAATCAATTGGATTTTGTTTCAAAATTAATCACAAATGCATTCTGAATAAGCCAAGAATGAATTCTGGATCATTCCTGATTATATTTCAAATAAGTTAACAATCTCCTCCAAACTAATCAATAATTCTATTTTGAATCAGTCGCCAGTATGACTCATGCGTGTTAATAGTTTGAATTAGTTGTTTATATACTTTTTGAATGAGTCAGAAATATATATAAAATTAGTCAAACATGTTTTTAGACTCATTCGGAAATATATTCTGAATCAATCGCGAATCAGTTCTGAACCGTTAGCGACAATATTTCGAATCAGTCAGTAAAATACTTTAAATTAGTCAACAATGATTTTAGAATCAAACAAAAATGTTTTCTGAATCAGTCGCGAATAGATTTCGAATCAATTTTTAGGTATATTTCTAGTCAGTCAAGAATATATTCTGAATCAGGTGCAAATGTGTTAAATTAGACAGACATGATTTCACAATTATTTGAAAATGTGTTTTGTATCAGCTGCGAATATATTCTGAATCATTCGTGACTATAATTCGAATTAGTCGCGAATTAATTTTGAATCATTCATGGCTATTTTTCGAATCAATCACGAATGTTTTTCAAATAGTTATTGACGGTATTTTGAATCAGTAGCAAATGTATTCTGAAATATTTGTGGTTATATTTCAAATCAGTCGCGAATATATTTTAATTTAATTTGACTCATTAGTAAAACAGTTTGAGTCGATTTCAAATGACTCATTCATACTACTTATGTTAATGTGTTTATACTGTTCTGATTTTTTCATTAGATTTCAGTGCATAATTTCCATAAAACTATTCTCTCACTAACTATTTCTGTTGCTGTAAGAGACTCAAAAATTTATTAAATTTTATCAAACTTTACACTACTTCTTCTTTTAAATCTGAGCTCGTTGAAGGTCAGAATTTTTATCTGCTTTGGATTAAAAAAAAAAAAAATACGGTTAAAAGTCGTCTGAAAAACTCATAACAAAAACTGGTTGCAGATCAAGATAAATGAAAGTTAAAGGACATTCAGTAAAACGATTTATTAAACAAGATTTAAGCCCATCCTTCTCCACACTTCTTGAGAGGGTAGGCTGTTGTTTTGTCAACATACAACTGTGGGTTCCTAAAATCAGGCTTATAAATCAGGTTTTAGAGCAAAGTGAGATTACATTGGACCATAATTCATTAGTCCCAACTCTTCTTTTGCTCCACAACCTAAAGTGATGATCCTATTTCTTTAGGAAATGAAGGGCGAAAATGATAGTGTTCTTTTATTCCCATATAACTTTGACCGAACAAGCTACTTTAATCGAACAGAAGAGCATGTTGAATGCTTTACTCCATATGATTAATTTCTTTATAAATTTCTGCTTTTAAATTGATTAGTTTCTAACACTTGAATAATTCAAAATGATAGGGTTTGAAATTACTTTAAGGATTTTTTTCTATTTATTTTCTTTTTTTTTTTTCTTTTATTCTTTCATTTTAATCTCACATGATCAGAGAGACTAAGGAGGCATTGCGGCAATTCAAATGAAATACAAAATTCATTTAAAATCTATTTTCTATTTCATTGCTTTCATGTATATAGTATTTATAAGAGGAAAGAAGGCAAAAGGACAGCAGCAATAGCAAAAGATAGCAGCATTTTAGTTTCAATACTTTTGCTATTTACATTTGCGAAATGTATACGCTCTGTGTAGTAGATATTGTACAAAGGGAATTAATACAAATAAATATTGAAGTAAATTTAAATTGCTAACTATTATAGAGCAGCAGCAGCAGCAAGAAGGACATAAAAAAATGGAATAAGACAAAAAAAAAAAAAAACAGAAACAAAATTGGGAATGCTTTAATTTTTTTATGTTTTTTTTTTTTTGTGGTTAAGAATAAGAGTAGTTAAAGGATTAACTAATATTGATGATTAATGGGGCGTGTCAATTCAGTTATTTTCTAAAATTTTAGACTTACTTTGAAAAACACTATATGAATCACTTTTATTGGTAAAAAACTAAACAAATTACAAGGAAATTCAATTAGACATTAAATATGAATGAGCCTAAAAGTATGCAATACATTAAAAACTAAACCTTTGTTGATACAGCGCTATTCGAACTTAACCTTATTACATATTTTTCTTGATTTTCAGTTTAAAAACTTCCTTTAAGTTGTGTTTATCATTACATTTGTGTTCATATGAATATATCTTTTGTTATTTTCTTTTGAAAATCACATACACATACCTAGTATTTGCATTATTGTCGCCATTTTCATATTTCACACCATGCGCTGATTAATTATGCAGACATAAATATGAATAAGTGATGAAAACCAAGCAAACATATATAATAATTATACACACATACATACTTGCAGATAAATATTTGTTTTCTTTTTTTTTTGCAAATGATAATAATTCCACTTCTGCTCGCATCTCTTACATATATGTATTGTTTTTGCAATGAAAGCAGGCGAGTTCGCATACAAAAAAATGGCGTTTATTTGACATTAATCCTGTGAGTATTAAAAAAAAAAGACCCCGTCAACACCAACACATTGCTGCATTGTTTACTGTTGGCATTGCGGGCACAATTGTTCCCCAAGCACACACACACACACTCACATACAAATAAAAGAGAGTCACAACAGACAGACAAGCACAAACAAATAATATTCTTCATATTAATGAATGAATGAATAAAAAAAAGAAGGCAAACTGTGAGTTATATGAATATATTACAGATATAGACACATACACACATATATGTCATCAACATGCACATACAAGTACAAATACAAATACAGGAACTTCGTAACCCAGTTCCAAAAATATAATTCATTCTATACCTCGACTTTTGTTGCTTGCTAGGTAAATACTCATACCTACTACTTACTTAATATACAGAAAAAAACACAAATAATGTCCCTTCAAAAATGAAATGAGGTAAGATGAATTATTAACAAAACAGTCAAAATTGAGAGAGCGAAAGAGAGAAAGAGAAAACAAGAGAAGGTGAGCGAGCTATTGTAAGAGTATAAGAATAATGGCTAGTAAAAAAGCTATGATTTTTCATCACTAAAGTATGCATGTTGAAATGTAGGTATATATGAAAAATTTTGAATAATTTCATTATGCTCTACAAAATCCTTTCATTTATCCTTGTAATCCTTTTTTCTTGCCTCTTCCCTCACACATAAATCATCGCTCATATATTTTAATGTAAGCATGTACGTATTTTTTACTTTATTATTATTATTTGTTTTTCTACTTCTAAGATTTATATGCAAATATGTGCATTTAAGCAAATATTTTTCTAAAATGAAAATTTACATGAAACCCAGTAGTATGGCAAACTTACTACTGTTGAAATATTTATTTTGTAGTATACTTTTAAGTGTTTGGTATTTGATCTCTGGTTTAAGATCTCTAATTGCATCAGCTGATCTCTAAATTTTAGCGTTTCTTTTGGTGTTCAGCTGTCGTCCTTTGGTTTATGGTTTTTCTACTTTTGTTTTTGATCTATAGTTTTTATCTATAGTTTTTGGTCATTTATCTTTGATCTGTTATTTTTGGTCTTTAGTTTTTGTTTCTTGGTTTTTTATTTATGGTTTCTAAATTCTAATTTTTGGTCAACAGAATTTTTGATTTATGATTTTTTGGTCTATGGTCTTTTGGTATATGGTCTATAGTTTATGATCTTTTGATCCATAGTTTATTATCTGTGTTCTTCTGATTTATGATGTTTTTTTAAATAATATTTTGGTCAGTAGCCTTTTAGTTTATGGTTTTTTGATTTGTCGTTTTTTGACCAACAGTCTTTTGGTCTTTTGATTTACAGTCTTTTAGTTTATGGTCTTTTGGTCCAGAGTCTTTTGATCATTGGGGTTTTTATCTAAGGTCTTTTGGTATATGAGCCTTTTTACTAGGGTCTATGAAGTTCTAGATTTTTGATCTATGGTTTTTTGATCTATGGATTTTTGATCTATGGTTTTTTGATAAAGATCTTTTGATACATGGTTTTTGGTCTTCTGTCAATGGTTTTTTGACCTTGAATTTTTTGATCAATAATTTTTTGGGCTATGGTCTTTTGGCTAATGTATTTTTGCTCTATGACCCATTGGTTTGGATTTATGGGTTTTGGTTTATGATTCTTTGCTCTGTTGTTTTTTAGTCTTTAGTCTATAGTCTTGTAGTTTACGGCCGTTTGGTTTATGGCCCTATAGTCTATACTCTATGGTCTTTTGATATATAGTCTCTTCAGGGCCGTAGCCAGGATTTTTTTCGGGGAGGGTTTTCATTCGAAGAAAATTGACATTGACTTGCCATTACTGATGATGAGCCCGACTTCAAAACAATTACCAAAAACACTAAAAATAATCAGAGGCTCATTTTTTTCAAATGATTATCAGGGGGAATTCGGGAATTAAGGAATCCGGATGAGGTTTGGCTTATATTCCCGAAATTCGTGCAGATACTGCATTGAAAGAGATCTTCCGAGTCGGGGTGCTCTGAGCAATAATGGGTTAAAGAATTAATTACACTTTAAGATTGTTTCCTAGAACTTTGGAGCTGATCCACTACTACTGTCCTACATGGGCTTTGCGAATAAAATGGTTCCTAGTATTTGTGAATAAATTTTTTTTTACTGAACAAAAATCTAAGTTCAAAAATTTCCCATCACACCACGTTTTAGAAAAATTGGGATGGAAAACCCTAAAATAGAATTTTTGGCCATTTTTAAAAATTGGAGAGCTGAACACTGGCGTGCTACAAACTTCGAAATCCAGAAATTATAGGCTGAATCATGCCTTTCCAAATGAGCCCTAAACCCGAAACTGTAAATCCAAAACAGTTACTGACCTGGAAAAACTATAAATGAAGAATTACTCAGCATCACCTTCTCTTTTTGTATCCAAAGTCAAACCGAGAGAGGGTAGGGGTAGGGGAGGTCAGAACCCCCAAAACCTCCCTCCCCTCCTAAATACGGCCTCTTTGTCTACGGTCTTTTTGATCATTGCTTTCCGATTTCTTTCAGATTTCTGATTTATAAGCTCTGATTTCTCATGTTTGATTTCGCCTTTCTGAATATCTGATTTCTGACCTCTAAATTTAGATTCCAAATTTTTAGTTTTTGGTTTCTGATTTCCTATATCTGATTACTGATATCTGATACCTGGTTTATGAAATCTAGTTTCTGATTTCTAATCTCTTACTCTACTCACTTAATTTTTATCTGCAATAATAAATTGTTTTCTGCTTATACACTGGAAAAATGCAATAGAAAAAAATGAAAAACTAAAAAATGTTTTTTGAAAAAAAAAAAAAAAAAAATAAATAAATTTATGCCTAAACTTTTTGCATTAAGTCATTAGCGTGTGTATTAAAGCGTTGCAAAATACGAAAAAATAAGAATAAGAAAGTGAATAAGTATTTCTCCTATACCCAAAGCCATTTTCTTATGTCCCGCTACCTCTACACCTACATTCACTTTCTATACTTTTGTACTCTCGAAGAAAAACCGCAATTACAGTAAGTACATTTTTGTCGTTTGGTAGGAAAGTTTTCGCTATTTTTTTCTTCGGCTTACAATTTTCTTAAGTTATTGTGGAGCGTACCTCTACCTCTACCACATGCACATACACAATTTTTTTTTCGTTTGCTTTAGCATACATATATAACAAATGCCACTTCTTCAATATAACTTTGGATTAACTTTATATAATTTTTTTCATTTTTTTTTTTCGCTTCTGCTCGGCACAATTTTCCTAATTGTCCTTGCATTTACGTTAATCTAGGTCCACTTCATAAATTATATACAAACACACAAAACATTTTTACTTTTAAATGCTCTATAAGCGGGGTAGCATGGGAAACAGGGGACAAGGGAGGATGCCTGCAATAAGGGAAAATATAAATTAAAACTTTTAAATTAAATTTTTTTCTCTTGTGTTCATTTGTTTTTTTATTTTTTCTTTTTGTTTTCTTTTATTTATGAGCACCATTTGAAGCATGTCATTATTTGAGATAGACTTGTGCAATTAGCTGAGCAATTTATGTGCGTGGCTAAAGGAAAAGTAGAAAATTTTTGTTTAAATGTTTTAGAAATACAATAATTATGTTCGTTAACTTTTTCTCCTTTTTCTATGTCTATGCAAATTTCCTAGCAATGATAAATTGAGTATGGTTGTGAGGGAAAGAAGGTGTAGAATGGAGTTATGGTTGAGATAAGCTTTTTATCATAATAATTTTTTTTTTCGTTGACAAAGTTAATGCTAATGAATTTCAAATGAAATGGAGAATGGGTTTAGTACTAATGCTAATTCAGATTCAATGGCATTAAAATTTTTTAACTAATAGTTACAAATTTTTTTTTACTATAAATGAGAATTTTAGTGCCAAATAACTTAATTTTCAATGAATATCATTTCAATACTAATGATGAAAGGAAAAGAGGGGGAAGTGGAAAAGTAAGAAAGGAAGAAAAGGAGAGGAGAAAATGAATAAGTAGAGATAAAAGTACAAAGGAGAAAGCAAAGGAGAGAGATAAAAGAAAGGAACCAGGGTAAAGGCATAAAGTAAAGAAATGGGCACATAAAGGTAAAAAATGAGAAGAAGGGGAATGGAAAAAAGGAAAAAAGGAAAAGTGGAAGAGGAAAAGGAAGAGAGATGCCAGAAGTGATATGAAAAGTAGAAAGAAAAAAGGAGGGGAAAAGTGGTGCTGTAATGATGATGGAAGACGTGAGTAAAAGGAGACAAAAAAGAAAAGAATTGGGGAAAGGAAGTACAAAAAGGAAAATAAAAGGAGGAGAGATGAAAAGCAAAATAAAAAAAGAGAGAAGTAAGAAGAAAAAATGAGTAGACAAGGAAGGCAGAGAAATGAAAAGTATAAAAGGTGCGTTGAAAAATTAAAGAAGGGCGGAACAATAGAAGAGGGAAAAACGTACAGCTGGAAAGAAGAGAAAAGGGATAGGAAGAGAAGAAAGAAAAGGGAGGGGAGGGGGAGGGGGAGGGAGGGGAGGTGGAGGGGAGGGAGGGGAGGTGGAAGGATAGGGAGGGGAGTGAGGCTGTTAAAGAGGAAAAGGAGAGACTGAAAAGAAGTAGAAAAATTAGGATTAAAACGAGAAGGAAAAGATGAAAATAAGGAAAGGAGAAAAGGGGAAAGATGAGTCAGAAAAAGCGGCGAATAGTGAGTCTGAAAAAAAGAAAAAAAGAAGGGGTTTAGAATGATAAAAGCAATAGAAAGAATGAAAACTAAATAAGAAGAAATTTCCAAACGAAAGAAAGAGAAAAATTAGAAAAAAAAATAACTGAAAATTACAAAAATCGTCATAAATTTTATTACTTTTATCATCCTTCAACTATTGTGGATAATCGCAAAATTTCAACTATAGAATGTAGAGAGCTTTGCAGCCTTGTCGCCTGCCAAAAAGCTAAATATTTTCATTGCAATAGCCAGATGCGAGATGCCAAAAACAACAACAAAAAACTAGTTACTTAAGTTTTTTGCTCTCATTGCATTGATTTTAAGCAAACATTGCATAAATACACACATACAGACATACTTGCTTATATATATATCATTTAATTTTACTACATTACATATGCGCTCTCTCTTGGCATACGATATGCAATCAAGTTGCTATACACACACATTCACATCTACATATATAACAAAGTATATTTTTGCACATTTCCTAGCCATCTTTTCTAATGCCGTTTTGCGCAAACAAACACACACACACAGATACACATTTATGAGCAGCATGGAATTCCCTCTGTTAAAAGCGCACATTCATTGCATTCATATTTAAAATTACCTCACGGCAATTCCAGCTTTATGAGGGAAAAAACCTTGCAGACTATGCAAATGTCAGGTAAATGCGCATAATAATAATTTCAAATAAATTTAATGCTTTTTCCCTCTTCTACATCTACTGCTACTGCAACCACTACTACTTTTTTAGAAAACCCTTTTTTTTATGTACACTCATACTTTTGTACACTGTAAAAAACACACACACAAAAAAAATAAAAAGTGGAAGAAGAAATTCATTATTTTCACGTGGCACCATAACAACATAGACATGTGTCGCCTCCACCATAGGTATAAAGCATATGTGTGTGTAGGTATTTAATAGAATGCATATATATGTATGTGTGTGTGCTGGTTTTTGTATGTGTATGTGCACATCTTGTTTGGAATAAATTGCTGATTTTAGTGTAGTGCATTTGCAGTTTATCAAGGCCTCCATAAAGTCTCATATAAATGACATATTTAGCATGGAACTATACCTAATATCGATAGCGGTACACAAACAAATAAACACACGCATACAAACACGCACACATGCTTACATCCGTATGTCTGCATAAATTTTGCTCATAAATGGCTGTAGATATTATTGTTTTTTTTTTCTCTCCTGTTATTTTGCATTGATTCATAAAAAAATTTTTTGTTAGCATAAATCATTATAGGTATGTACAGTAGGTATGTATGTATGTGTGTAACTAGGTTCAAGACTCTTCACTTATGAGTACAAGTGCTCATCGTTGCTTATGGTTTACTCGAATTTCTAACGCATATTAAAAGTAGATATTTTAGTATATGAAATATTAAAGATGAATATTTTTTAATACTAAAGAGAATTATTGAAATCAGGTTAAAATATTATGTTAATAGTGCCATGATGCCGGTACGATTTCCAACAGTTGTCGTCGTCATTAAGGCCGTATTTAAGGGGAGGTTTTGGGGGTTCTGACAGGGGTAGAGTAAGAGATTAGAAATCAGAAACTAGATATCATAAACCAGGTATCAGATATCAGTAATCAGATATAGGAAATCAGAAACCAAAAACTAAAAATTTGGAATCTAAATTTAAGGGTCAGAAATCAGATATTCAGAAAGGCGAAATCAAACATGAGAAATCAGAGCTTATAAATCAGAAATCTGAAAGAAATCGGAAAGCAAAGACCAAAAAGACCGTAGACAAAGAGACTCCAGGCCGTATTTAGGGGGGAAGTTTTGGGGGTTCTGACCTCTCCTTCCCCCCCCCGAAATCTGGAAACTTTATTCTAATTTTAGAGATTAATTGCCAATGGATGGAAAAAAAGTCAAAATAAAATCTATTTAACGATATTTTTTACTTCCATCGGTTTTTTTTTCTAAAAAGTCATATATAAAAAAAAATAAATTTGAAATCTTAGTTACACTATGCGATCAAATCCAATTTGTGGACATGAGGTTTGACTACGGATTCAAAAAGAGAAGGTGATACTGAGCACTCCTGCATTCATAGTTTTTCAGTAACTGTTTTTGATTCAAGGTTTCGTCCTGAATCAGTTTGAAAAGTTTAAAAATTAATAAAAATAGAAAAAATTATCGGATCCTTGTAAAATAAGACTTGCTTGAACCCCATTTTATTCCTAAAACGTGACGTGATGGGAAGTTTTGACCTCAGATTCGTGTTCAACGTGAACAATTCTTTCGCAAAAACTCCATCTTATTAGCAAAACCCATGCAGTTTAGGAGGCGAACTCAAAATATAATTAATTTTTTAACGCATTATTGGTCAGAGCACCACGAAAGATCTCAACCTCATTCGGGTTCCTTATCAATGATAATGGCTCAAATTCCCATATATGATCATTTGAAAAAAATAAGCCTCTACTATTTTTGGTAATTTTTTTGAGGTTGGGTACATCATCAGTAGTGGAAAGTCAATAAGTTAATGAAATTATGTCCCTCACGATAAAAAAAAAATGCATTAGAATGCACATTGAATAATATTTATTTGAAAAAAATTTAATTTGATTATTCTGTAAATTTGTTGTCACTTTTGGCCATTTTTTTGAGGTTAAGATTAAAAAAATCGGAAAATTTTTCCAAAAATTTAATTTAATGTATTTAAAAATCAGTTTGATAAAAATTATTTTTGAATATTTTTATGTATGAAAAATTTTAAAAAATTTTCCAAAAGTAAATTTAAGAAACCAAAATTTATCAAAAGCTTTTCCCGTCCCTCTACATTATTTTTTCTCCCTCTACCTTCTACCCTCCAATTTTCCTCTACAATTTTCCCTTTCTCTTCACTCCTCATCTTCTAGACCCTATCCTCCTTCCCTCTACCTTGTTCTCTCTAAATTTCTTACCCCCGTTCTCTCCCCGCCGCCTTCGCGCTTTCACTTCCCTTTTATCTCTATTTTCGTTCTCTCTCCACCCCTCCCTCTCCCTTCTTTTCCAAATATTTTCTCCGCCTTCTTTTTTCCTCCCCCTTCATTCTTCCCCCTTTCATTATCCATTCTTCTCCTGGCTGCTTTCTCCTTCTTCTCTTCTCCCCATTATTTCTATTTTCCTTCGCCTCCTTCCTTCATACATTTTCTTTCTGGACCTGCTTTCGACCCGTTTTATTTCTCCACCTTTCTTTCCTATCTCCCCATCCTTTCTTCACCTGCCTTTCTTCCCATCCTTTCATTCTTCCCTTTCCTTTCTCCCCCTTTCATTCTTCAATTTCCATTCCACTCTTCCTTTCTCACTCATTCGTTTGCCCCTTCCTTTCTTATATTTCTTTTTACTTTGTTGCTTTCCTCTCCCGTCCTTTTTTACCCATTCTTTATCCACCTTCCCTTTTCTACCTTATTTTCTCCCCTTAATTTCATCGCTCTCCTTTCTCCTCTTTGTTTATTCTCCTTTCGTTATGACCCTTGTCTTTCACCTTTAAACTTTTCTGATCTTCGTCCGATGACCCAATTTCCTTCCTTCCCCTTTGTGTTCTCCCCACTCTTCCCTCTCCTCTTTATTTTTATCCCACTCTCACTTTTTCTCTTTAATCTTTACCTTCTACTCCCTTCCTTTTTCCTTTATAACTCTCTTAATGTTTTCTCCCTCAAAAAATTATTCGACGATTTAGAAATCTTTCCAAGAAAAGATGAGGAGGCTCGCAGCAAATAATTTCATTTCTAGCAAACTTCATTTGAGTTATATGCATTTCAGTACCTACGTTATATTATTCGAAGATTGGATCTCCCTATGCTGATCAACTACAACTTGAGGCAAACTAGAACTTCGATGGAAGTACGATGCCTAAGCAAATGATCAATTTGGATAATTCTTCACGTTTAGCAATAACAAGATATTTTGCATATATGCTTCAACTCAAACTAATATTTTATATGGTAGTATTCAAATTTTATAGTAATTTTTTTTTAAACACAGAGTACCTAATATAAATTTAAGTGCAACCTCAAAATAATATAAATATAAATCTTTCATTTTCATTTTATGCTTACATTGCTACAACAACAAAAAGCAAAAAATCATAAATTATTGCCACATTATTAAATTCACATTATTTGCACGCGTACACACATCATATGCTGCTGCCAGTTGCTGCTAGTTGTTGTTGGTATTGCTATTATTACTGCTGCAACTGTGTGTAAAATAGTAGCAGTTTCTCTTTGTATAAATATGAGTACGTGTGTGTGTGTGTGTGTGTGTGTGAGGAAAAGCCACAAGAAGTTAAATAATGTTTAAAATGTTAAAACCAAAAATCCACAATACCAGCACCAGAAGCAGAAGCATCAGTAGAGTCTGCAATGGCATAGCAAATTGCACAAACACAGAGAACTGAGAGAAATCCTTGCATTTCACTTATTCACAGTTTTGTTTCTTCTTTTTCGTCTGCTTTTACTTCTACTTCTTCTTTTCAACCATTAACACAGATACACTTAAATTTTTTTTTATATATGTAAGTATGTATGTATGTATGTCTATGCAAGGAGTACGTTAAAGAATTAGAAATGGAAGCAGTGAATATAAATATCAGAAAGAAGCTTGCTTGAGCATAATATTTGTTTGCCGCAAATATCAAATATTCTCGCAATAGTGAAATTCTATAGCGATTTGGTTTATTGCTTTTGCATGCAATATAAGCAGCATCAAAAACAACAACAACAACAACGACAACTATATTCAGCGACATTATTGTGCATTACTTTTCATATCCGTTTCCGGCATCCTTTTGTTGGTTTTTGGTTTTTGAGTTTTGCACTTAGAGAAAAAGGTCTTTAATTTTTTGAAAGTAATTCTACTCATTTGCCTTAATTTTTTTTGTGATAATAAATTTTTCTATTGCTCCTTGAATGTAGCAATCACAGGTTTTTACCAAATGGTACAGTAGCAGTAACTTATAGCAGCGTTATAACGTTCCTCGTTATTTTAAGTAGGAATATTATTCTGTTGATATCAACAATAACCGTGATAAATAACGGATGGTTTTTAGTAACAGGTATTATTTTATTGTATTGTATTAGTGAGGTTTATATATATTTGTACCGCGACCTATAAGATTTATTGTACGTCCCTCTTCTCTATCCAGTCTGATTTGCCTAGAGTACCTCATCCAGTCCAATCTCCCTCAAGAATTGGAGTATTGCGCCCGGATCCATGGATGCTAGTTCTGTACTGGGCACTTCGTACATTTGTGGATCAGTGCTCCACACTGAGCTAAGATATGTTCTGATGATTCATCTTCCTCATTAAAAAACCTACATATTGAGCTTTCCTCAACTCCTATTTTGCAAAGGTGTTCTCTGAGCCCAGCTAATATACGCAATCTGTTTCTGTTGAGACCAATGATGAATGCGTATCTATTCTTGTTATAGTTACCTAGAAGCGTTTTGGATTGCCTCAGTCTCGGAAGATTATTAAAGAGTTCTTGCCTCTTGTTTTTCTCTTCCTGCCTGAATACTTCCCTGATTACACTATCTCCTATTCTACAGAAGGGTTCAAGTCCCAGAAAATGGTCGCTGCTCCCTTTCTAGTAACCAAGTCGGCCTGCTCATTGCCCTCTATTCCTAAGTGTCCAGGAACCCAACATAGGGCGACTTTATTGTCCTTGCCCAGCTGATTGAGCTTGCTCAAACAGTCCCACACCAGTTTAGAAGTGATCTCAGAGGAGCATAATGCTCGAAAGGCTGCCTGGCTATCCGACATGATAGCGAGGTCTTGCCGGTACTTCCTATTCAGGTTGAATTGCGCACATATATCATTTGCATGAATTTCAGCTTGAAAGATGCTAGGATATTTCCCCATCGACTCAGAGTGTTTGATTCTTGGCCCAAATACTCCTGCACTAGTTCCATCCTCGGTTTGTGACCCATCTGTATACCACTTAATCGTGTGCTGTTTGAGTGCGTAGTTATGTTCTACACTCTCCCATTCGTTCTTACTACTAAGTTTTGCAACGAAGTGTTTCTCAAAACTATACTGTTTGTCCATTCTGTCTTGGGGACAGTCCAAGAGATAGTTGCCTTTCGCCGGGTTATCTCGGTTTTCAGGCCCTATAGATCGCCCTGTTAACCTTTTATTCCTTGTTGCTCTTACGATTGCTGCCTTGGAGGTCTAATGGAGTTAGCTCCAATAGTACCTCCAATGCAGGAGTCGGACATGATCTCATCGCTCCTGTTATACAGATACATGCCAACCTTTGAACTTTTCCTAATTTAGGTTTCACAACAGGTTGAAGGCTTACTCTCACATCACCATATAAAAATTAGATCTGAGTTGGAAAAGTTCTTTTTTTAGAAAATTTAGGTTTTTACAAAAAGTTGTGTAATAATGTATTTAATTTTGTACATTCTCTTTATGCTCTGCAGTGAGGTACATCAATTTTTTATACCAAGTTCCTAGCCAAGTTGTACTGTTACAAAGAAATAGTGGTTAATGTAGTACTCCTCCACTACATTTTCTTGTACTTTCGTACTAAAATTATTAATATTATTATATGTCAATAAGTTTTATGAGCTAAAAATTTGGGAATCGTGTTTTTTTTATAGAAACTTACTAATTTCCATATTTACATTAAAATCTGAAAAAAATAATTTTCACTGAGTCTGTGAGCTGGGAAAATATTTTTGCTTGAATCATTCACTGTGAGTTTTAAATAACAAGTAGGAGCTTGGTTTTTCATCAGAATGGATAAGAAATCGGTAGGTTATCAAAATCCTCGATTTTATAATGTGACTTAAGTAATGTTTAAAATCACTCATAGTGAGTGGAATGCAGCAGTGATTTATAACAAAATAGTGTCCGACAGAATGTGATTTTTTGCCCCAAGCAGAAGCCGAACTTCGGTCATTCACCTAACCTTCGGCCGAAGCCGAAGACCGAAGGATGTTTAAAATAAAAAAAATAAAAATCTGAAAGTAAATTTTTTCTACCTATGTATTTGCAAACATATGCCCTAAAAAATTTAATGGGCGCGGTTTTATGAAGCCGAAAAAGTTGAATGCCTAAAAGTATTTGCTGTTGAATAAACTTTTTATCAATTTTTTTTAAATAACTAAATATTTTGTATAAAAAATTTAAATTCCTAGCTACTCACAGCTAATTTTTTTATCTGGCTAGTATAACGGGAAGTATTTTATTCACTGAAGAAACGATTAGTTTTGGAGATATCGTAGCAGCCATTTCGAAAAATGCTGTTTTGAGAAAAACTAGTTTCAAGGTTCAAATAGGTTTGCTTAGGTTTGAAAGGCGTGTGCGAATGTATATATATATGAATAAACCCGCACTTCCACTCGCAGACTTAATTTCCCATTGTGATTGCCCTCATTTAATTGCCCGGATGAGGCACGTCTCTAATCACGATTTCCGTCAGCAGTCCAGGTAATGTCTTTATTGTACCATTTGGTTCTCCGGATGAAGGTAAGAAGATCCGATAGTTCCACTTTCGTTATCTCTGTTAGACTATTGAAAAAGCGCGACCCCAAACATTGGAGTCTGCTCATCTGCAGCCTTGTACATTGACATAGAAAGTGAAAAATCGATTCTGTCTCTTCTTCCCCATGACAACTTCTGCACAGTCCGCTCGTTGGAATACGCCACCGTTGAAACATTGGTGCAATAGCACAATGTCCAGTTATGACTCCTGTGAGCAGACGTACTGCAGATTTGTTGTGCTCTAAGAGGAAATTTGTCCTCTTCCTATCCAACCTTGGCCACAAAGCCCGTGAAACTATACAGTCATCTAGATTAGTCCAAGCGTCATTTGACACCGCTATGGTGTACTCGTCTATTTTCCTAAATAGTTCACACATCGGAGATTGTATAGAGGTATCCGCCTCGTTAATGTCCATTTCAGAGCCCCTTCTGGCCATTTCATCTGCTATTTCGTTCCCTTCAATATTGCTATGTCCAGGAACCTAGCAGAGAGTGACCTTGTGGTGCTCAATGGCCATCAGTGAAACACGACATTTCTTTACAATCTCTGATTTAACTATTTTGGATTCTATTGCCTTCATTGCAGCCTGACTGTCAGTAAAGATAGTGTTCAAAGTGTTCAAAGTTCAAATATGCATGACTGCTGTATCAGGGCCTGCAAGTAAACATTTGTAACTTTCAACCGACTGTGAATTTCAAAGAATCCCTTTACACATATATTCTAAAACGATTTTAACTAAAACAATTTTCAATTTTTATGTTTTTATGTGATTGAAAGTAGCAGCGATTAGCCATTGAGCTAAAAATTACAGTGATGACACTCTCTTAGATTTTACATTAAGTAATAATTACAATGAGTCAAGGTGACGTGAAAATAACAAAGATTTGTAAAAAGGAAAGATTTGCAAAAGCTTCATTATTCAGTATCTACAATGAGTTGAAAATTCATATAATTCTACAGTGATTTCATGTTCTAAGTAATTTAACTACAAGTTATTATGAATGGTAGTGATTGAAAAGAAACAGCTTATTTATCAACGATTTTCGACATTTTAATTTTTAACCCATTTAGACACACAACTTTTTCTGCAGTGTAACAGCTCTACGCTTGTGATGTTCCCCCCTGCTGCTGTTACTCCTACAACATTGTAGCAATAATGTGATGACTGCCTTCACTATCGTTGCTGTTCCTGCTCTGCTATTTCAAAAAAACTCTTCTTCTCTGTCTCACAAACAACTCTTCAAATTTTAACTTTCAACTACGATTTGATGTGCGCTTAAACAGATGTTAATGTTTCATGATTTATGTTGCAATCTCATCATAATGCACTACTATATACAGCAACTACGACTAAGACTACTACTGCTACTACTACTACTACTACTACTACTACTACTAAAAATGTCGGCGTTTTGTGTGGTATTGCCAATACTACACTCCTTTTCGTCTCCTCAACTACTTAAATATATAAATACATATATAGAAACATGCTTATATACTCCTTAGGGAGGAATTTTTCATACACTTTGCTCATCATTGCTGACATTTTTCATCAGGCAAAAGGCTGTCGTCAGAGTCGTTGCCGTTGTAATCGTAAATGGTAAGACTAAAACAGCAATAGCAACAACAAATATTTTGGCATGTTGGCATGCCGTACATACAAATAAATACATGCATATATACATATATACAAATATGCATATAGTAGCGTCCCATTGAAAAAGCCAAAATCCTTTTTGGTCAATGCACTTCCGTTTCCGTTGTATATATTTTTCCTAGTATGTTTTCTTTCTGTTTTGTTGGGTGGCTGAGTGACTGTATGACTCACTGAAAGAGTGACTGAATGACTCACTGACAGAGTGACTGAATGACTCACTGACAGAGTGACTGACTGACTCATTGACTGACTGACTAACTCCCTAACCATGAATATGTAGTCCATCGTAGTGAAACTGTGTAAGTTTCTCTCGCTGAGCAAATGTGAACATTATTTTATCATGAAGTTTCAGTTGCATTTGTTGCCTTGCCTGATGCTTTCTAGTGATGAATGTCCTTTATTTTTGTTGGCGCTGCTGCTGGTGTTGCTGCTGTTGCTGCTACTGCTGTTGTTACCATAGTTATGGTTCCGCATGCCTTCTGCTTCTGATTCTTCATTTTTGTGTTTTTTTTTTTGTGGATTTTTGTTTTATTATTTTTTACTTTCGGTATGTGCGCAATTTTGTGGTATGTGTGAAATTCTTGATTTGTGGTTGAATTTCCATTTATCTTATTTCATTTTATATTAAAGTTTTTTTTATATATATATTTATTTCTTGCCATTTTGTAAATGTCTACATGTTATACAAACATATATTTGTATAAAATAAATTTTATACATTATCTTGTGAAATTGTTCAAGCATAAATCACTTCATTGGAATTCTGTGTTTTTGATTTCTGTTTAAAAGCATATGGCGTTATTTATGAATTATTTGAAAATAATTTCAGCCGAAAATTTATGCAAAGTAATAGTAATATGTTCTGCGTTCGGAATGCATTGTTAATTTTGACCCTGTTATATATGTAAATGGATACAAATGGGTAGAGAATCACTAGCAATGATTTTTGGATTTGATCATTGAAAAATTTTAATGAAAATGAATAATAAATTTCATTTGTATTGAAATATGCAATACTATTGAAAGTGCGAATAAATTGGAATTAGATTTTAAAGTTTCTAAAAATAATAAAATTTAATTGGCACTAGCAGTAAATTTTTCAATTATAATCAAATTAAATTAGTACCAGCATTAAATTTTCAACAATAATGAAGGTAAATTAGCACTAGCATTCAAATTTTCGATGACAATAAAATTAAATTGACACTAACATAAAAAAGTTCACTAAAATTTAAATTAAGTTGGCAGTAGCATTAAAATTTTCAATGATAAAGAAATTCAACTAGCATAAACATTAAAATTTTCAATGCTAATGAAAACGAGCAAGCATTGACATTCAAATTTTCAATGCTAATGATAATGAACAAGCATTGACATTCAAATTTTCAATGATAATGGAGTTGAATTCGCACTAGTACTTAAATTTCTAATGATAATGAAATCTAGTTGACAGTAGCATTAAAATTATCAATGATAAAGAAAGTGAATTGTCATTAGCATTAAAATGTTCACTGATAGTAGAATTGAACATTGAAATTTTCAATGATAATGAAAATTAACTACCATTGACATTTAAATTTTCAATGATAATAAAATAGCGTCAGCATTAGATTTAAAACTTTCAATGCTAATGAAATTGAACTAGCATTATCATTAAATTTTTCAATGATAATGAAATTGAGTTCGCATTGGTATTTAAATTTTGAATGATATTGAAATTTAATTGGCAGTACCATTGAAATGTTCAATAATAATGAAAAAAAAAATTGGCACTAGCATTCAAATTTGCAATAGCAATAAAATTGAACTACCATTAGCATTAAAATTTCCAATGATAATGAAATAGAGTTAGCATTAGCATTAAAACTTTCAATGGTAATGAAATTGAACTAGCATTAGCATTAAATTTTTCAATGATAACGAAATTGAGTTCGCACTGGTATTTAAATTTTTAATGATCTTAAAATTTAATTGGCAGTACCATTAAAATATTCAATAATAATGAAATAAAATTTGCTCTAGCATTAAAATTTGCAATAGTAATAAAATTGAACTACCATTAGCATTAAAATTTTCAATGATAATGAAATAGAGTTAGCATTAGAATTAAAACTTTCAATGCTCATGAAATTGAACTAGCATTAGCATTAAATTTTTCAATGGTAATAAAATTGAGTTCGCATTGGTATTTAAATTTGAAATGATCTTAAAATTTAATTCGCAGTACCATTAAAATGTTCAATTATAATGAATTAACATTTGCTCTAGAATTAAAATTTGCAATAGTAATAAAATTGAACTACCATTAGCATTAAAATTTTGAATAATAATGAAAGTAAATTAGCATTAGCACTAAAACGTTCTTTAGTAATGAAATTTGGTAAGTACTAATATTCTCATTTTCAGTGCAGAATTGACATTTAAATTTTCAATTATAATGAATTTGAATTAACATTAAAGATTTCAATAATAAAGTAATTGAAATATAATAATATTGAATTTTCAATGATTCTTTCGCCATTTTTTCATCTTGTTCTGTGTCTTTTCTTCCATTTTTCTTTCAATTTCACATATTTCTTTTGCTATTTTCATTCACTCCCTCCTCTTCTCACTTAATTTTTCTCGCCCCTTTCATTTAATTTTTCTTTCTTCCTTCCAAATGGATCTAAAAATTAAAAAAAATATCCAGAACAAAACGCAGTGCTATCAAACCAACCAATCTAAAAACTTCACATTTAGTTGAAGCATCCACAATTCTAATTACCTGGAACTTGAATGAATATGCTACTTAGTTTGTAGTTTGCTACCAATAGATTCCAGCTCTTGGTAGTTATGCTTGGACTGGGTTTTTTTAATACAAAAATTTTAAAATCCTAGCCTGAAGTTTTACTCCTGGGAGAAATACAATCCAGCTGAAGAAAGTTAAAAACTGCTGAAATGTCAAATAGCAGAGTACCTCCTCCCTCACCAAGCTCCTTCTGGGACATTGCCATCTGTAAATGCAATTACCACAAATATTCTATTTTTCACATTTCAAAGTTTCAAAATCTCACGTTTCTTGAAACGTTACCATAAAAATTCCCAAAAATCTTTCACACCCTATCATTTAACCCACTGAGGAATGAACCTTACATTTTTTCACATAAATACTCTTATATACATACGTATGTATGTATGTGTAAAAAAGTGTTGACAACTTCATGAAAATATTAGCTCACATTATTAATTTCTTCTTCATTTACTTTTTAAAGGAAAGTTTTTGTTATGAATATTTTAATGACACATTTTGTTTGTTGTTGTTGTAGGTATGCATGTAATCTACGCTAATTTGAGTTATCCTTTCTCGAAAAATATGCTAAATACTCTCATTAGAGGATACTACAACACATAAAAAAATATATATACATTCTTTTTACCTTTTAATTTTTATGGTAAATTTTATTTTGTTTTACACCGTAGCACCGCAGCACGTTTTTGTCGTTTATAAAAAAGAAGAAGAAGAAGACAACAGCTTTTTTATCATACCATCTCTCCTCACATCCCACCCCTTCTACAACTCTTCTTCCCTTTGACACAAGAGGTTGTTTGGCAAGTAGATATTGTTTAGTTTGGGGAAATTGGAAATTTTACATTTTGTCTACACTTTGGTGTAAAAAACATGTAGAAAACGTGTAAAAAAAATAAGTCACTGATGTGAAAATCATCGGAAATTTTATCGGCTTTCATGTCGAAAAAGTAGAATAGATAAAAACTAATTTTAAAACCTATCAACGATGTAGATAATGTAAAAAATTGTGTCAAAACCCAACACATTGTGTAGACAATGTAGGAAATTACATCAAAGCCCATGTCGAAAATATAAGCAAAGTCAAAAAATGCTTCAAAGAGAATGTAAACGATGTGAGCAATCTGGCAAACTAATCTATGATGTAAACAATATCAAAAAATAATGTCAAAAACTAATAGACAACATTAAAACTTATGCCGGAAATACAGATAATTTCAATAATTTCATCTATATTATAGAAACGTTAAAACTATGTTAAACACAAGTTGAACAATGTAGACAATTTGGAAAAATACGTCTGAAACCAACTGAGAATATATACAGTATTGACAAATATGTCAAAAACTATGTCAAAAACTAATCAAAATCCAAACAATGCTAAAGATCATATCTAAACAACGTAGACAACACAGATAATTTTGAAAGTTACGTCAAAACTACAGGAAAATGTAGACAATATTCCAAAAATTGTCAATTCAGTCTGGGATAAAAAAGGATGTCAATATTGTAAACAATTGTCTAATATATAACTAAGCCCACCACAGAAAATACTCAAGAAACTAAAAAAATAAATTCGCGAATTTCAATTGCTTTCATCTACAATTTTCCACGCTAGTTAGTAGCCTTCACTCATCTCCGTCTCTTGGCCTTATTTACTTTTGATGCTTTGGTTTAATGATTTGCTTCATATTTTGTTTGCATAAGAATTGGCGTTAACCTTATAATGAGCCACTTAAAAAAACGTTATGGCATTTCCACAATGTTGACCATGAATAAATGGGCCAATTGTAGCATATCTCCACAGAGTACGAAGTGTGGTGATTGTAGATGCAGATCGGAAAGGGTAGACGAGACGGCCTGTATTTTGCGCTCGAGTCAACAATTAAGAATGGAAAAAAAAACTGAAAACGAAGATGCTGGAATAAGGCTACCTCAAGCATGCTGCCTGAAATGGCAAAGTTAAGGCGCGGCCACTCATAAAAGGTGGAAAAGAAAAAAAAAAAAAAAAAAAAAAATTATTACGACAATTCTGCTGCCTGCTTAAGTTGATGATTGTTGTCCGCTTGCGTGCTTGCTTGCTTGCTGTCTGTATTCTTTCGTGAGCTGAAACTCATAGCTTTTCACAAGAGAAAAGCACATAAAACTTACTCGTTGGCGTGGCTCTTTCTAGCTCTATGCAGCAGCAAGAAGATGATGACTGATTGCTGGCAACTGCTTAACGGTTTATTTTTTTGTAAGCTTTAAAATGTGAAATGCTTGTGCGTTGTAAAAAAGCAGTAAGCTTAAGGATAGGAGGGAAATATAATCTCAAGATGCTGTTGAGGCCTGTGTGACCGAACATAAAAAGTGTGCCATACTCAAGTGCTACTGATGCTGCCATCTACAGCGCCACATTGGTAAACAACATTCAGTCAGAAAAAATAAAAACTCATAAAAAATATACGAGCATATAGCATGAGCTCGTCACACAAGAAATGATAATGATGCTGATGACGATGGCGATGACGATGCTGCATTTTTTGAGTGTCTTCTGTTTTGAATATCCTTAAGGTTCATTGTGCGAACGAACGAGTGTGCTCGTGCTCATTTCGTAGATTCAACGCTGAGTGGAACATACTACTCTAAATTACCAGTTAATTAGGGTGCAAAATATTCATATTTTTTTATGACGACAACGACGAAGAGCGCACATAAAGATGATGAGCAGCAGCAGCAGTGGCAAACCAACCAAGAGCACCACTTACAAAATGCAGCAGCACACTCAAGATATTGCTGATGATGATTATGTTCAACACGATGACGAACGAGTGAAACGGCGTCAACGTCAACAACCCACCAACATTTCAGTATTAGCAATGGTACTATGGCTGCTGCTACGTCTAGAGTTTAGTGTAGTGTTTGACATTCACTTAAGTTGAGCAATTTATATACTTGTATTCATCTACTTGAGTTTTATGTGACTGCCTGCTGCTTCTACTGCAAAAAGGATTCATTCTTTCGCATTCACAAAAGGGAACAACAAAAAGGACGCTTCAAATGCAACAACAAACAGCAGCAATAAAAAAATATAAAAAATTACGGAAATTTTAATTTTCATATTGTGGTTTATTACTTACTAGATGTGGTTAGATGCTGTCAGAAAATTAATAACGAGTATTTGTGCATACATACTCACAGTTACCTACATACAATGTCGTCATGCTCGTAATTTCGTAATTTCAGGCATCACGCTTAAGCAATATCTTTATTTTAGCATGATTGCACTTTTATTAATAAGTATACAATTAACCTATATATGCATGCATGAATGATGCAGAGATATAGTATTGGTTTCATAGTGAGTAGACACGTTTTCTTTCCCCACCCTACTGGTTGAAACTTATCTAATGAAACCAAATCAAGCATCAAATTTAATTTTTACAAATGTTTCGTATCGACTTAGTGAACTTATCCAATGCTCATTTCAAAGTTATATGAAACGCTGCAAGAATGGAGGTTAAAGAATTTTTCGATCTCATATAAACCCAGTAGAAATAGCAATGTCTCTTCAATTTACGCTAAAAAATCATTACTCTTGCTAACTTATTTATTCCTGGAATCATTGATGAATTTTTTGTAAAAGTAATTGGCTTTATGAATCACAAAATTGGTTCCGAACCCGACTTTAGAATTGGAAGCAGTACGCCAAGATATCAAAAATGTAAGAATGACTGATTTTGGCATATTCACGAATTACTCCACTAAAAGTCAACGTCTCTGATAACGATAATCAAAATTGCTAATTTCGAACCCACAGATCAAGATCACCAACTAAAACAAGATCAATCAATGATTGAGCCAGCTATGGCTAGATAGAATAATGATCTGTTCCAACAAGGCAAGATCAGTCGATGATCCAACTATTAAAGCAAGACCAGACATGGACTCAACTACTTAACTAAGACAAGATGATCTAAGCTGTGATTCAAGCAATTACGGCACGAGTAGTCGGTGAACTGAATAAAGCAAGATCAGTCAATGATTCAACGAACTAAGTCAAGATCTTAGCAACTAGCCCACGGTAATCAGTGGTCGGGTCAACTAAGGCCAAATCAGTCAGTAATCCAACCAAATAATCCTAGTTGGGACAATTATCTGATCGATCAAAGCAAGATTAGTTTATGAAACAACATTGTGTGGCAAGTTCAACCATTTCTGGGAAATCAGTCAGTAATCTAAGGTTACATCAGCCGACGATTCAATCAACTTAAGTGAGATCAGTCTATAAAATAAGCAAATAAGGTAAGATCGGACAACAATCAGGGACTTAAATGAAATATAATGAATACAGTGGATGATCTATATTTCTGATCTGAATTCAGTTTTTGAGATTTAGGAGATTATGAGCAGAGTTTTGTGCGGAATTATTAATTTATTTCATTGCAGAATTCTAGTATGAACTCAGGCATGATTTTTTTTTTTTTTTTTTTGTCAACTTTTAGTTTCTTATTTTTACTTCTGAATTATTTTATGAATTGGAGTTTGATTTTTACTTGATTCAAAATAATATTTTGAGAAAATTAGGCATGAATTGTTTTCTAGTTTGAGCCCAGAATTCTTCTATGAGTTTTGCTTTATATAATTTTATAATTTCACCTCTGATTTATTTCATTACAGAACTCAGTTCTGGAAAATATTCTGGAATTCTGAAATGATTTTGTTTTTGGTTTCAATATGCAATTTTCAAATTCCAGACTTGATTTATTGCGAAATTCCTTGATTACTACTAGTAAAAAATTCAGGTCTGAAGAGAATAGGACACAATTGTTTTCTGATTTGAAATCATATCTCAGATTTGAGCAAGAGAACCCTAAATTATTAGGCAATGCCACATGGAGGTAAGGTTTTTTTGAGTACTTTTATTTAAGGTGAAACTTCTTACTTAATGTAACTGTGGTTTATTTTTATAATAGTTTGGCTTATCTTAATATTCCTCTATCGCTAATGCCTATTTGATTTTTCTACTGGTTATATTTAATTTCACATACATACACACATTTGCATAAGAATACAAAAATAAACCGAAAGTAAACTGAAATTGCATTCCAAGAGTAATGAAAAATTTAACATGAGGGGAGGCTATGTTAAAATAAAAATGCTATATAAATATAAACAAACCCAGTTGAACTTTGGATGATCGTAGGAGTAATCATTGAGCGCTCCAAAGCGAGCAATCGATTACTCCCTTTTGCTCCAGAGCTCTTGCATTTTGTACTCCTTTTTAACATTGCATGTCCTAAAGCATGGAATACTCATTTTAGCCTCCAAAAGGAGTAATAAAGGAGGACATGATTACGAGCATGAGATCACTTGAATCTCAGAGAAAAACAAAACTCCGAAATAGTTTCTCACAAAATTCATAACGCCATAGACTAGTTGTCTAAACCGCCAGTAAGCACGCAAGCACTTGTGTGTACCTAGGTTCAAATCCCACAACATTTATTTATTTTTTTTAATTATTTCATTTTAGTTCATAATTTTTTAATTTTTTTTTTATTATTTACTATTATCGTTTTATAATTTTATTATTTTCTTTAGTTGCCTTTTTCCAGGCTCGAACCTGTGGCTGAAAAATCCGCATCGCTAATATTAAACGACACGCTTACCAACTGAGCCACACAAGCAAATTTATTATAATTGAATTTTGTTTCTTTTACTCTTACAATGATTTTAGTACTAGTTACTGATTTTTAACTCTTTGATGCACACGATTTTAAAGAAAATAAAAACACCAGTTGCACAGAAATTTTTTTGGTTTATATCATTATCAGCAGAATGAGAAACTATAAATAAAATATTAAACTGTGTGACTATGAGTAATTTCAACTTTTCGAGGTGGGTTAAAATATATGCATATAACTATGCATAAAAAAATATGCGGGGCAGTTTTTACCCTACCAACCGTAAAGGGTTAACTGGGCAAGAGAGAGTAAGATATACAAATTTGAACTACTCAATCAGGCGGTCTTTGTTTATAATTATTTCTAAAAATAGACCATATAAAATTATGAAATTGTGTTAGTGAAATTCAAAAATTTTGTTACTGTATTGGAGTTGCTCGTTTATCCCTCCTTTTGGAGTAATGAAATCATTAATCGTTTGAGGAGTACTCACTGTTTGTGCAACTGGGAACAGACATAGTTACACATACACATATACATACATTGGTATGTGTATGCTTTCACTTATGTAGATGTGTGAACGCACAAGCTTAAGCACATAAGCAGCCATAAATATTTGTTAACCTTTAAAGCAAGCAAAGTATCTTTGGGCTGGGAGCTTTTTGATGGTGATGATAAAATTTGCTAGTGTATAGTTTGGGCGGGATAAAGTGAGGTAAAGGGAGAGAGGGAATGTAGAAGGTAAGGAGGGGGGAGGGAGGGGCGTAGGGGAGATGGGGGTGTTTACACGCAGAAAGTATAGTGTGTGTACAAGTAATAATAAAATGTGTTTCTCACTACTGCCAACTACCGGCATTTTACTACTACTTACTTCTACCTGCCTTGTTATATTTCAGCTTTTTGTGTATGTATTAAAATATTAATGTTTAGGTGCCGTATATGTATATAAACTTACACATATGTGTATAATATTTATGTACATTTAAATTGCCAATAACTAAAGTTGGAAACAAACGAGCAAATTTTTTTTGTTTTCTTTTTTTTTTTTTCAATTCACAAAGTGTTAGTGTTCTCATATATCCACACATAAGTGTATGTAGACTTGAACTTGTATTTTCATGTGTGCTTTATATACTTACTTTTGAGCACATAAACTGCTTTATGAAAAGCAAAACAATATGATGAGTCTACTTCATCAAACATTAATTCATTGAACTGATGAACGCTTTCATTAAAATGATGATTTCATTCATAGCTATTGGGAATGGAATATCAGTGGCTGATACAGGAAACATTAAAAATTCTCCATATGAACCAAAACTGGGCTGGAGCGTTTTTTTTTCTCGTTCATGTATCGTTTTGTTTTTTTTTTTTTTTTTGCGTATTCATAAACTTTATTTCGATGACTAACAATTTCAAAGGTATGGCCATGTGAAAACTTACTGGTACGTTACGCATTTAGGGGCAACCCTGTTCTTGTAGCAAGGCATTTCACAATTTCTATGATATATTTCCAAGGTAAAGGATAGTGGAAAATATAACAATAGGATACATTTATTCAGTTTTCGGTTTTAGATTGGTTTATTTATAATGGCTCTCGAGAATTAGTAGAATTTTAAGAATAATTGAAGGTCGCTGATTCCTACCCTGTATTCTAATTTTTTCTTTCCCATCTGAGATTTTCTTTATATCGACCTGAAACCTATAATTTTGTTTCATTTTTTGTTGGATTCAATTCTCTACCTGAGAATAGAACCCGTTGAACTGGTACTTGAGTCACGTTTTTAAGAACTAAATCACCGAAATTATCCATTTTATTAGAACAATCCATTTGGACATTTTTTAAGAATTTAACCCCATCTGGGAATCGAACCTGAAGCAGATGGAACTCCAGTCAACCACTCATCCATGAAGTAACCATTGTTGAACGTCGTCGAACTGTTTCTGAACTAGATTAGCAGCTTCTGTAGGAGATTAATTTGACGCTAAAATCGCAGTATCGTCTGGATAAGTAGCTATATTAACACCATCAGTTTCAGGCAAGTCGCAGGTTAAAATCGAATAAAGAGAAGGATCCAGAACACTGCCCTGTGGTACTCCGGTTTTCATTTGACATTTGGACGATGTTTCATCATTTACTTTGACATAGAATGATAAGACTTTAAAACCAAATAAAATGGAGCGGGAAGTAAATTTTTTAATTTGTATAACAGCCCTTGATGCCAAACTTTTTCGAACGCTTCTTGAATGTCCAAAAATATGGCAGAGCAATATTTTTTGCATTCCAGAAAGTCAGTGACAATATTGATGATATTGCTGAGGAGTACCGTGCTTCTGACGATTGGTGATTCCAAACTATATTCTTATTTTCTTGTATTATTAGCAATCTACTACTTCGAATATTTTCGAGAATATTGCCAGCAAAATTATAGGTCTATATGAGGGCACTGAGTTTTCAGGTTTTTTTGGTTTAGGTATCATTATTATTTCAGCACATTTCCATAGATAAGGAAAGTGGTTTAATGAGCAAGGTTATTCATTATTCTTATAAGGAGTGAGATCGAAAAAATCTTAACAAGTATAAAATTCAATAATTTTTAAACGGTTGATGTTAGAGTTTTGATTTTTATTTTTATTTAATTGATAATATTTTCAAATTACAGAAAAATATAACTTTTATAGTTCTAACCACTATTTATGAACTCTTGGTCCTTTTTCGGTAAGCCTTCCATTAGAGATTTGATAGTTGTTTCAGACACCTTTTTGGAACAGTTTGCCCATCTCCTTTTAAAATCTTCGATATTTTGGGACACCTTTTTTGTGCTCTTTAAGTTTCTTTTCACAAGAGCCCAATATCTCTCCACTGGTCTTAGCTCCGGACAATTTGGAGGATGGGCTCTCTATATTTCGGTATTTATAGAGCCCACTGTAACAAATGACTTGCTTCTTTGGCCGCAAATGCATATAGCTTGCCATACCAGGAATTTTTTAGGAAATTTTGTCTGCTTTTGGATTCTAAATTGTTCTCCGACATTTCCTCGAGCATCAGCAGCATAAAAATCTTTACCCGGAAGCTGCGTAAAATCTGTCAGTACATACGTTTTATTGTCCATTATACAACTTGAATATTTTTGTATGAAATTCGATTTTAATTTCTGAGCCCTACTTTTGGCGTCTAAATTTTTTGCAGCATTCCTGTCTAGAACTTTTTGGACTTTGTATGTTTTCAAACCTGCATTGGCTTTAACTTTTCGCACCAAATAGTCAGAGCACTGGGCTAACCGGGCAGCTTTTCTACCAGATGTGTTTGGAGATCTTTTCTTTTCAATATGCTTTCTATTTTCTTGGCTTTCCCAATATCATGTGGTCTTTGTTTTCTTCCCGAACCAGGTTTCCTATCGATGGTCAAGTTCTCCTGAAACATTGGAAACAGTTTGACGGCAGACCTTCAATTCTTTGGCTAATTTGTTGTAAGACCAATTTGGATTTTTTTTTGAAAATTTTTAATAATTTTAAGACGTACTTCTTTTTCTTCACTCATTTTGATCAAGCTTACAATAAATCAACATGTTTGTCATTAAAAATAACAACTGACATATTTTTCAAAGATAACTTGATCAAAGAAATTTTTAAATTTTACACCCAAAAAAATTGTTAGGTAAAACGTGTGTTAAGATTTTTGCGATCTCCCTCCTTAATTGAAAGTAAATCGTAATAACTAAAAACAACAATAAATAATTATGTTCAACTTTTTGCCCGTTTAAGTTATTAAATTTTTAAGTGTTTGAAAATATTTAGGGGGGAAGTTTTCCCTTGTTGCCCCCGCTGGTATCCACCCCTGTTTGTAATATTTATAAATGCAAACATCGAATTAATGAAATAAATCGTTTCGATGATAAACTTATAAATTTTATAAGTTGTTAACATCAAAAACTTGATTTATTACTAAATTCATGTATTGTCTCACTTATGTAAGCCTACCCGAAGCCACAGGACCTAAAGAAATTTTAAATATGAAATTTAGACTACAAGTTATTTTTCTAGTTTATGGTCCTTCAAAAGAAAAAAATCAAATAATTTTTCTACATAGACAAAAAAAAAAAATACTTTCATAGTAAAATATGAGAGTTTGCATTTATTAAGGTGGGAAGTTTTTTTTTCATACATACATACATGAGCACACACAGGCTTATATATCTATGTTCCAATTTTAATTTTGCCAGCAGGTTACCTACATTTTTTCTTTTTCATTTTTATTTTATATGCAATTTTTTTTCGGTTGCGTTGGGTTGTGCAAATTATATTTTCTTTAATTCTTATAAAGATACATACGTATATATGTATGTAGATATACATGTGAATGTATTTATATATATACGAGTACGAGTTTATAGCAATTCCGGTTGTTGTTGTTGTTGTTATTTTCTGTTTTAAGGCATGTACTCCACGCGTAAATGAAATGAAATTTTTATTATCTGTGAAAATACGCCTTTGTATTTTTATTTGCTGAGTATAGCTACCTCAAAAATGCTCATACCAATTGAGATTTGTTGTGGTTTGAATGTATATATGTTTGTGTATTTGTGAAAGGAAACACATATATGCATGTATGTGTGTGTTTTGTGTTTTTTTTTTTGTTATTTATGTATACCTACATGCATGTATTATACATTTTAGTGTTGGTAATATGATTGTAATGTGCATTATTTTAGCATACCTTAAGGCGTTTCTGTTTTGAGCATGTATGTATGTATGTGTATGATTATGAGTGTACATGCTTGTAAGTGTTTTTGTGTTGTTTGCTATAGATAGCCTATTTAAATTGAGCATGAAAGAGATAAGTTTCCTTTTTTATACTTTCTTTAAATTTTTAATTTATTAAGGTAAAAACATTAACGGTTTCAGCTTCACATAGACCTTTAAAGTTTATGAAGCAAATATGTATATATGCAATAAAATAAGCTAAATTATTATTTTGGTATTGCGATTCTGTTGAGGGAACTCATTAGAGCTTTTTGAATTTAATACTTAAGTCAATATAAGCTTCACTTACATGCGGCTATGTTTTTCCAATTTAATTGAAGAATCCATAGAACACACATTTTTTAAAGCTTTTCAAATCAGAATATTAGAATGACTAAAAAAAAAATTTTTATTTAATTAAAGATTACACATTTTTTGGCACTGAAAAATTGTTAAAAGAAGCTAAATTCTCCTTAAGAAAGTTAGCAAAATTAGTTTTATTAGTTGTAGTAACTTTAAATTTGATGGTGTTGAATAAAATTGTGTTGAAACAATCCCCCATTGGATATAGGAGAATGATAGGCTGGCAATTAATTTCACAGAAATTTCATTCAAATGAAAATTTAAATTTTCTTTAAATAATTTTAAACGCATTGTCTTCAGGCTTTATCCTTCACTATCTTTCTCTCTCTCTCTTTCTGTATCTCTTTGTTTCTCATTCACCCTTAAATTCATTTGCACGCATCATTATTTAAATAATATTATTTCACAATTATAATTGCAGCAATAAAGCACAACAAAATACACAATACATAACAATAACAAAAACAATAAGTCGTATATAAAATTATATACACAATCATACCTGCCTTTATACACACACAAACACACACACAGACACATAGCCACATTCACAAACGTATTTACAAAACAATAGAAGGTTATTGTTATTGTTGTTGCTATTATTATTTTGCACAAATGCCCGGAAGCGGAAGTAGGCTTTGCTGGTTTGCTTTGTTTGTGTATGTGTATTTGTTTCATTTTAAACTTTTCTAAATAATAGTCAAGCGAGCATTTCATAGAATAGCAATTTCATTGGAATTTATAATTTGTGTTAATTAGTTTTGGTTACGGTTTTAAATATTTCAAATTTTTTGCTTTTGTTGTAATTATTCGAATATTTGCAAATATTTACAAATACAAATTCATAATAATAATTATAATTAATGTATAATTAAAATCTCACTTAGTTATTGTTATGATGATTATTATTAAAATAATAAATTTTTGTTATTTGAATTCATTGTTTTCATAAACATATTTAGACACTGTAGGTATTTAGAATTATGCATGTATAAAGGTGAATAAATGTTAGTTCTTTAATCATTTTTCAATTTAAATTGCGCATATGTTGTGTGCTATATTACTGCATATATGTATGCATCTATATATGCATGAATATATTCGTATATGTGCACGGAAGTAGGACACTAGCAATAGCAATATTCTAGCATCAACAGCAGCAGCAACAGCAGAAAAGCTTCATAACTGTGAAACTCCCTGAAGCTATCAATCGTAAGTGAGAGAGTGAGTGATACCCTGCACTCTGCTGCTAGGGTATTTGATAGGCGTGGCAGAAATAGAGGGAAACGTATATTTTTGGTTTCGATATAATTATTATTGGGGTAGCGCACTGCGACCTTTAAGATCTATTGTGCCCCTTCATGGACTCATAGTAATTCCATAAGTTCGGCCTCCAGTGGAAATTTTAGTATGGATCCTACTTCTATGGAGTTGAGATTATCATCTGGTATTTGGTGGTTACCCAGATTTCTGTTAGGAATATGCATAAGTGCGGGGCACTGTCCTAAGATGTGCTTCGCAGATTCCTTAACATCTCTGCAAAACCTACATGATTCATTAGCTGTAATTCCCAGTTTTGTTAGGTGATAGTTCAACCTACAATTACCTGTTAGAATTCCTGTAATGATTCTAAGACTATTCTTTGACAAATTCATACATTTGTTGAAGCGTTTTTGGTTATAGGTTCGAATGCTCTAATCATGGTCTATGTCCCCAGTATAATATCCTTTGATATTCTTCTTCTTTCTTAATTAGTATAGAGAGTGTTCCTTTGCCTATTCCACAGAATGGCTCTGGACCTACGAAAGGAGTTGATGCTCCTTTCTTTGCTAGTGTATCCGCAGATTCATTTCCTTTAATCCCAATATGACCCGGAACCCAAAGGATCCAAGCCCGATTATATGACCCAAGCGTATTTAGTTTATCAAGGCACTCCATCACCAGTTTTGAGGTAACCTGGTGAGACTTAAGTGCATTGATAGCCGCTTGGCTATCGGTTAGGATCGCAATGTTTTGGTTCCGGTAGTTGCGTTTGAGATTAAAGTATGCACACCTATCAATTGCGTATATTTCCGCTCAGAGTATTTTGTCCTTGGCCCAGATACTCAAACACCGGTTCCTTTTTCAGTGAGAGAACCGTCTGTGTACCATGTTATCATATGCTGGTCTATCTTATACGTTTTCGATATACCTTCCCATTTCTTTTTGTTACTAAGTTCTGTTTTGAATCGTTTTTCAAAACTGAACTTGGTTTCGATATGAGTTTTAACTTTTATATATGAATATATTTAGATATGAACAGCTCGGTGGACTCATTTGCTGACAGATTAATTCACTGCTTGACTCATTCACTGAATGATTATTTACTGTCTGACTCATTTCTTGGTTGCCTAACTCACTGACTGACTTTTATAATGACTTATGTCATCATATTTACAGAGGGACTCAATTGCTGGCTGACTAATTTACTGATTGATCAATTCATCGGCTGACTCTTGTATTGACTGATTCGTTTACTGTTTGACTCATACGCTGAATGATTTCTTACAGCCTGAAAGAATTTATAGCAGACTAGCTTACTGACTGGCTTTTTTAATGTCTCATTCCTTCACATTTTCAGAGTGGCTCATTCTGTCTTTTTCACTGTCTAACTCCGTTGCTGGGTGATTTTTTCACTGACAAACTCATCACTGTCTGACTCATCCATTGCCTGACTCATTTTCTAGTTAACTAATTTACCTGAAGGCTTATTCACTATCTATTTCATTCACTAACTGATTCTTTCACTGACAGAATCATTTACTGACTGCCTCATGGACTGAGTAACTCCTTCATCGACTGATTCCACCATTAGCAGATTCATCTGCTGAACGATTTCTCATTGCCTGATTCATTCGGTGGCTGACCAACTCACAGACTAACTTTTTTAATGCCTGATTTGTTTACATTTGAAAGTGACTCATTTGTTGATTGACTCATTTACTGACTGCCTCTTCCAGTAGCGGACTTCCTTCAGTGCGTGATTTCTTCAGTGCGTGATTTCTTCAGTGACTAACTCAATCATTGACTAACTCATTCACTGTCTGAATCATTAACACATTGGCTTATGCACCGACTAGCTCCTGTACAGACTGCTTCGTTCACTGACTAACTATTTCAATTTGTAGTGATGTACATTTATTTTATACTGAACCATGTTTGCAATCGATTAATAATTGGTATATTAGTTTTTGTTCCTTAAAGACGGCAGAAAACGTTTTTTTTTGCAATCTATAAGGAACAAAACCCAATATACCAATTAACTATTTCAATGTTTGCATCATTTGCTAATTACTTTTTTCATTGACTGATTTCTTTTTTAATGTCTGAATTTTTCATCAACAGCCTTATTCATTGATTAACTCCTTCCCTGACAGACTCATTCACTGACTAACTCTTTTACAAACTGATTCACTGACTCACTTCTTCACTGACTGACTCATCCCATGACTGACTCATTCACTGACTGACTTCTTCACTGACTGACTTATCCACTGTCTGACTCATCCACTGACTGACTCTTTCACTGACTGATTCCTTCATTGATTGCTTCATTTACCGATTGCCTTATTTACTGACTGATTCATTGAGTGGCTGACTCATTCCACGTTGATTGTTTTGGAAGTTAAATCTTAAAAAACATGAAATAACAGTAGAAATAATAATTTAAGGCTTGCCCAAAACACAAAATAAAAATTTTGAAATTAGTGCAAAAATAAGTCGATTTAGTTCAATCAAAGTCGTTGTTGCCTGTTTTTTGTTCCAATGTTTTTCTGTTGAGTATATGCGACATTAATGCTGCAAGAAACACACACACACACATCCACACAAAAAAAAAAAAAACAATAAAATAGAAGCAGAAATAATAAAAACAAAACAACAACAAAAAAAGCGATGACGTTGATTTAAACTTGAATTTGTAAAAAGCAAAGCAATGCAAATAAATAAAAGCAAAGCAAAAAGAAAAACAAATATAAAAGTGAAGTACATCATAGAATCCTAGAGGGTATGAATATTACACTAGTGCATTTTCCACTAAATACGTGCATACATACATACATACATACATAGCGAAATACATATATTGCATACATATGAAGCACTGAAGCTCTTTGTTGTTCTCTAGTAATAGTAGCAGTTGTTGTTGCATTTTTAATTTCTATCAGCTGCTGTTACTGCTATTTCTGTATTGTCGCTGCAAGGATGAAATGTGTAAGGATTCAAATGACAATTTTTTATATTTCTTTTTCTTTTTCAGCTTGCAATTTACACTCCCACACGTCGCTCATACTTTTGAATTCGCCCTCTACGCTACACCTACAAGTTCTCAGCAGTTTTTAATAATCGCACACAGTTTTGTTTTTATTTATTTCGTTTCACTTTTATTATTCCTATTGCGGCAGTAGCACATGCAGTGATGCTGCTATTACTGTTGTTGCCTGCTGCATATTGCTGACTGTTATTGCTGCTGTATTTGCTGTTCTATGCTTTACATTGTATATGTACCTATGTATGTATATTTTCAAATAAATACTAGCGCCGTTAGTATAAGAAAAAAAAAATCAACAACAACAAGAAATTGCAAAACATACATAAGTGTTAAGGATAATGAAATGTTTGCAGTGAAATGTAAAAACGTTTCAAATCATTTTTATTTTTGTATCTTCTTTATTTTTACTATATGTCGTTGCTGTTGAATGCTGCAAGCAACTTTTGTTTCTCTACAACAGCAGTAGCAACAACTCGTTGACATATTTTATTATACACCATTGTAAACTTTAGTATTATGAAGTTTTTCATAATAATGAAAACAAAAAAAAAAAAAACAACAATAAAAAAGTTGAAAAAACAAACGGATTGAAATAAAATGAAATGAAACGAAAAGAAAAATAGAGAAAAAGTCAGTGGAGTAGGTCAGTATAAAGTGCAAATGGAGAAAATTAAAATGTTTTACTTGCTACACAAATCGTCATCGTATGTTGTAATTGTAGTAAGTGTTGTTTATACTATATTAGGATTTGGTTGCTTGTAGCATGTGTGTTTGTGTGTGCGCTATTAAAAGATGTGCAATTGTGTTTACAAAAGTACGTGAGTGTATGTCATATGCAGAAAAACAATAAAGAATTGTATAAAGGACATACATACAAACACTCACTCACATTCGTATAATTGACACAATATCCCACTGTGCTACAGAATAAAGATTTTCTTTAATTTTATACGAACTTAGAAACTTATAAACTTAGAAATTTTACATCTGCATAAGAATTTCTTATTTATACTAAATTCTTTTATTGGAATTTCTATGGAATTCAATAGTTTAGGTGCCATACAATAATTTTTGTAATAAAAACTACTATATTAACTGGAAAATCCTATTAATTTTTTCCTGGCTTTGATTCAAGAGAAGGCACACTAGCAGATCAAGAGTTGTGAATGTCGTGAGGAAAACGTAGACAATCGTGCAGAAAACGTCAACAACCATGTAAAAAAATGTAGAAAATGAAATAGGAAAAATTATGTGGCAAAGAGTGGCGTGGTGAGGAAAAAAGTGAAGCAAGAAGTTAACAAGAGAGAGACATGGAAAAGAAAATGATGTGGAGAACAGAGAAAGGTAAAGAGAAAGAGGTGTAAAGTAAAATGAGGAGAAGAGGAGAAAAGGAGATTCGGAGAGAGAACTAGAGGTGGTGGTGAGGCTTAAAGTTGGAAGAAGAAAGTAGTGGAAGCGAACAAATTGTAAGGAAAAGAGTTTGATGAGAGAGAAAAGGAAAAGAGAAACAGGTGAGATTAGTGCATGAAAGAGTGAGAGTAGAGCGATAGATGTGGGAAAGGGAGACAGATAGTAGAGAAAGAGAGAGGGGGGGGGGGGGGTAAATAGGGGAAAGTCACTTGGAGAAGAAAAACTGAAATTGCAGGAAAAATGAAATGTGATAGGTGTGAGGAGAAAAAAGTGGAATGGTTGGGAGAGGGTGAATTTTATGGAGCCAGCAAAACGAAGCAGCGAAGTGTTGTGAAGAAAAGAAAAGAGAAAATCAAAGAAAAGAGGGGCAAAAAATGAGAGGTGGACATAGAGAGGTTCAGAAATAAAAGATTGGAAGGGAAATGAGTAGATAGAGAGATGGGGGGAGAGAGATGAGCAGAGAGGTGGAGGAAAAAGAGATAGAAGAGTGAGAGGAAGAGAATCGGGTAGAGAAAAGTGAGTGAGGTAGGTAGTCAAGACTAATAGAGAATGGAGAGATGGTGGGAAAGAGTTAGGGGAAATGCAGATGAAGAATTACCTTCTTCGTGGTAAGGGAGGGAAAATTTAGAAAGGAAGTGGGTCAAATCATGATAAGGAGAAAGGGGGGCGGACGGTGTAATGATAAAAGGCGAGGCAGAAAAAGAAGTGGCCGAGAAAGAGAAAGAGGCACAGACGAGAAAGATAAATGAGGTAGGTAGAATAGAGCAAAAGGTGAAAGAATTTGGAGTGGGAAAGGGAGGGGGTGAAATCGAGGGGAAGTGGGAGAAGAGCGGTTGGTAAGATAGAAGAAGAGTGCAGGATAAATGAGGAAAGAAAAGATTGAAAAGAGATGTTGTAGGGAATGGTGGAAAAATCGGGGTTGGCTAGAGAAAAAGGTGAAATAAGGAAAGATTTTGTAGGGAGAGGGGAGGGGGTGAAATCGAGGGGAAGAGGGAGAAGAGCGGTTGGTAAGATAGAAGAAGAGTGCAGGATAAATGAGGAAAGAAAAGTTTGAAAAGAGATGTTGTAGGGAATGGTTGAAAAATCGGGGTTGGCTAGAGAAAAAGGTGAAATAAGGAAAGATTTTGTAGGGAGAGGGGAGGGGGTGAAATCGAGGGGAAGAGGGAGAAGAGCTGTTGGTAAGATAGAAGAAGAGTGCAGGATAAATGGGGAAAGAAAAGTTTGAAGAGAGATGTTGTAGGGAATGGTGGAAAAGATCGAGGTTGGCTAGACAGAGATATCAAGGAAGCTAAAGAGAAGTGAAAGAGAAAAAATGTATGTTAAAAGAACTAATAAATTAAAATGAGAGAGCACGAAAAAGTATCCAAAGTTCCGTTATTATTTTATGAATGCAAACCAACCAGTCTCTGATTTATTCATATTCGTTTTTCGGTTTATCAAAGTTGTTTGTTTTTTAATTAAGAATAAAAACTAACAAGAATTTTGTGTGTCTTGCATTATATTTCAATCAATACATAAGTTGGAAATATTTACCAAAAATCCAACATCATTACATTTTCTTTTGTACAAGAAACTTTTAGTGTAATACAAATATTTATGTATGTATAAAGCTTTCAAAACCATATATATTGTACTTTTTCTACTGTGGTTACTTTAATTTACTTATGATTATAATGAATAAATTGAATTAAATAATAGAATTAAAAATCAAATAAATTTCAGAAATAAATAACTTCTAAAGAAAACAAATATCTACACAAAACCACAGTAAATAATTTATTCCTATTTTATAATGTACTCAAAAGTCTTTATATGTACGTACCAAAAACAAATACTACATACGATGAGTGCTTTTGATAAAATGTCATTACGATTTCAAGTTAACCCAACCATGTGTACATAAATTCTTAAAAAACAAACCAAATATTGTACTAACTGCCACCTCAATCTTAGTTGTTTGAATTTACAACACACTGTGTCCTTTCCTTTTCTCTCTCTTTTAATTGCTACTATCCTAAGCTTTCTTTCTTTTTTGTCTTAAGCATAAACTTGATTTATTCAATTTATATAATTCATTATTTCTGTTTCTTTTTCATCTATTTATTTACAACTTTGCTTACATTTAATTGTGGCTTCTTTTATTGAAAATGAAAATCGTATTGAATGCCACTGAATATGTTATTAGTAGTCAACACAAAACATATACTGCATACATATAGACACATACAGAAAAAAAAGAGTATAATCAAATAGAATACAAATTGGGAAATGAGAGAGAAAGAATTCCACTGCTTCCACTTCTGCTTCTATTTCTGCATCTTTTTCTTCCTTTGCTATGTACACATAAAAAAGATACAAGAAGAAACTAACTTGGCAATAACACAAAAAGCTTAATTGACAGAAACTGTGAAATTTGTTTCGTAAGATTTAATGAAATTGTAAAAGTTTGTGGGCAAATATACATACACACACATACACAAACATATTTCATTACGTTTGAACATACTTCCATATCTACCCATAGATACTCGAAAATACTACAAACAATTGTAAGGAAATAATTCTGATATCAAATTGAATCTAATTGTAAACTGAATGAGGAGAGAATTTCTTGCCAGCTTATACCAGTTTATTTTTACTCTATTATGGATATAAATTGATACCAGGAGGATGTGAGGTAAACTGAAAACGAACCCTTGAGGCTTACAGGTTCGAAAGAAAAAAAAACCAATGGGGAAGGAAAATGAGCTCATGAGGAATAAGGGAGAAGTGAAGGAAATATAGAAAGAGAGGAAGAAAGAAAGAGAGCAAAGTGAAGAAGAGAGAACGCAAGGTAGATGAGAGGTCAGGAGTAAAGAAAAGTGAGATTGAGGCGTGAAAAGAGAGGCGAGTGAGGTGAGGGAGGAGAAAGAGCAAACGAGTGGGAAAGGTGTGATGTGGAGAGAAATGGTGGGGAAGGAGAGGGAGGAGGAGGAGACGTAGAAAGGTTGGGTGGGCAAAACAATTGTGGTGGAGAGAGAGAGAAGAGTTGGGGTGGAGAGAGGGAGGCGAATTGTTGTGGAGAGGGGGAGACGAGTTGTGGAGGAAAGGGGAAAGAGAAGGAGAAAGGGAAGGGGGAAGAGAAGGAGGAAGAGAAGGGGGAAGAGAAGGAAGAAGAGCAGGAGGAAGAGCAGGGGGAAGAGAAGGGGGAGAGAAGAGGAAAATAAGGGAGAAGAGAAGGAGGAAGAAGAGGGGGAAGAGACGAAGAGATAAAAGGGGAAGAGAAGAGGGAAGAGAAGGGGGAATAGAAGAGGGAAGAGAAGGGTGAAGAAAAGGGGGAAGAAAAGGGGGACGAAAAGGGGGACGAAAAGGGGGAAGAAAAGGGGGAAGAAAAGGGGGAAAAAGGGGGAAGAAAAGGGGGAAGAAAAGGGGGAAGAAAAGGGAGAAGAAAAGGGGGAAGAAAAGGGGGAAGAAAAGGGGGAAGAAAAGGGAGAAGAAAAGGGGGAAGAAAAGGGGGGAAAGAAGGGGGAGGAGAAGGGGGAAGAGAAGGGGGAGGAGAAGGGGGAAGAGAAAGAGGAAGAAAAGGGGGAAGAGAAAGGGGAAGAGAAAGGGGAAGAAAAGGGGGAAGAGAAGAGGGAAGAGAAGGGGGAAGAAAAGAGGGAAGAAAAGGAGGAAGAAAAGGAGGAAGAAAAGGGGAAAGAAAAGGGGGAAGAGAAGGAGGAAGAGAAAGAGGAAGAGAAGGAGAAAGAGAAGGGGGAAGAGAAGGGGGAAGAGAAGGAGGAAGAGAAGAAGAAAGATAAGGGGGAAGAGAAGGAGGAACAGAAGGAGGAAGAGAAGGGGGAAGATGAGAGGGAAGAGAAGAGGGAAGAGAAGAGGGAAGAGAAGGGGAAAGAGGAGAAGTAAGAGAAGAGCCGGTCAGAGAGAGGAGAGGTAAGATGATGGCCGGCCAGAGAGAGGAAAGGGTAGAATGGGGAGGAGAGATAGGGGGAAAAGAGGTATGGGAGGATATAAGAGAGGGAAAGATAATTAAAGAAGAGGGTGGGAAGAGAAGAGGGAGAGGAAAATAGGAGTTAAAGGGGAAGCAAAATCTGTAGGGAAAAGGGAAAGGAAAGAGAAATGGATGAGACAAATCGAGTGTAGTATGGAAAGGAAGGGAAGAAGGGAAAAATGGGAGGAACACAGGAGTAGTATTGGGAAATGAAGATATCCATAGATATGCTAGTTGTTAATACTAAATTCTAGCAAGGTTAATAAAGGTTTTGGCAAATTTCGAATTAGTTTTATATAAAATTACCTAATATGAAAATTGAACGAAAATTTTTTGAGCTATTTCCAAAATGCGACCAGAAAATGTTCATCGCTACCCAAAATCATAAACCTCAATACTGCCTACTAAATCCGAAACTGGATTCCGAAAAAAAATGTTGTGGTAGACCTGGCTGAATGAATAATTCTGAGTATGAAAGCAAAAAGAAAAGAGGAACCAAACATAACATTGCAATTCTCAAGTTGGGCAGCATTGCTTTGTGAATTTCGGCTAAAATAATATCAAGAAGGAAACGGTTCACGTCGACTAGGATTAACTCTAGACATCCCCCCCCCCCTGCCCCATTCTCCATTGCTCCCGAAAATAGAACAGACTGATTTTCTATTTCTGCCGCTTCCTGAAAAACTTGACGAAAATATGTGATAATCAATAACATTCCTGTTAAATGTTCTTAGATTAACAGTAGTTTTAACGGTGTACTAGCCATTACGTAAACATAGGGTAAGACTCAGTATTTGCCTACAATACCCACTGTTCCAGCAGCAGAGATGATTTAGACGAAAAGGAGACTATCGCTTTGATTTCGAACATACGCTTTGATTTTGTCTAGAGATTTCATTAAAGCTTTTCTTTATATACCCACTTTTTAAAAGCTTTACACTTCATACGAACACAATGTTGAATAAACTCAATGAGATCCAAATGATTAACTTTTCTACCTAAACCACACAAGTTTGAATACAGAAAAATCAAATTTGCAACTCAAAAACTCTAAAGAGAACGTGACATCAAAACGGTTCTAAAAAACTACATTAAGCTACAGCATTACGTACGTTTCAATTATTTTCTCTGTTTTAAATTTTTTATCTAGAAAATATTTTAATTACATATATAAGAAAAAGCAGCACAATTTTACAAGCTATAAAAAAGCAATACCGAAAAATATTTAATCAATTTGTAAATTTCAATTAGAAAATGTTGATTTCTTTTGGAAAATCCTTTACAAAAGTGTGGTAGAATTATACTAGAGAAATTTATGCTTAGCTTATACAAAACAATACATACACAAAAACTCATTCAAGCTCACATATATACATATACACGTGCATATGAACAATACATAAATTGAAGTGCTCCAAAAAAACAAAAATCTATAAATAGAATAAAATTACTAAATCTAGAAATATACAATCACACACATGCCGACATAGATGTATATGAGAACTTTTATTCAGTATATATGGTATATGTATGTGTATGTATGGCTTACACATACATACATATGTTCATATGTATAAGTTAGTAGTATGAGTTGCGGTGTCGTCCTTATTTTAGTTTTTAGTTCCCTTAAGCATTAAACTTAAACATACAAAGTAAAACACACACATACATACAAACACACAATAAACACACTCGTTCTTATATTTATGAATGTATGCATACACATACTCACATATAGTTTGTTTTGTTTTTGTTATTGTAATTTAAAGCTAACAAAGTATGAGTTTGAGCTTCGAGTGTGTCAGTGATTGATTGAAAGTTGACTTTTCTATTATAATTTCTTGACTTGATATTGTTTTTTTTTTTCTGTTATTTTTGGGTGTGGAATCATTTTTAACTTTTACCGTTTTCGTTTTTGTTATCTACATATTCACACACACACACACTCACACAGATATACATATTCATGCATACTATTGTGGTTTACTATGCTAAAATCTTTATGAAATTTTCTTCGAATTTTTTTTTTTTTTTTTGCAAAAAAGCAAAACTTGAGCAGAATGAAGTTTGAGTGTAACCACAAATGAATTTCTGTGCCAAAAGTATGCATGAATTGATGATATTGTATGAATGAAAGGATTTCAATTTACTATAAAAAAAAAAAACAAAATTTTAGTTATTGACAAAATTTTATTGTTCTCCTTTTTTTGTGTGTTGTTGAATTGTGAAATTTTAATGTTTTATTGAATACAATTTGGTTTTTGAAATGAGTTTGATTTATATTGGAAATACTCAAAAAAATAAAATAACAATTTGATTTTTTGTATGAAAAAAAAAGATTTTAAAGTTAAAAGAAGACACTTTCCAGATGGATCCTATCAGACTAGGGAGAAAAGTGGATAAATGTTTTGAAGCTTTAGGAAAAATGTTTGTTCCCGAATTTTCTTAATCTTAACCTAAAAAAAATGACCGAAAATGACAAAAAAAAATCACAGAATAATCAATTTAAATTTTTTCAAATATTATTCAATGTGGATTCCAATACATTTTTTATCGTGAAAGACATAATTTCGATAACTCATTGACTTGCCATTACTGATAATGAACCTAACCTCAAAAAAAGTTATCAAAAATGACAAAAATAGTTAGAGACTAATTTTTTTCAAATGATTATCAGTGGGAATTTGGGACATTGTCAATGATGAGGAGCCCGGATGAGGTTGGCATGTATTCCCTAAATTCGTGCAATCACAGCATTGAAGTCTTCGGAGTCGGCTGCTCTGAGCAATAATGGGTTAAAGGATTAATTATATTTTAAGATTAAGAACTTTGAAGTTTATTCAATAACAATGTCCTGCATGGGTTTGGTGAATTGTTACTAGTGTTTGCGAATGAATTTTTCATGCTGAACACGAATCTGAGGTCAAAAACTTCCCATTACGTCACGTTTTAGAAAAATGGGGTAGAAACCCCTGAAAATACCGTTTTTGGCCATGTAGCACAACTTCATACAATTTCAATTCAAATTTATTTTTAAAATTTTTTCTTTTATTTGACTTTTTAGAAAGAAACCGATTAAAAAATATTTAAAAATCATTCAATAGATTTTATTTTGATTTTTTTTTTCCATCCACTGGCAATCAATACCAAAAATTAGGAGAAAGTTTTCACATTTCGGGGGGAGGGGAGGGTCAGAACTCCCAAAACCTCCCCCCTAAATACGGCCTTGCCCTAAACTGTAAGAAGTTTTTGTCTCCGACTTTTTCTGATTACCTTCTACTTACTCTGATCGGCTTCTGACAGCCTTCTCCCTTCTCTTTTCTCCTTTCTTGCTCTCGACACCTTTTTCATTGCATTATATATTGTTAAAGCTTCAACATAAGTGCATCAAAATATTTCAAAAAATGTTGGTTAAAATAAAGTTCTAGTGGTGCTACGTAAATATCTAGGTGCGAATACTCTAATTAAATGCGAGTAAACTACTTTACTTATCAAAATCATTTTAAAATCAAATAAACTTCAATTTGAATTTGAACAATAATTTCAACATTTATAAACTGTGAATTCACGTATTCAGTTATGTGCTCATTTCTGGTGGTGCTGCTGTGAAGCACATTTTAATTAAGAAGTTTTGATTTCCCTCAACTCTGCCTATCAGCAAATTTTGTGTGCTGCTGTCAAGCTACAACAAAAAGAAAAGGAAAACTTTTATACTTCAAGTTTCCATCCTGATGTCCCAACCTAACCCAAGCTCATCGTAACTTTCACTAAAATAATAATAATAATAATTCTACTACGGTTAGTTGTACTCATTGCGCAAGAAAATCTTTGATTGAACCCTAAATGAAATTTACCACAAACAAAAAGAAAAAACAAAAAAAAAAAAAGACATATAAATAAGGTGGCAACCCAGAGGTGCTGCCAAAAGTAACGTAAGTAAAGTTTTCATATTTGAAAAAAAAAAAAAAAAATGTTTGCTATAAAGTATGACGTACATCGATGATGAAGAAGAAAAAAATGTAAACTGCAAGAAGAAAAAAAAATAAGTTGGTGTAAAAGAAAACGAAAAATAACGAAATATTCATAAAAATTTCGAGAAATTCTGGATAACCTTTTGCTCAACGCAATTACTTTATTGATGAATATTTCGCTCACATCGCATATTGACAACAATTTGGTTGATGTGTGTGTGCATATATATTCACTCTCTCCCTTTTCCTTCTCGATACACCAATGACAATGATGGCAACAACGAACGATTAACATTGCCGCAGAATAATAATAATAATAACTTAATATGTATGCAATCAATTTTGAGTAAAGTCGAAAATTTTGCTGATTTATTTTTGCATAAATTTTGCATTTTTGGTGTTGTCGTTATATATTTTTGCGGCTCTGGTTTAAACTTATAATGAAAGTCAGCAGCAGGCGTATGTAGCACTAAACCGTTTATGAGCTAACACGTTTTTGTGCATACTCATTGCGGTTTTAACCTTCGAACGCATCTCATGAGACTCCGCGAGGATTGCAATTACTAGTACATGTATTTGACAATATCTCTTAAACCACATAAGATATCAACTTTTCAAAATTTTTTTATGGATTTAAAGTTTTCGCTTCAAAACCAGGCATAAGAAGTTCAATTTAAACTTATACTTGGGACCGGACAATACTTCCTGTTCTAATATTGTTATCAAATATTGATTAAGTATTTATAAAGTATGGAAAAATTCCGAAAGATGACGTAGACAGTGTAAGCAAATGAAATTCCACATTTCAGCTAAAAGCTAAGTATAATTTATATTCGAGAGTAATTCGAATTGTCGACAACAGGGTTATCATAAGTGTAACGCTAAGTAACAAAGTGTTAAAGAAATGCTATTGCTACCCAGAAGGAACAATTTTAAGCGGCGATAAATTCACGCTGTCCATGTACTCTCATGGGATCTTCAATTCCGCTTCACATGACGCGGTAGAGCCGACGCAGTTTCGGTTTCCATCATATACAGTCTCTTATTGCAATTGAAGTTAAATAGCTTGACATTGTCAAGTTGGCATATTCCTCAAAAATATGAAATATATGGCGGTTCACGCCAAATTGGCACGCTTTGTTGTGGTCACCACGTCGCCCCTAGTCATAAGAACAACAAATTTTTTACTGGGATTTGTTTACAATACCGTTACGGTTAGTTGGTAAATTTTTCATATTAATTGATCGCAAGTTGGTGATTGTGTGCACAATGGAAGCTGCAAATAGAAAATTGATTGTGAACAAATTTATTGAAAATCCATCGTGGTCTGGTTCAAAGATTGCGAAAGTGTTAAATATCTCCAAAAGAACGGTATGTAGAGTTATAAAACGATATAAAGAAACTCTTAGTGTTGAAAGAGCTAAAAAAAAGTTGTGAACAAAACGGGAACCACCAACCTAAAATTAAAGGCAAAGATCTTTCGGTCCATCAAAAGCAATCCCGGACTATCGGATAGCGATCGTGCCAAAAAATTCAATACCTGCAAAAGTACTGCTAGACGAATACGCATAAAAGCTGGGCTAAAGTGCTATCGTGCTATAAAATATCCAACTAAAACAGACAAACAGAATTTGCTGGCCAAAAAACGTGCTCGTCTTCTTTATAATAATGTTTTGACCAAATTCAATGGATGCATTATTGTGGATGAGAAATCATACGTAAAATGTGATCTTAAACAACTTCCAGGTTAAAAATTTTATATGGCAACGAATCGTGGTAATGTACGCTCAAAACTCAAGTACATAAAAATGGATAAATTTGCAAAGAAAGCAATGGTCTGGCAGGCTATTTGCAGCTGTGGTCTCAAATCCAAGGCATTTGTGATATCCTTTTCTATGACGTCTGATATTTACATCAAAGAGTGCCTTTCGAAGCGACTATTGCCATTCGTTCGTCACCACCATTCGCCAGTGAAGTTTTGGCCTGATTTAGCTAGTTGCCACTACTCTAAGAAAACCATGGATTGGTATCAGACAAATAAAGAAGATGTTGTGCCCAAATATATGAATCCACGCAATTGCCCCCAGCTTCGACCGATCGAAAAATACTGAGCTATTACAAAATATAAGTTGAAGAAAAATGCAGGTATTGTCAAAAATGTGAATTCAATGTTACTAAAATGGAACCAAATAGCCGCAAAAGTATCCAGAGCGGATGTTCAAAGGTTGATGTGGTCCATTAAAAGGAATACCCGGAACTTTTTGCATAACAAAGAAATTTAAATCTTTTAATATTATAGTATTAAAACACAATATTAAACTTATCATTTATTGCATTATTTGTTATTCTGAGTGTTCTGGTTAAAAAAAATACAGCAACTTTCCTGCGTGCCAATTTTGCGTGAACCGCGCTTTTGTTTTATAGTTTGAGATATTTCTGAATTATTTTAAATAATGCTCAATTATGTGATGATGATATGATATATATGTAGATCAATAATTGGATAAATTGTTCGATTACTCAAAAATATTTTTCATAGTCTCGTGCATACACTACTCTACTCATACTCTACTCTACTTATTTTTGACTCATACTCATACTCATACTCTTACTCATACAAATACTCTACTCATACATTACTCATATCCTACTCATATTCATTCCCATACTCTATTCGTATTCTACTCGTACTCTATTTGCACTCAACTCGTTGGCTCAATTATTTTAGATACAATAATTCCAAACATTCCTTGATTGCTGAAAATATTTAGCATTTATTCAGATAGAAAAAATGTGGCAATAGTAATTTAGTTTTTTTCAATAATTACTTAGGTCTTTGAAAGTCTGACTTGATTTATTAAGCTTAAATTACTCTTGACTCTACTATTTATGATAAATGCGGTGAAATACTATCATGAAAGCATTCCCGTTACTACCGCCAGTTACAAAAGTTATTTTCAAATTTAACTCTCTAAATCCAGACCCAAGTTCGATCGTTGAACCCATGCTCCTCGTTATCATGTTCCCATAACACCAACTGGTATTATTATTCGCAAGAACTTAATTTTTTTCATTTGCTCCTCAATGTTTGCTCTTTGATAAAGCAGCAGTTGAACAGAAAACACTCCGAAATACATAATTTTCCCCCTAGGATATATTTAAGGATATATGTGAAGCCATATGTATACGTGAAAACGTGTGTTTAAATTTTCGATTGTTTCAATACTTAAAACAAAAAAAAAAACAAAATTTTAAAGAAGCGATTGACGTGCAAATTACAAAATTGACAATGATGTTTAAAAAATTCGACAACGACTCGGTTTATGCAATTTTTTGTTTTTACTTCGCTTCTTCTTGCTATGCTCCTAAATTGCTTATTAATAGCGTGTGTATAAACTTCAATGAATACAAATTTCGAATAAAAAATATTAATAAAGTTTGTATGAAAATTTTTATTCCTAACCAAAGAACGGAAAATATCAAAATTGATGTATCGTTAAAACTAAGCAAAGTTAGCAGAAAGAAGCTACAACAATGAACAATCATAATTGGTTTCACATTGGCAACACTGTTTGACGGGTAGACTCAAGTGTCCTGTCAAAAATCTTCAAGCTTTTTTTGTTTTTTTTTTTTTTAGTTTTGTTTTTAGTTTTACAAGTTATTTGTAAAGTTTATGAAATTTACATAAATTTCTTTGTTGCTGTGTAGTTATGTGGATTCTTTGTTGTTCTATGTGTGGTGTTAAGAAACAGGTGTATGCACAGTATCACATACATACATATACACACATACAGAACCACATATAAATACATGCTTGAAAAGTTCCTTATTTTGTTGTAGAGTCGTGGTAAATAATATGAACTGAAATTCTTGGAAATGTTTGAAACAGTGAGTGGTAAAATTTTAGCAGAATTTCAACTAGTGAAAACTAGTGGAATTGAAAGTGATTGGTATCAAAGAAATAGAGTCAAACCAAGTACCTACTAGAGTCCACATAGGCGTAGATGAAAGTCATTTTTGACTTTACATACAGATCGCTTGAACTTCTTCATTTGAAAGCACTGTGTAAGAATTAAGAGTTTATTTTACAGAGAGTGTTGAGATCAGTGGGAAGTTCTTAAGTAAGAGTGCATTGAGAGGTCTTGAATGTATAAATTTTCCCCCTCTAGTTCAATTTCTTCTAACAAATTTATCTACTGTAGCTCTTTCCACTTATATAATTTTTTCAAAAAATAAATTCATTAAATTCTTTAAATATTTTCTTAAGCAAGCTTGAAATGTTTTTTACATAAATACTTAAGGTTACAACTTAGATAGGTATGTATAGTGTATGTATGTGCTTAAAAGCTTGCATGTGTTTTGTGTACAACAGCAATGTACAATAAATATAACAACAACAACAACAATAATAATAATACAAGCAAAGCAAAGTTATACAGGTAAAAATTAAAATTCATGAAATATTCATAATATTCAAGGACTTTTGCAAAATAATATAATGTAAATGTATTTTTCTTCTTCTGAAGTTGTTGTATTTCATATATAAGTAACAGTAGTTTTTTTTTTTTTTTTTTTTTTTGTTGCTGTTAGCAATAATAATCTCATCGCGTGCACACTATAATATGACACTTTATGCTTATGTAAGTATGTATTATATATGCATGTACAATGTGCATATGTATTTAATACCTAAACCTATGCATGTTGTACATGTACGCAGTACCACTTATGCAATCAAACCATTTTTTCATAATGTCATAAGCAAAAATATCATTCCATAATATTTTGTCCTTTTATAAGTATATTTCAACTTGTATTGGGAGTATGAATGTATAAACTCGTATTTTTTTTTTTGTAATTTGAACATTTATTGTGAAAAAGTGATTATAAATTTTTTCTTTAAAGTATTGTCCATCGTTAGCCACAACCTTTTCTCATCTTTCTGGTAGCATACGGATTCCGCGTCAATAGCCTCATCTTTTGAGGCTATCCACGAATCGACCCATTTTTTTAGTTCTTCGAAAGAACGGAAGTTCTGTTCAGCCAGGCCATGTGTCATCGATCGGAACAAGTGGTAATCAGAAGGAGCAATGTCTGGAGAATACGGCGGGTGGGGTAGCACTTCCCATTTCAGCGTTTCCAAGTATGTTTTTACTTGCATTGCAACATGCGGCCGAGCATTGTCGTGCTGAAGAATAACTTCGTCGTGTCTATTCTCATATTCTGGCCTCTTATCCTTTAATGCTCGGCTCAAACGCATCAATTGTAGTCGGTAGCGGTCACCAGTGATCGTTTCATTCAGTTTTAACAGCTCATAATACACGACACCTTTCATATCCCACCAAATACACAGCATGAGCTTGGATCCATGGATGTTCGGCTTTGCCGTTGATGTTGATGCATGTCCGGGCGGTTCCCATGATTTTTTACGCTTTGGGTTATCGTAACGTATCCACTTTTCATCGCCAGTCACAATACGATGCAGAAAACCCTTTCTTTTCTGTCGTTCAATCAGCAGTTCATATGTGAAAAATCGTCGTTCGACGTCTCTCGGCTTCAATTCGTACGGCACCCAACTTCCTTGCTTTTGAATCATTCCCAATGCTTTTAATCGTTTCGAAATGGTTGATTAATCAACTCCTAAAGATTCTGCAAGTTCTTGTTGCGTTTGACATGAATCTTCTTCGAGTAATGCCTTCAATTCTTCATCTTCGAACTTTTTCGGGCCGCCTGAACGTTCCCTGTCTTCAACATCAAAATCACCACTTTTGAAACGGGCATACCACACCTGACACATTCAGTGAGTGAGCTTCAGTGAGTAAACGATGTGCTTCAGTTGCGTTTTTCTTTAAATGGAAGAAGCAAATTAAAACTTCCCGCAAATGTTGTTTTGTTGGCACGAAATTCGACATTTTCAGCTATAGTAAAACACTTTTGTAAAATTATGAAAATTATTTGACAGATCAGATTAATAGTATTTTTGGCGCTCTTTGAGATAGAATAGCTGTCAATGTCAAAAAAATGGCGCGTATGATAGATATGAAGTTAGTCACAATTATGAGTTTATACATTCATACTCCCAATATATTTTTTGTAAGATATTTTTATCAATAATTTATTATTAGCTATTAAATTATTTAAATTTCTTTGTTGTGCAAAAAGTTCCGGGTATTCCTTTTAATGGACCCCATCAACCATCAACCGCTCTGGATACTTTTGCGGCTTTTTGGTTCCATTTTAGTAACATTGAATTCACATTTTTCACAATACCTGCATTTTTCTTTAACTTATATTTTGTAATAGCCCAGTATTTTTCGATCGGTCGAAGCTGGGGGCAATTGGGTGGATTCATATATTTGGGCACTACATCTACTTTATTTGTCTGATACCAATCCATGGTTTTCTTAGAGTAGTGGCAACTGGCTAAATCAGGCCAAAACTTCACAGGCGAATAGTGGTGACGAACGAATGGCAATAGTCGTTTCGAAAGGCATTCTTTAATGTAAATATCAGACGTCATAGAAGAGGATGTCACAAATGCCCTGGATTTGAGACCACAGCTGCAAATAGCCTGCCACACTATTGCTTTCTTTGCAAATTTATCCATTTTTATGTACTTGAATTTTGAGGGTACATTACCATGATTCGTTGCCATATAAAATTGTTGACCTGGAAGCTGTTTAAGATCAAATTTTACGTATGATTCGTCATCCACAATAATGCATCCATTGAATTTGGTCAAAACATTATTATAAAGAAGACGAGCACGTTTTTTGGCCAGCAAATTCTGTTTGTCTGTTCTGTGTGAATATTTTATAGCACGATAGCACTTTAGCCCAGCTTTTATGCGTATTCGTCTAGCAGTACTTTTGCTGGTATTGAATTTTTTGGCACGATCGCTATTCGATAGTCCGGGATTGCTTTTGATGGCCCTCAAGATATTTGCCTTTAATTTAAGGTTGGTGGTTGCCGTTTTGTTCACAACTTTTTTAGCTCTTTCAACACTAAGAGTTTCTTTATATCGTTTTATAACTCTACATACCGTTCTTTTGGAGATTTTTAACACTTTCGCAATCTTTGAACCAGACCACGACGGATTTTCCATAAATTTGTTCACAATCAAGTTTCTATTTGCAGCTTCCATTGTGCACACAATCACCAACTTGCGATCAATTAATATGAAAAATTTATCAACTAACGGTAACGATATTGTAAACAAATCCCAGTAAAAAATTTGTTATTCTTGTGACTAGGGGCGACGTGGTGACCACAACAAAGCGTGCTAATTTGGCGTGAACCGCGCTTTACTAACTGTTAATTTTGTCATTACATAGTGGTACTTCATAGTATGTGAAATTCTTGCTTAATGCACTCTTCTATCAGTCACTACTACATTGGCTGAATCTCATAGTCGTAAATAGTTAACTAAACTCGTTCCTTATAAGTACTCTAGTCATACTCTACTCGTGCTCTACTCTTACTCAAATTGAAAGTGATTTAAAACTCGTAGAAGACACTGGCTAGATTTTGGTCTACTCTCTTGCCAATCTGCACCAATCACTGCAATTTTCCTACATGTCTATTAGGAACCTGTGTCGCCCCACCTCATCTGATAGTAACCAAATCGCTGCTACTAAAATTCTACCAATTTTTATTCAACAAAGTTCATATCAGTTTGCTTAATAAAAAAAAAATCTCAAAGCTTTAAATCCCATTGACCTGAATTTGTCTATATGATTTCATCTTAATTGCCTGCGCATTTCAACGTTAAAGTTCAACATTCACTATTGCGCCATAGTGCTTTGATAGTTGTTCATAGAAGTTCTGGTGTCCGACAAAAAATCCAGCTGCAAGAACTAAAACGCATACTGAATGTCAAAAGTGAAGTGCTTTTTTCCTTTTTTTTTTTTTTTTTTTGTGTGCAGAGACCAAAACAAACACGGGCACTCAGTGAGCACAGCAACACAGAGCGTAGATAAAACCACTATAAAAAAGTTCTCATTTGAAAATGAAAAAAATACCTACCTCGTATATCACAAAAATACATACATACGCATGCAAGTACAAAACAACAGAGAAAATATGAATGCACATCTTTTCATATGCACGAAATGATAACCTGCTCGTAAAGTATGCAGGATAACATTAAAAATCACGTATACTCCGTGTATGCCCAAAAACTTTTATACGCATAGTTTTACAACTGTACCTAAGATAAAAACTTTAGGTAATAGATCGAGTGTAAGTAATATTTGCAATAGTAAATCCTGACAGATGTGTACACGTTTTATGAATATCATTTTACATACCTGCATTTGTAGCTATTAGACTCTACATATTTATGTTAAGCGTATATTTAGGGGCCAGTGAGCGTTGAAGGTAATTTGAAAACCTTTAGTTTACATCAAAAACTACTTTAAATACTCATTGAAATGAGAGTTAATGACTACTTATTATGACTGAATAGTAATGTATGCTCAGATAAATTTATAACTGAGCTTTTTATGATGGATGAGTTATTAATTGGGTATAAACAAAAGATCATTAACTGAAATAAGACTTAATTATGCTGGAAGATAAGCCTTTTAAAATTTTTGAGCAATAATTTCGCAGCCCCCGCTTTAGCAGCCCATGCAACGTTTCTGTTAAAAATGATACTTCTTTCTCTTAATGAATACAATTTTTCCCAGTTCACCATTTTTCGCCATAAATTACCTAAGTATGTACTTATATACACGAAAACTTTTTAGTTCAAAACATTTATATCATTAGACAACGTGATATGTGAATGCGATTTAATTTATATATGCTATTTATAAATTTTTGCATGACTACATATGGGTAAATCCCAGAAAAGTGAAACCAAAAGTAAAAATAAAAATATAAAAATAAAAGGTTAAAAATATGTTAACATGAAAAACAATAAACCATATTTAATGAATAAATTCGATTTAAAACAATAAAATCAAGGAAACCCCATAATTTTATTTACTTTTGTAAAGAAACAAAGTTTGGAATCATAGAGTAGTTTGAAAATGCTGCCAATTTCAAAGTGGGAAAACAATTAAATTTGTGTCGCTACTCGCAAGCGCAGTTTACTAGTAAAAAAAGCGAGAAAAAGATTCAAAGGGTGCATAAATTTTAGTGTGTTAAATATTTGGTTTCGGTGCAAAAAATAAATTTAAAAATTTTTTTAAATGTGAAACGTAAGTAACGCAAAATATACAAAAAGTTGTTTAACTCCAAAAGTAGTTTATCAAATAAAACCAAATCTTAGATTTTCTTTTAAAGATTGTTTTAAAAATCTAAATTTCTTTTGTTAAACAAACAAATATCACTTCTACTTTTTTACAGGGTGACAATTGTAAAGTGACGCAAGTTTAATACTCTGCAGCAAGCTTTGAATTTTTGTTATTACATTTTGAAATTTCCATAAAAATGGACAAGGAAAATATTCGTCGTGAAATTATGAAATTTCATTTGCCAAATTATAGTAGCCGTCAAATTGCAAAGGCTTTAAATTTGTCAAGTCGTACGGTAGACCGAGCTATTATTCGATATAATGAAACTGGGGGTTTTGGAGATAGAGACCGGGGAAAATTTTCAACAGTTGCCACTACTGGTTTAACAGAAAAAATTCGTAAACGAACCAAGCGAAATCCAAGGCGCTCAATGAGAAAAATCGCTAAGGAAGTGGGAGTAAACCGTGAAACAGTGCGAATCATTGCAATATCAAAGCTTAATCTTAAGCCGTACAAGCTCCGAAAAGCTCAAGATCTGACACAAAAAAAGAAAGATTTGCGACTGCAAAGATGCAAGGCGTTGCTACGCTCCGCCGTGTTAAAAAATGTTGAAAATATCTTGTTTACAAATGAAAAAATTTTCACGGTTGAACAACATTTCAATGCGCAAAATGACCAAATGTGGCTAACATCATCATCGCAACAAAATAGGACTGTTGGCCGAGTTCAAAAGCCAGCTCCCGTTATGGTATGGGCTGGAGTTTCCGCTAATGCCAGAACCCCTCTAATATTCGTTGAAGAGGGTGTTAAAATTGACCAGGTTGTTTATCGGAGCATTTTAAATGAACATGTTCTTCTCTGGGCCCATGATACATTTAAAAATGAAAACTGGACTTTCCAGAAAGATTCTGCACCTTCCCACATGGCAAAATTAACGCAAACATGGATAAAAGACAATTTTTCTGGATTCATAACATCTCAAGAATGGCCACCATACTCCCCAGACTTGAATCCAATGGACTACTCTATTTGGAGTATTTTAGAGAGTAAGGCTTGTGCATCTCAACACCACAGTCTGGAGTCGCTGACAAATTCATTAGAGAAAGCCTGGACTGAAATTGATCAGGAAGTCCTGCGGCGAACAGTCCTACGATTTCCGGATCGATTGAAGGCATGTGTGCAGGCTAAAGGAGGTTATATTGAATGAGGTGGGGTTCAAATGAGTGATTATGTTAACACTTAATTGTACTTAATGGAAGTACGTCCTTTTGAAAATAACTGCTGAAATGTGTGCGTCACTTTACGATTGTCACCCTGTATATGTTAGATTATTTCAAGGTTGTGTGCACCATAAAAAAAAATCCCGATGTAGTACAGTGTATTAGACCACGGATTCGAACTTAGTGACCCCCTTTTATCTAGCTCATTGCTTAAAATTTTCATTTGTAAACCAGTGATACACAACTTGAAACGTAAGTAACACTGCAATGAAACGTAAGTAACGCTAGGTAAATCAAATATGTATTAAAAAAATATACTAATTTAAGCAAAACAGACAAATTTTTTATGCACTTCTACTGTCGCTAAATAAATCTATTTGGAAAAAATTGTCTTCTTTAATTTTCATTGACCAATTCGCAGAATTTCACATAATTAAATCGAGTACTCAAAATAGTTGTTTTGTGCGGAAACGTAAGTAACGGCACTAATATGAGTTATTTCCTCAGAGCACATTAAAAATTGAAAATATGTTTATGCTGATTCATGTACAAGAGCATAAGACACATACGACTGTATTGCCCGATTTTTAAAAAAGTTGATAATGATTGTTGAAAAAAAATCGTTTTATACCGAATGATGAAACGTAATTAATGCTGGATTTACCCATATGCGACTAAGTACATCTAAAACTAAACTATCATAGAAACAAACAAATGCATGAATGCATCTGCATAGACATTATTACATACATACAAACATACATGCATTTTAGTGTCATCTACACGTATGTATACAGGAGCATTCATTCGCACCAGGGCGCATTTCAATTTATGTCCTTCCAATGTGGATTGTAGTGGCAGCACATATTCGTGACTTATGGTATTTAATTTTAAATTTTTTAGAGTAGCGCTGCCGAGTTGGCATACAAATAAAATCCGCTACTGTTCCTCATTTTCCTCCAAAACATAAATAAAATTAGTTTCGTTCTTACAACTAATGTGAATATAAATAATTTTTGAATTTTGAATTTTACAAAACAACATTATGGTGATGCCCTTATTTGTAGTTGTCTGTGTAAATGTTTACACATAAGAGCATGTATGTGTAAATGTAAATGGCAGTGGCAACTCTATTTCGAGAATGTTTGGTTTGCTGTTTTCTCTTGCTATAAATATTCAAAAAATAAATATACACAAATATTTCATTTTATTTACATGTACAAACGTGTAGATACTGCCTGTGACTGTGAGTCTGTGACTATGACTGCCGCTATTGCCGTTTCACATAAATTGCATTTAAATTTATGCAGTTAATATTTTTTGGGATTGTACATATGTATGCGTTTACTGTTTTTGTTGGTAAAGCATAGCAAAGTTTTATGTGTCAAAGTGCATAAATGTTTCTACGTGTGTGTGTGTGTGTGTGAGTGCATTTGAATGTTTTTGGCAACTTAGCGTGCAAAGTAGTGTTCACCCAAAAATTTTGGCATTTCGACTACTCTCGTTTTTGTATAATTTATTTTTGATTATAAACATTTACAAATATGAAAATATCACACCCAATTTTATTATTTTTGTATTAATGTTGAATTGCTTAAATTAAAAAAAATTAAATTCATTTGGATTTGTGGAATTTTTTTAAGTGTTCCACTAACAGAAACTTAACCAAAAACAAAACACAATACAAAAGAGAGTTTTTTTGTTTGTCAGCTTATTATCTCTTACTTATGGCTGAAGTGATAATTCAAAACCAGATGAGAAAAATTTCGTTCAGTTTTTATTATGCTTATGTATAGCTACACCATTTTATTTTTTATTAATTTTCGCCAACTTTATATTTTCATCAGGAGCCCGTAGCAATAGAGGAATAGCGGTAACAGCATAAGAAATACAGCAATTATGCTAACTGTAATACAGCTGCAACAGCAACATTGAAGTTTTTATGCATGTATCGTGCATGCATGCTCACACTCCTTTTGATACAGTAAGTACGTCATGCTTCTATGTATGTATAAGTAATTGCACTGGCGGATCGGAAGTGAAGCCGGCTTTAGGAAACAAATCTCTAATTGCCTATTAATATGTCAGACATTATGTTTATTGCTACTGGATCAAAAGACTGAAGATGTAAACAGGCCTTAATCACCTCTCGTCTTTTCCCCTTTCGCAACCACTGACTCAGCTAGTGTATAATTGTATATGTATGTAAGAAACAAGTGAAGGACACATACACACATGCTTGCATTTGCATACAATCAACAATCATCACATTCATTCTTCTCTCTCTCTTTCTCTCTCTTTCTCTTCTGCATGTTTGTTTCTATTTTCACATAAATACTGCACGAAAATAAGTAGTAAATTTAATATAAGAAGTAAATGTATCAGCAACAGAAGTATTTATTGCAACAACGTTGCAAATAAATGCAATTTCTTTGTTACTTTTCGTTTTATTATACTGAAAAACTTCAATAATTTAATTTCAAATTAAACTTTTTCTGTTCATTTATATGCAGTTACTTTGTATTAAATTTATGTGAGTATCTGAGTAATTTTCAGATTATGTACATTGAAATTCTTACAATGTAAATGCTTAAAGAACAATACAATACCAAAGAAAAAATACTCTCTATAAAAGTTAAAAACGGATAAATTAAAGCTTTGTACTACAGAGACTAGAGCAATTTGACTGCAACTAGAGCAATTTGACTGCAGCTGATAGCAAAGTGAGAAATAAACGCAGCTAGCCATCGCGAGAGAAAACATCAGCTTCAATCACTGATATAGCAATTCAAACCACAGAAGCATTGATCAAAATTACAGTCAAAGAAACAACAGTCATAGCCGCAGAGTTATTAGCTTTAGTTCCTTAAACATCAGCTAAAATCACTGAATCAATAATTACTGATAATATTATAATTAAAGCCAAAATCACGGAAACATCAGTCTGAGTCACAAAAGTATCATTCTCAAAAAATACTGGAAATTTTTAAAAAATTTGTAAATGAGAATTTTAAAATAAATGAGAAAATGTAAAATACTTGAGAAAAGTAAAATACTTAAGAAAATTGGTGTAAACTTGAAATATACTTGAAAATACTTCAATATGTTTGAAAGTTCTTGGGCTACTTGAAAATACTTGAAATACTTCAAAAAACCTAAAAACAATTGTAAATATCTTCAAATACTTGGAAATACTTGAAAATATTTGAAAACTCTTGGACTACTTGAAAATGCTCGAAATATTTGAAAACACTTAAAATTGAATGTTTCAAAATACTTGGAAATACTAGAAATACCTAAACATAATTAAAATATTTTGAAGTTCTTGAAATACTTGAAATATATGAAAATAACTGAAAATTTCAAAATAGTTGAAAGTACTTGACAATACTCCCAATATACTTGAAAACTTGAAAATATTTGAAAATACTTGAATTTATTTGAAAATTCTTAGACTACTTGACAATAATCGAAAATATTTGAAAATACTTCAAAATACTTGGAAATACTTGAACAAATTTAAAGTACTTTAAAATATGTACTTGAGAATACTTGAAATACATAAAAATAATTGAGAATACGAAAGTTCTTGCAGTATACGAAAATATTTGAAATACTTGAAATAATTGAAATATTTCAAAATAGTTGAAATTACTTGACAATACTCAAAAATGCTTGAAAATACTTGCAAATACTTAAAAAGAGTTCAAAGTACTTGAAAATACTTAAAAATTTGTGAAATACTTAAAAATATTTGAAAATACTTCAAAATACTTAGAAATACTTGAAAAACTTAAAAGTACTTCAAAATATGTACTTAAAATACTTAAAAATAATTGAAAATACGAAAGTTCTTGCAGTATATGAAAATATTTTAAATCTCCTGAAGTACTTAAAATATGTGAAAATAATTGAAATATTTCAAAATACTTGAAACACTTGAGAATACTTAAAATACTTAAAAATAATTGAAAATACTTGAAAGTTCTTGCAGTATATGAAAATATTTGGAAGCTCTTGAAATACTTGATATATATGAAAATAATTGAAATATTTCAAAATAGTTGAAATTACTTGACAATACTCAAAAAAGCTTGAAAATACTTGCAAATACTTCAAAATAATTGTAAATACTTTAAAACTTTAAAATACTTGAATTTATTTGAAAATTCTTAGATTGCTTGACAATAATCGAAAATATTTGGAAATACTTCAAAATACTTAAAAATAATTGTAAATACTCCCTATATACTTGAAAATACTTGAAAATATTTGAAAACACTTGAATTTATTTGAGAATTCTTCGATTGCTTAACAATAATCGAAAATATTTGAGAATACTTCAAAATACTTGGAAATACTTGAAAACTTAAAAGTACTTTAAAATATGTACTTGAGAATACTTGAAATACTTAATAATAATTGAAAATACGAAAGTTCTTGCAGTATATGAAAATATTTGAATGCTCTTGAAATACTTAAAATATATGAAAATAATGGAAATATTTTAAAATAGTTGAAATTACTCGACAATACTCAAAAATGCTTGAAAATACTTGCAAATATTTCAAAAGACTTAAAAATAATTCTAAATACTCCCAATATACTTGAAAATACTTGAATTTATCTGAAAATTCTTAGACTACTTGACAATAATCGAAAATATTTGAAAATACTTCAAAATACTAGGAAATACTTGAAAAACTTAAAAGTACTTTAAAATATGTACTTGAGAATGCTTGAAATACTTACAAATAATTCATAATACGAAAGTTCTTGCAGTATATGAAAATATTTGAAAGCTCTTGAAATACTTGAAATATATGAAAATAATTGAAATATTTCAAAAAAGTTGAAATTACTTGATTATACTCAAAAATGCTTGGAAATACTTGCAAATACGTCAAAATACTTAAAAATAGTTCAAATTACTTGAAAATACTTAGAAATTCCTGAAATTCTTAAAAATATTTAAAAATACTGAAAAATTTTTAATATACATGAAATACTTTAAGCATTTGGAAACGCTTGAAACACCAAAAAATATTTGAAAATTCTTGAAATTCTGGAAAATTCCTTAAAGTGTTTGATGTATTTAAAAATTCTTAAAATACTTGAAATATTTCATAATTTTTGAAAGCAATCAAGTAAAAAATATCACTGATTTCATAAGAGTTTATCCTAAGTACAAAAAAAAAAAAATACATGCCAGTTGCCCAAATACTGAGCACTCCTCAAAAGAGCAATGACTTCATTAATCCAAAAGGAGCAATAATAGAGAAACTCTAATACAGTACCAAATTTTTGAATTTCACTAACTCAATTTATTTTTAGAAAAAATGATAAACAAAGATAGCCTGATAGAGTAGTTCAAATTTGTATATCTCACTCTCTCTTGCCTAGTTAACTCTTTAGGGTTAAAAAAAAAATGTAAAAAAATAATTTTGTGGGATTCGAATATTGGCTCACAAGTGGCTGCAGCTTACTGGCGTTTTAGACAACAATTCTATGGCGTCATGAATTTCGGCAGCAACTATTTTGGAGTTTTGTTTTTCTATCAGATGCAAGTGAGTTCATGCTCGTAATCATGTCCTCCTTTATTATTCCTTTAGGAGACTAAAACGATTACTCCATGCCCGAAAACATACAATGTTAACAAGGAGTACAAAATGCAAAAGCTGTGGTGATTACTCCAACGATCATCCTCAGTTCAACTGGGATATTCAATTGTCCCTATGAATGAATGAATTTAGTATTCAAAAGTAGTATCTTATTAAAATTTGCAATTACTGAAGGGGAAAAATCAAACCTAAGTAAATATTTTTTAAAAACATTTATTCAAGTGTTTCAAGCATCAACAACAACAACCACACAACTTAACATCAAAAACTCCACCCCAGTATTGTATATTTCATTGACCAAAACGAATAGAAGAAAAAAAAAACACACTATTTAATACTCAAAATGACACTAAATACCATCATCACCACACAAGTGAGATACTAGAGTGATAGTGATGATGTTGCTGTTGTTGTTGCTAGAGTTGTTACTGATGCTGTTACTGTGGTTGCAATTGGTTGCTAGTGGTTCTTGTTGTTTCTGTTGCTTCTGTTTCTATATTTCCGCTGGCTGTCCATCATTTTGTATGACATGCATTGAGTTCATATCTTGTTACTGTGTGATTTATTGAATATATTTGCAAATGACAATTTTGGATTGCGGCAAGAGTTATGTATTCACATGATTGCATGCATGCATACACACATACATACATACTTATTTACATTTGCATACAGATAAGTATATATATATATAAACACAAATATTAATAGTGTACAAATGAAGTAAATTTGATAAGTTATGGTGTTCATACAGTACAAGTACACAGTAACCCATAAATTATACAGGCTTGAGTAAAATAGGGGGCGTTTTTTTTAAATGCGATATGGTTTCGTATACATTGCGGCTATTGAAAATTAAAAAATAAAATTTTTCTAAATATCTCTGAAGCTTAATTTGATTTGGAAAATGAAGAAATTATTTAATTTTTTATATAAAAATACACTTCAAAAAAAGAAAAGTGCGGTCAGGCACTATTGTTTGGTCAACTGATTTAAATTTTTTAGTATCCATATTCAGTCCTTTAAGCATTTTAAGTTATTTTAGAAATTCTCAAGTATTTTTCAGTATTTTCAAGCACTTATCTCAAGTATTTCAAGTATGTACAAGTATTTCGAAGCATTTTATAGTATTTCAAGTATTTTCAATTATTTTTAAGTATTTTCTTGCATTTTCAAATACTTATCTCAAGTATGTTCAAGTATTTCAAAGTGTTTTCTAGTATATCAAGTATTTTCAATTATTTTCAAGTTGTTGTGTTTTTGTATTTCTAAATACTTATCTCAAGTATGTTCAAGTATTTCGAAGGGTTTTCTAGTATTTCAAGTATTTTAAATTTTTTTCAAGTGTTTTCAAGTATTTCGAATTACTTTTCTCAAGCATTTTCAAGTACTTCAAAGTGAGTTCTAGTATTTCAAGTAGTTGCAACTATTTACAAGTACATGAAAGCATTTTCAAGTATTTGCTAGCATTTTCAAGTAATGCAACTATTTTCAAGTACATGAAAGCATTTTCAAGTATCTGCTAGCATTTTCAAGTAATGCAACTATTTTCAAGTACATGAAAGCATTTTCAAGTATCTGCTAGCATTTTCAAGTAATACAACTATTTTCAAGTACATGAAAGCATTTTCAAGTACCTGCTAGCATTTTCAAGTAATGCAACTACTTTCAAGTATTCTCACGATTATCAAGTATTTCGAAGTACATCAAATATTTTAAAGTATTTCAAGTATTTTCAAGTATGTGCTAGCATTTTCAAGTAATGCAACTACTTTCAAGTATTATCACGATTATCAAGTATTTCGAATTACATCAAGTATTTTAAAGTATTTCAAGTATTTTCAAGTATGTGCTAGTATTTTCAAGTACGCTATAGTATTTTCAATTATTCAAGTATTTTTAAGGAGTATTTTTGAGTATTTATCAGCATCTGAAAGTATTTGGTAGTATTACAAGTATTTTCAAGTATTCTCAAATTATTTTCAAGTACCTCTTAAGTATTTTAAATATTTTCCAAGTATTTTCAATATTTTAAAATTTTCTCAAATATTTATTTGAATTTATTTAAGAAAATTTTAAAATATTGAAAATACTTGGAAAATATTTAAAAGTAATCTCAATCATTTTTAATGTTTCTCAAGAGTTTGAAATTTTCTAAATTATTTTCTGAAGTACTCTCAAGTATTTTGTGGTATTGTCAAGGTTTTAAAAAATGTTTTAGAGTGTTTCAAGAATTTTCATGTATATTAAGCATTTCAAATATTTGCAAATAAAATACTGAGTAAAAATATTTAAAAGCATATTTGAGGATTTTTAAGAAACAGGTTTAAGAGTTGAAATTTTTTAAGCACCAACACTTAGAACGAATATCAGTACTGTTATTGTTACTTATACTGGTCCTTGGAAAAACTCAAGTACTTTTTAGCTTTGCTTGAGACAAACGTCAGCGGAATTACCCATAACCAAAAACGGGAAAATATAGAATATCGAGTCACGGAATTTCTTTTATATTTAATGCTAACATTCATGCTAGAAAAGTTAAAAGTATATATTTTCTTTCATTGTTTTACATTTTTATTTGATGCAGCAAAATAACCTTAATAAGTTATTTATGCAATGAAGCGCAAAAAGCTTTTACTGGTCTGTCAGTTATTTATTTTTCGCAAGCAAATAGCAAAATTGCATTTATGGCTTCTCTTACAAAATTATTCTTAAAACTTCTAAGTAGCTACATAAATCATAATATTCTTATATAATCTTTCACTTTACATGTTTAAAATTTTGTTTGAATTCTTCTTTTCTAACCGCATGAAATTATAAAAACCAAAAACATTTCAACAAATTTGCTACTTGTATTGAAATTTTATACATTCATGCATATGTAGCAAGTTGAAATTTGTATACTTTGTATATCCAGTAAATTGTTGCAATAAGTAAAGCAAGAGAGGTAAGTAAAGAATGAAACACATATTTTCTTCTTTTTTTTTTTTGTAGGTTAATGTATTTAAAATATTATAAAATCTGCTTAACTGAGCAAATGACATAGAACAAACGTAAAGCAAACACTTTATACAAAAAAGAAATCTTAGTAAACAGCAATAGGAAAGAAGACGCAGTTGCATGTGCTAAAAGTATGAAAAGGTACCATACTTTAAATCTACCATTCTATGTAGCTACCCCCTTTTTGTTTAAGTTAAACAAAACATTTGTGAATAGCAACAAAAGTTTTTAGTATTTTCCCTACTGCTCTTGCTACTTTTACAACTACATACTTTTTTAATAACACAATTTTCAAGCAAATTTCTAAAGTAAGTTGCCTTCACGTGAAAACTACAAAATTTTTACTACGTACAATATTTCTAGCATATATTTGCGCTTTACTTCTAACACTTTCATCCACATATACAAACGCTCCTCTCACATATTACAAAAGAATGCATACATTTGCAATTTTAATGAAAAAAAAAACAAAAAAATGTTAAATTAAATTTAAAAAAAAAAGTACAGAGTGAAAAGACTAAACCTCATCTAAAACACCATATATAGCTTGGTAATTTAGAAGGAACTGCATAGGTATGAGCAAGCTTGGCTAGTTTTAGTTTGGACAGAATACCGAGTACTTGCCTCATTTTAAATGCAAAATAATTGGCTGCACTTTTGACTTCTCTCTGTAAGTATCTATACTTTTTCGAAAATCAACCAAGAAATATATATAAAAATAATAGCACCTATAGTGATGCTTTATGCATATATAAACTCCTAAATGTATGCTACGTTTCTACTTATACATACGTAGGAAACACCTATTTGATAGCAACTATTGCTGAGAGTTGCAACTTTTTAGTTGGTGCATATTTTATATATGAAAGTAGCAATAGCAGCATCACGTAGCCAAATTGCAAAAGGAACCTGTGTTAGTTTTGTGGCATCAACGTTTAGCATAAGCAAAAGTTTTATTATTTCACTGGTTGCCAAAAATTGAAAATTTAATTCAATAGTTTTTCAGTAACACAAAAAAAACGAAAAGATGATGAAAGATAAAACTCATTTTAAACTCCTAAATGTATGCTATCTATCTACAAACCTAGAAAAGAAGGTAGAAATTTCAAAAAGAATAATAAATACAAGTTATCGGTGAAAAATGCTTAAAGAAATTAGTGGGGGAGAGGAGGAAGAGAACGGACCAGGAGGACGAAATATGCTCTTATTCCTCTCCAAAAGCTTCTTTCTCACTATACTACTTTTTGTTTTTCTAACTACGTAAGCTTGACTTTTGTATGTTCACTTTTATTTGCGCCTAAAAATATGCTACAGAAATTTAAATAAATATGTGTACAGTACAATATATGGTGGGGAAGAGAAGGGAAGAGTTTTTCTTCCACTCTAAGTATCCTTTGACTGTAAATCTGTACACTTATTATTGGTTCAATTTAAAACATGCCTAAAAGTATACTAAAAGAGTTTCAAAAATGTATATACATCTGAGAATATGAGGCTTCATAATGCTATTGTTAAAAATAGCACTGTACAATTAAATACTTATTCAGAATATATGTTTTATAATCGTAGTAAACTTTATATATACTTTGTATTGTATAAAATATTTTATTATTTAGTGAATTTTCAAATATTGTATCAGCAACATCAGTTTTGCTTTTTAAATAAAAATTCATTCATTGTTCATCGAAATCGTTTATTTTATCTGGTTATGGGCCCAGATATGGCGCAAGAGACATTCTCGGTTGCGGTTTTCGATGGACGGAATTTTGACAATTGGAAGTTTCGTCTGGAAGTCGTTCTAGATGAACATGGATTGCGTAAATACATTGAAAAAGATGTGGAAGACATTGTGCGAAGCGAAACGGTCGCTGAAAAAGTTGAAAGTCATCACAAAAATGATAAAAAGGCGAAGTCAATCATCATAAGGCGTATTGCAGACACGCATCTTGAATATGTGAAAGATAAGGATAGCGCATTTAATGTGTTGGATGCATTAAGCAAAATTTTCGCGAAGACAAGCATTGCAAGTCAGTTGCTGATCCGGAAGAAATTATTGACCATGAAATGTAGTAATGACGAAGATCTGGAAACATTTTTCCTCAAATTTGATGGACTTATACGCCAACTGAAATCATCGGGAGCGAAGTTGGAGAAACTAGATATCATTTGTCATTTGCTGCTCACTTTACCAGACTCCTTTAATACTGTGGTTACGGCTATCGAGACTTTGAATCCGGAATTGCTGGACATAGATTTTGTTAAAGGAAGACTTTTGGATGAAGAAAGAAAAAGGAAGAATACTAGCGAAGATACAAAAACTGAAAGTGTGGCAATGAGAACAAGTTTTAAATGGAAGTGTCACTATTGTGGAAAGCCTGGACATAAGAAGAAAGACTGTTTTAAGTGGAAGAATGACAAGAAAAACAATGCAGAATCAAGGAATATTTCGAGTAATATTGCAAACCCAGTGTCTTTCATGGTTGATCAGGAGGAAGCTTTATTGTCCTCGCCAAATTGTATGAAATGGTTTGTGGATTCAGGAGCTACTGATCATATGGTGAATAATGAGCAATATATTAATGAAAAATCTGAACTGGAAAATCCTGTGATTATTGGTGTTGCGAAAAATGGGATCTCATTAGCAGGTACAAAAACTGGTAGAATTTATGGAAAAGTCAAAGTAAACGGAAATTATGTGAATTGTGTGGTGAACGACGTATTATTTTGCAAAGATCTGAAGTGCAATTTGTTTTCAATTAGACGCTTGGAAGAATCAGGCATGAAGGTAGTGTTTAATGCTGGCAAGGTCACTGTTTTTCGAGATGGCATTGCAGTTTTACAAGGTGTTAGAAAAGGCAATTTATATGAATTCAATATGGATGTAACCAAAAGTGTACATTGCGGTGTTGCAGAAAAAGAAGAAAAACTTCAATTGTGGCATAAACGTCTCGGGCATCTCAACTACAACGATTTGATGAAAACACCGTCATTAGTGGATGGATGCGAATACTTCAAAGACAAATCAAAACCGTTCTGCGAATCATGCATTTTTGGCAAGCACGCAAGACAACAATTCAGGAAGCAGGTAAACAGAAAGTCAAGCAGTCGACGTTTGCAGTTGATTCACAGCGATGTGTGCGGCCCGATAACGCCTTGTTCTTGGGATGGAAAGCGTTATTTTGTTACTTTCATTGACGACTTTTCCCACTTCACATCAATTTATATGATTGTTAATAAATCTTATGTAATTGAGTGTTTTAAAGAATTTAAGGCAATGGCTGAAAATATGATGGGTGAAAGAATCTCTAGATTGCGCTGCGATAATGGTGGTGAGTACACTTCAAAGGAATTTAAACAGTTTTGTTGCAGTTCGGGTATTATTCTTGAGTACACTGTGCCTCATACACCGGAACAAAATGGAACTGCAGAAAGAATGAATCGCACTTTGGTTGAAAAAGCAAGATCTATGATGGCAGGTTCTAATACACCAAAGTTTTTATGGAATGAAGCAATTTACTGTGCGAATTATGTAACTAACAGAAGTCCTTCTACGTCGTTAGAATCTAATCAAACACCAGCAGAAATTTGGTTTGGTAAGAAGCCGAATATCCGTCACTTAAAAGTTTTTGGCTGTATTGCATTTGCACACATACCAAAAAGCAGTCGCAATAAATTGGACATGAAATCAAAGAAGCTTATAATGGTTGGCTATGGCGGTTGTGGCTACAGGCTTTGGGATCCTGAGAAACGACAAGTTATTCTTTCTCGTGATGTGATGTTCAACGAAAATATGTTTTTATACGAACCAAATCCATTGACAAAATTGGAGAAGGCTACAGTTAAGTTTTCAATAGAAAATGAAGAAACAATGATACCAGAAGAAATTGCACCTGAAGTTCCGTGCAATGATAAACAAAGCAGTGTCAATAATCCGGTAGATAGCAATAGCGAGTATGAAGATGCTGGTGAAGAGGCTGATGAAGATGCTGATGATGTGTATGAGGTTATTGAAAACTCAAGTCAAGTACCAATTCAACAGAATCAAGGTTTACGTAGAAGCACAAGAAACAGAAATGCACCTGTACGATTTGAATCTGGTAATTATTTAGCTATGGCTCTAAATGCAGAAAGTTTTGTTAGCGACGCACCATCTAGTTTTTCTGAATCGAAAATGAAGCCAGATTTTTCTGAGTGGATGAAGGCAATGAAATCGGAGTTGGAGTCTTTGAAGAAAAGCGAAACATGGACATTGACCAAACTACCTGTTGGAAAAACCTTAGTTGATTCGAAATGGGTTTTCAGACGCAAGTTGGATGAAAATGGGAATCCAGGAGAATATAAAGCGCGTCTTGTAGCTAGAGGTTTTTCACAGAGAGAAGGGTTTGATTTTCAAGACACCTATTCACCTGTAGCAAGAGTTGGAACTTTCAGAATTTTGCTTGCAGTTGCCAATAAGAATAATTATCACATACACCAAATGGATGTAAAAACGGCGTTTTTAAATGGTTACTTAAATGAAGAAATTTTCATGAAACAGCCGCAGGGTTTTGAACAAGGTGAAAATATGGTATGTAAACTGAATAGGTCTTTATATGGTTTAAAACAATCTCCAAGAATGTGGAACGAAAGATTTCATAATTATATAACTAAAATTCAGTTTGTTAGATCAAAATATGATTATTGCTTATACTCGAGGAAAATGAGAGGAAATTTAGTTTATGTTTTACTATACGTTGATGATCTTTTGCTAATTGGAAAAAGTTTGGATGAAATTAATATAGTAAAAAGACAGCTAATGGATGAATTTGAAATGAAAGACTTAAATGAAGCAAAAATTTATTTGGGTATTAAAATTGAAAGAAATTTGGAAAAACGTGAACTCAAAATTAGTCAGAAATCATTTTTGCTCAATCTTTTGAAGCGTTTTCAAATGGAAAATTGTAATGGTGTCGATACTCCTATTGAAGTCAAACTTTGCTTACAGAAAGATCCAAAAGCTCAATTGACCAAAGAACCATACAAAGAATTGATTGGGTGTTTGATGTATGTAATGTTAACATCTCGTCCTGATCTCAGCTTTAGTGTAAACTACTTCAGTCAATTTCAAAATTGTGCTACAGATATCCATTGGCAGCATCTAAAAAGAGTTTTACGCTATATAAGAAAAACAATTGATTTGAAACTTATTTACGGAGATTCAAATGATGAAGTATTAGTGGGATATACGGATGCTGATTGGGGAAATGACGTTAATGATAGACGGTCTATAAGTGGATACATTTTTAAAGTTTTTGGATGTTGTGTCTCGTGGGTAACTAAGAAACAGCCAACGGTTTCACTATCCTCTACAGAAGCGGAATATATCGCATTGTGTACGGCAGCTTGTGAAGCTATATTTATCAAAAATTTAATGGGAGACTTAGATGTTGTCATAAAAAAACCAATAATTTTATATGAAGATAATATGTCATGCATTAAGATTGCTGAAGAGCCTAAAGAACATCAACGATTGAAGCACATTGATATTAAAAATCATTTCGTACGTGAGTTGGTTCAAAGCAACAAAATTAAAATTAAATATAAGTCAAGTAAAGAACAGATTGCAGATTTCTTTACAAAAGCTCTACCAAGATTAACTTTTATGAAATTTAAAGAGTTACTAGGGATTATTTAATTGGGCAGGTGTGTTAAAAATAGCACTGTACAATTAAATACTTATTCAGAATATATGTTTTATAATCGTAGTAAACTTTATATATACTTTGTATTGTATAAAATATTTTATTATTTAGTGAATTTTCAAATATTGTATCAGCAACATCAGTTTTGCTTTTTAAATAAAAATTCATTCATTGTTCATCGAAATCGTTTATTTTATCTGCTATTACGGAACATATTGAATCAAAAATAAGTAGAGAACGTTAGGCGGAACCATTTTAAAGAGAAAAAGTTTTATTTGGTACAAAAATTATTGTTCATTAGAATAGCAAACTCTGTCCACAAATTTCGTTTTGGCTTACGTAAGTAATCCTGGGTAAACTATGAAAGAGGGATGAAAATTTTTTCCGTCCACATGAGCATCGTATTCTTCCTCTTTCGCTATCTGCAAATAAATGAATTTATTTGAATCTATTTACTTAAAGTCATGCCTAAAATCATACTACAGAAATTTAAAAAAAAATATGTAGAAGTCAAACCCAGCTAAAGGAAAATGCTCTACCGATGTCAATGTCTTTGATAACATTGAAAAGAGGCTATACTCTAAAACACTACCCATCGGTATCTAAAGATTTTTTAAGAATATTGGAAAAAGTTGTTGTTGAAAAAAGAAGATTTAGCTACTGTTTTCTGTTAATTTAAGCATTACTGGGCATTGAACGGAAAAGTGAGATGAATGCCTCTTCCTCTTCCGCAAACGTTCTCTAACTCTGAAAACTTTTTCTTGTTCTACCTACTAACCTAAGACTACAATCAATCAATTTATTTGCATCTTTTCTATTCAAGATATGCCTAAAAGTATGCTAGAAAAATTTGAGAAAAAATTAACATTAGGTTCATATTGGAGGAAGAATTAGAAATGGTATTGTTCTTTCATTAAGGACAGACCAACTGTTGAAGGCAATCACAATGGGCCTACCTGGCCTCCGAGTGGAAGTAGCATATTTTATTGCTACACGCCTTCTAAACCTAACCTAACCTAACCTTCATTAAGGATGCTGTATGACTCCAATAATTTCTTTTATTAGTAAATCTGCTATCTAACTTTACCAACAAATTTGACAGAAGCAATACGATTTTGTTTGAATATGAACATGAGTCAAAACTGATTACCGAAAATCACTCTTCAACTTCAATAACTCTTTCATAAAATTAGTCAGAAAACAACAACTAAAAGTAGAATGATAACTATAACATTAATAGGTGATAGTTAAATTAAAACACATTAAATATACTACGCCTAATTTACATATCACGAAACTACCTTCTCATACTACATACACATGAATTAAACCAACACATAAACGGGCAGCGTGGCATAAAACCAATCAAATACATTACGCAATTACTTCATTAAATATCAATGCAACACTGTCTGATGTCTGTGTGACAGCGGGACTCAGTCTATTTATCATTTAATAAACTCTCTTGGTCGCGCCACCTCAATGCTATAATATCAATAGAATAACTATAGCAACAACAGCAGGCACGACAATAAATAAAAACCTCAAATCCGATATCTATCATAAACCACACACTCACACACATTCAACTCAACAGGACTCAACTCGAATAGTTGACATGACATTTTGGCGTAATCTAAATATCTCTTCCAATATTTTATGTATCTAACTATAGAAGTCTATAGAAGGATATATGATTAATTTTTGTTCGATACATTGAAGTCATTGCTACTGCAAATACCGTGTGTCCTTTTTTACACTGCCCCTTCGTAGATATGAACATAAATGCACATCGAAGAGGAGTGGCCAAGTGGTGTATAGTGACGAGTATTGATGTGTTGATAAAATCAAATTAGCGCCGAAAACCAACTAATCACATACAAAATTTTTGGAAATTATTTTCACATTGACATTTGACATTTGTAGCATAGTGGAGGATAGTTACCTTTCATTTGCTTTTGTGCGTTTGTATTTGTGTGTGTGTGTGTATGTACTTATTTATTTACGTAGTTGTACATTTTTTGTAATATTTCCCAAAACTTTATCTCTAGGTTGCAATGTGCAATCGATTTGTGTGTTGGTTCCTTCCGAATTTTAAAAGCATTTATTTATTGATTGATCGGTTGACGTGATGCTGATTTGATGGTGGCATGTATGTGAAAGATTGTTTGTGGGAGCTCTGATTTTGTAAATTCTAAATGAACGTGTACGTGAAAGCAAAATTATTTATTGCTTGCAGTTGAAAAATGTAAATCGTGTATTTTGCAATTTTATATTAAAATAGTCTCAAAGTGGAAATAAAAATAGTAGAGTAAAAATTTATAACATAAATTTTTTTGTATTTATCTCTGTGGTATAATTTTAGGCATTAATTTTATTGAACGTATAAAATCAAGTTTAAGTTGCGTGATGAAACAAAAAATGGTATAGTGAGAGAGTGCTATCAGAAGAGTAAAGGGATCATTCCCCATCACTTTCCTCTCCTCTCCCTCTCTCACTCGTATATCCATGCTTTTTTCGAAATTTCATTTCGATCTACATATAGGAATCAAACACGAATTATGTACTGGCTCTGCGTATGCTCCTAAACTCACATTTGTATTTTTATTAATTTTGCTTGCATACTTTTAGGCTTGAATTATTTTTGAGAGATTAAAATTAAGATTAATAAGAATAAGATTGAGAGATTGAAAAGGTTTAGGTCGATATAAAAATGGTTGGAATTTTATTGTAAAGCCCCTTTCGAAAATCATAAAAATAATTTAAGTCGGTTAAGTAGTCTAGAGAAATTATGAATCTGGAGGCAGAAAAAATATTAGTCAAATTCTTAACCTATACTTTTAGCACGGTTTAATTTTAGCAGTTAAGAATATATGAATTAATGGGAAGGATTGGAAAAAAGAAGTTTTTGTTTTTGGTAAAATATGTACGCCTATTACAATATTTCTATATCTAAAGCTGCACTGTGAAATTAGCACAAAGACATGAGAAAAGCTACAAGAAATTGTAGTACAACCAACGATTTAATTTATGATTCAAAGGAAAGAGTTAATGCTTACCAAATTTCAGGGACAAAAGGGAAAAGGAAGAAAAAACGGGGGAAAAATAAAGAGAGACTAAAGAAAAAGGGGCGAAGGGGGAATGTGAGAGAGAAGGAGGAGTGAAAGAAAAAGAGAAGAGGAATAAAAAGAGGATAGAAAGAGAGAGAGAGGAAAACATGGGATAAAGAGAAAGACGAGGGAGAGAGAAAGGGAAGGAGAAAGAAAGAACAGACAGAGGGAAGACGACGGGGGGGAGAACGAAAATTAATAAGGAAGAGTAAGGTAAGAGAAAGAGGAGGAGGGAAAGAATAAAAGGAGAAATGGAGGAGACGAGAAATGGCAGGGAGATAGAAAAAGAAAAGGGAAAGAGGAGGAAAACAAAAGAGAAGGGCAAGAAAAAGTGGAGAAAGAGAGAGAGAAGGCAGAAAGAAGAAGAAAGAAAGAGGAAGGAAAGTTAAAGGAAATTAAAAAACTCTGGTCTTCGTGCGGAAATGAGGAAGAAACTACCACTACCGTTCTATACACTTATTTGTTGTTGTTTTTTCCGCATTGTAGCTAGTCTGCATAACAGTTCGTTATTTGAAAGTCTAGTACATGAGAGAGTGTGTGTTCTTTCAATATCTCTATTCAGTGAAGATATTTAGAATCATATCTGTAATTCAGGTTTACAATTTCAAATATTAGTTGCCTATGTAGGATATTGAAAGACTAAGAACTATCACTAAAATCACCGATGAGGAATCGTGGCGGATTCCGAAACAGCCATCTGATTTGCCCGTCTCTATATACACTGTTGTTGTGATGACTACATATATTGTGAGGACGCAAGTCGGCCCACCCCCTCGTTTGCGTCTCACCAGTGGAGTTCTATTTATATTTTCAGAAATTGTTTATTTTACTTTATTATTTTCTTTTATTTACCATGAATTGTTTTTTTTATTATACATTTTTTGTTATATTATCATGAATTGTTTATTTTTGTTATTCTTCAATTGTTAAGTTTTTTTTGTTATTTGCCCATGAAGGAACAGTTTATTTTATTAAATAATTGCTAAATCTAAGAAGAATTGTACATTAAAACGAAAATGCAGCCTTTCAATTGCATAAATTAATAGTCGAGTGGTGAACACACGCATGAAGCTGAATGACGCCATGTTTAGAACTTAACGAAACCACAAGCAGATGGCGGCGAAGGAAGAAAACTCTTTTTTTTCGGCGATCAACAGCAGCAGCAAGCAGAAATATATTCAGGTGAGTGTCTCGTGACGGAACAGTGAAGGCAACGAAAAGTGACTGGGGAAGCCATTTGGACATCGACGCTCCTTGGTGCCACGCACCAGGTAGTTCATCGGGATAGGCCACGCTGTCCACCCCACAGTGTTATATATATGAAAGACAAATACATAAATTAAAGTTAAATAAAATAAAAAAAAAAAAAAAAATAATAATATTTTTCAAAACAAAACTGAATAAACAAAAGAGAAAATTTAAAACGAAGTGAGTTTGTGTTCTTTTTTTTTTTTGTTCGTCACCTTTTAGTGCTACGTACTAAAGGGTCCTTTTGCCGGATTTAGATCGATGCTTCTCTGTACCACGCAGTAGGGGGGATTCAAGAGATAGACCACGCCATCGTCCACCGGAATTTAAGGTGCAGCGCACCATACGATATATTGTAAGTAGGTGCTCCCTAGTGCCCCGCACTAGGAGGAGCCACCTTGAGGTAAAATAAAAAGTGAAATTGAATAAAATAGAAGGGCAAGATCCCCAAGTGAGTGTTGTGTAATTGAAGGTAGTTCGCCCCGGTCCCTGTAACAAATAAATTTCTGTAGCCTCGAACCCTAGACTCAGCGAGTGATACCCGTTCCAATATACGCTCTTTAAGCGTGTTTTCAATTATTTAAATGAAACTAAAACATGGAACAGTAGTCAAGACTTTGAAAATTAACAACTAGATTTAATTTTCATAGTCTAAAAAAACATTATGAAAAGCTACTTATGTAAGTAAAATAATTTCAAAAAGGCTTTTGGAAAGAATTACCAAATCAATGAATTATTTGAATTTCTGTTTCAAACGGTACGACAATAAATTTTAGATGCTTTTGATTACTTAAGCATTCATTTATACATATAACAAAAATATGAATCATCCAAGCTACCAAATAGTGATAAAAGATGAAAAGATATATACTCAAATGATGCCAGCAAATTATGGTATTATAGCTGATGCGCTTTGTATTTATAGTGTGAAGCATAAAAAGCAAAAACAGAAGCACACACAATGCAAACAAAATAAAGGAAACCCTCAAAAACTTAGTGCCGTTGGATTGTGTTCTCGTTTTCATTGGACTTGAATTTGTGCCAAATAAAATTTTCAATTAAAGTGCATTAAAAAAATGTGGTCTGGCAATATCATAATATAAATGTAATAATTTTCACACAACTCGTTAAATTGAGTAAAAAATTCCTCACATTTTCGTCGATCCAATTAACCATGGATTACTGTATATAAATATGTTCTATGTGCACCTTTTCATATTAATTCAAGCGAAATAAATTTTCGGAATTTCGTGTATTTTATACTTTATGCAAGATACTTTCTTCCATGCACTTTTGACCTATATTAAATTTTTGCTTGCATGTGTGTGTATGTAAGTATGTAAAGAATAAACTGAAACAATAACCAGAAGCTGAGAGAATGCATTTGCTATCAATCATAAATGCAGCAGCAAATATCAGAAACAGCAGATGCACATAGAGTAGAAGTATAAACAATAGCAACAATAGCAAACAGAAATAAAGACAGAAATAACAGTAGCTCACAAGTTATAAACAATGCCACACAGAAACACAAACACACATCTACATATACTACATAGTACATACTCATAAACGAAAACATATAAAATAAATGTATCGAAAATTTTCGAATGAAACTGAAGCATGTTTGATTGTGTCTATATGTGTGTGTGTGTGTGTGTGTCAATGAAATACTTGTGAACAATACACTGAAATATGTAGATATATACACATGTATACAAACATAATATATACTATGTATATGCAGTAGTATATACTTAGTTATAAATCATCTAAAGCCAAACAATTAATCATCGAAAAACAAACCAAGTAAAAATTTAAGATGTTACTGCTGTTGCTGTTGCAGCAGTCAACAACATCAGCAACAGCAATTGCAGCAACAGCAGCAAAATCAGCTACCAACTGAAGTGAAATTCAATGCACAAATACAATAACAAATTCACTTAAAATATGCGTTTATATTACATACGCACTCACACACACACACACGTACATACGGATATGCAGTCATTGAACATGTATGCGTGTGTGTGTTCTTGACAATAACGTCATGCAAATAGATTTACAAATATTTCAAAATATTGTATTTAGCAAAATGATACACAATTGAGGCTGTTCATTCATACATATACACATTCAAATACATACTCAAATACACACACATCCATACATATATATGCATCTTGCATACAAATGCACAAAATGTCAAGCACACAAGTTGGTTGTATATTGTAGTTTATGCACATGCACACCAACATGCTCATGCATTCGCTTATGTATTTATGCTTTATAATTTATAGCTAGCAATTGTTTTTGTTATATATATGTAAAATCAATGTGTGCTTGTGTATGTGTAATAAGGAGCTGTAGTCATAAACCAATTCATGATGATCATAATAATAAAGCAACTTATTATTACATTATGTTTTTGTTTTAGATTTTGCAACATTTTATGCAAGGCTGAAAACAAAAATTTGCAGACATGGAGGGAAGGAAAATCAAAAAGAAAGGCGAAAGAAAGGAGAAAGAAAAATGCAGGGAAAGTTAAAGAAGGATCGAGAAATAAAGAGAAAGGAAAAGAGGAAAAATGGAAAGAAGGGAAAAAAGAAATGAAAAAGAAAACAAAAAGGAAAGAGAACACAGAGAAAAAAGCAAACAGAATACAGAGAAAAAACGAAAGATAGCAATATAAAGAAAAAGAGAAAAATGCAGCAGTGAAAAAGGAAATGAAAAGCAATGGGGGGAGGGAAAGAACTTGGCAGAGGAATAACAGAAAGTGGTGCAAGTAGAAACAAATGGTAGGAAACTGTCAAGTCAAGAAAACTGTTGATTCAATCAGGCGTGTGTATTCGTTCGCTCTGCCTAAAATTAACAAATTTGTTCTGAAATTCTGTTTTTAACTACAAAGCTAAGTTTTACCGTGTTTTTGTTGTGATATAGAGATAGATCAAGAAAGTAACTTGAGAAAAAAATTGTTTTTTGACCTGGATCAAGAACGGCTCAGCGGCAAGGTGCCATATGGCACCGCTAGACATTACTGGGTTAAGCTAACAACGAGATAAAAGTAAACGATGATAACGAGGATGGAAAAAATTAATAAAAAATTAATTAATTAAAAACAAAAAAATTTAAAAAAAAATTTTAAAGTTAAAAAATAAAAAAAATCGAAAAAAATTTTTCGTAATAATTGATGTTTTGATGAAAAAAAATATGAACTGCATTTTTAATTTTTTTGGTTTTTTTAATTTTAAAAAGTTTGATGTCAGTAACAAAAAATTGTGACGTAGCTGAACAAAACGGGCCACGAATTCGGACTCATTATCCTGAGTACACTTATCCCATCTCTGCTCATTTTGGTTGTTGAACAGTGTAATTATTTAGAACAGTTTTGTCTCCTTTTTTGAAAAGTGGAACTACTTCCGCCACTTTCAAATCATCCGGAAAAATACCAGAAGAAATGCTTTTGTTAAATAGGTGGCAAAGAACATCTGAAATATTAAACGCAATTTTTTTTACATATTTATTAGAGAAGCAGTTAAAAGTGATGAAATTAGATTTTGGACAAAGACATAATTTTGGAATAAACTTTAAATAAAAGTGAGCACGCTTTATCATTATCCATCTGAAAAATTAAATGTTAAGGCTTTAGTAAATTAAGGTAGCGATATGTAAGTATATAACTATCTGTAACGGTATATGAAGACAAACGAATCATAGTTATTCTCCTCACCCTCCTCAGGGCATTCTGGAATCATATGAATTAGGCGGGTGTCAGATAAATGCGTTTGTTGAAACTCGTCATCCCAAATGAGGAACAGGCTCACATTTTTGGATTATTTAACCAAAGCCTGGTTTTTTTTCTAATATTGAATTTTATATGAAAACTACATAATTGGACGTGGTCCTTGTTTTCTTCCCGAAGCAGGTTTCTAACGATGGTTTAATTCTCCTGAAACTGTTTAATAATATTGGAAACAGTTTGACGGTAGACCTTCAATTCTTTGGCCAATTTTTTGTAGGACCAATTTGAATTTTTTCGAAAATTTTTCATAATTTTAAGACGTACTTCTTTTTCTTCACTCATTTTGATCAAACTCACAATAAATCAACATGTTTGTCATTAAAAATAACAACTGACATATTTTTCAAAGATAAATAGATCAAAGAAATTCTAAAATTTTACACCCAAAAATTAATTGTTAAAATTTTTTCAATCTTACTTCTTATAAAATAAAACACTTGATTTTTTGGTGTAAGATTTCTCAATCTTATTTTCAGTTTATGAACAAAAAACAAAGATTAAAAATATATCCTCATTGATATTTAGAAAGGCCCTAAATGTCTTTTTTGTTTTTTTTTTACGAAAAGCAGTAAAAAAGTGTTATAATTTTTTTTGAAATAGCAATAGAGTTGAAGAGATAAAAATAATAATTTCAAGTTGGTATATAACTAAATGTTGCTGGCAATATGCAAAATACAAAATTTAATTGAACCTTAAAAATTTAGTATCATTTTAATATTTCTACTATATATCAATCAGTTTTTCTGTTTGTTCAGCTGCAAAACTTTTGTAATTGTAAAAGAAACACGATTGCACAGTAAGAAATAACTACTACTTGCTACACACACACACAAACAGTTAAATCATATCAACCTAAAGAAGAATATGAAAAAGTGAATGGAAGAAAATCACACTTACCTTAGCATTTATGGTGATATATATGTGCATACAGACATATGAACAGATGAAGAAAAAAAGTAAGAAGAAAAGAAAAAAAACTTTATGGAAAATAAAACAAATTTATAACAAAAACGTGATGTGGTTATTGATGGTCAGGCCAACGAAAATTTATATATATGTGAGGAGTATTCAAAGAGATTTTATATACATACATACCATATGGATATGTCTACACACACACCTTATAGTTTAAGGGAGACATGCATAAATGAGCACAAGCACACACACTTATTTATATGCACAAAAAAAAGGTAAAAAAAATATCGCTAAACCACCCATGCCATTCAAGTTAAATGAAAATAAAGTTACGCATACAAACACACACACATACATTCCCACATTTCTGTTTCCGCACAATCACATAAAACGCAACGACGAACCAAAAAAAAAAAGAAAAAAAATATAATCGTAAGTACTCAAATGTGAGTGAGCAATGAAGAGCGAGAAGGAAGAAGAGGGAGAAGAAAAAGAGGAACGCGTCGCATTCTAGCATTTTAATACATGCTCTATTTTATTCACACACACACATGTACATATATATAAATATGTATATTTACGCAGCATTAGCATGTCTGAGTGTGTGTGTATGCACTTACATTCGTCCCAGAGCTGCCAAAGTGTTGCTCTGTTGTAATGAGTATGTGTTTGTGTTGAGCGCATTAAATGGCGAATTTAATTTCTTATTTACTTGTATACGTCTAGCAGCTGGCAGCTGTAGTAGCGGTAATGGTGTTGCTCTCTAGTGGTGATGTTAATGCTGATGGTCAGCTATCAGCAGCATATAACCAACGTGTAGTAGCAGCTTCACCAGCAGCAGCAGCAGCAGCAGCAACCAACAAGAACCCGAATGCAGCAATGAGAAGAGAACAGAGCAGCGCTACGTAAAATACTGATACGTGTCATTCGTTTATTGTGTGGGTTGGATTAAAAGCTAAGCACGTGATTGTTTTGCGTTAGTATATTTCTACTGAATGTGTATATACATAGATATATATACATATGTATGTGTATTTGTATGTGTATATGTGTTAGCCATTGTGCATTATACGCAAATACACATATAGTAGATACATCTGAGTGTATGCATGTATGTGTGTTTAAGCTCATTAAAATCCTATGCTTGTTTGTGTAACTTTGCTAATTATGTGATTTTCTCTTTTGTTTTGCAATTAAAAGTGAAAAAGTTGAAAAGATTTCCTTCCGTTCCTTAATGAAGAACATGATGATTGAGTGTGCATTGTGGAAATATACATAGAAACAGCAGTAGAAAACAACAGTTGAAAATATACAGTGTACGAAAAACTGATGGAAAGTAAGAGAAAATAAAATAAAACAGTATGGAAGAATGTTTTAAATTACCTACTAACAACTTAATTAAATAAATAAATATAAAAGCAAAAATGTACAACAATACATATGTGTAACACTATTTTCTTTTACCAAGTTCTTGCTACATACTCCATTCTTTATAAATTTAATGTTACTCATACGCCGTGTGTGTGTATACTGCAATCTGAATTTAATGTTACTCATACGTCGTGGCGTTGGTTTTGCTATGCACCAAAGCGTAATTTTTAACTTTTTGAAAATAAAAAATTCTTTTGCAATCATTTTTCTTCAGCCACACACATACACACACACTGAGAAGACTTGACTTTTATGAATGTCCTTTTCACTAACATGTTTCAACAATTTCGCTTTTTTTTTTTGCTGCTTTTCTTTTCAGCAACACTAACACATTTCAGCATGCTATTTTTTTTTTTTTTTCGTTTTAGTTATTTTTTTTTTTGTATTTTTTGTTAGATGATTTTCGCATTTTATTCACTTACCTGCTGCAGCCAACCACACACAATTCAGTTTCTCTTACATTTTCACGCAGACACACTCCCATATACGCTTAAATATATCTACATTTATAAAGAGGTAAAACAACCTCGTTCTCGCTCTCTATCTCTGTCTCTCTGTGTATGTCAGTGTGTATGTGTGTGTGTGTGCTTGGCTTCTTTCAATTGCTTAATGTCGTCGCGGTAAAATGTGTCTGCATAGAAAAAATCTTCTAACCGACCATGCGTTGCGTTACATTACTTTACATTTCTTTACGTTGCACGTTAACGTTACTGTATTATACTATGTATCTAGTATATTCCGTCGAAAAATTCAAAATGCTTTTAACTTTGTGTGTGTATCTTAATGGAATTTTATGCATTTCGACAATGAAATTATAGCTGCGCGATAGCTTGGCAGATATACAAACACACTCAAACACTTGTTTTTATATGTGCTAATGTATAAGTGGTGGTAAACGCACAGTAATGTGTCAATGTCGGTAGTACATTAAGTATACCTGCGCATACATAAATATGTTGATATTTTATTTCTTTATTAAAATATAAGTAATTACGGAAATTTAAAATGAAACTAAGGAAGCGAATCAATAATTTTGAATAATTTATCATAAATTTATGTTATTGGTAAAAATAGAAATATCGATAGGAACAATCATTAAGTAAATGACATGGTTTATATTTCCAGTCGAACGTTGCCTTCTTTAACAAGCCAAAAATTTGATTTTTGATCACCCATATAAGAGACTATATAATTTTGAAGCACAAATTAAAGTAATATAAATTTTCTTACTTAGTATTCATAATGGGAACTAAATAGATAAAGGGTTAAAGTTTACTTATAATTTTTTTTTGGAGGGATATTGACTTAGTTTTTACTCATCCCACATAAGGCGTCAAGTGACTTTCAAAATCACATTTCCTTTTTAAAACTAAGACTGATGCATCATTTTTGTTTTAAATTAATAGTTTAATTTTGAATTAAATTTAGAAAATCTAAATCTAGAAAATATATTGAGTTTACACTTCCTGCTGTTTTTTTATTTTTATTTTTTTTTGACAAGCTACAGATTTCAGTTAAGCTCACCTCACATAAGCCGCCAAGTAATTTTGACGAAAAAAAAACTAAAGAAACTTAAATCTTTGCATAAAACTTGAAATGGTAAGGTTGAAGATTAAACCTGAAAACTAAGGCCTCCCTCAGGTCAGGACTTCGATCAGTTCAAAGATAAGGCTAGAAACAACGTTGAAGATCAGATTGACGATCAGATCGAAGATAATGGTGCATATCGGGGTATGGACTAGATCAAAGAAAAGAGTGAAGATCAGGTCAAATATTAGAACGGAGATAAGAGGTTGGGGGTCAGGCTGAAGATCAGACTGAAGAACATAATGAAGACAACTCCTGAGGTCAAGATTTAGATCATTTTGAAGATTAGACTGCAGATCAAGATTTAGATCGGTAAATGGGTATCAGCTTGAAGATCACACCAAAGACCAGATAAAATATAAGACTGAAGATCAGTTGGTAGATTAGTTTAAAGATAAGGAAGAAGATCGGGTTGAAGATCAAACTAAATATAAGGCTGAAGATCAGTTGCTAGATTAGTTCAAATATAAGGCAGGAGATCGGGTTGAAGATCAGATTAAATATAAGGCTGAAGATCAGTTGCTAAATTAGTTCAAATATGAGGCAGGATGTCAGGTTGAAGATTCGATTAAATATAAGGCTGAAGATCAGTTGCTAGATTAGTTCAAAGATAAGGCAGGAGATCGGGTTGAAGATCAGATTAAATATAAGGCTGAAGATCAGTTGGTAGATTAGTTCAAAGATGAGGCAGGAGATCAGGTTGAAGATCAGATTAAATATAAGGCTGAAGATCAGTTGCTAGATTAGTTCAAAGATAAGGCAGAAGATCGGGTTGAAGATCAGATTAAATATAAGGCTGAAGATCAGTTGGTAGATTAGTTCAAAGATGAGGCAGGAGATCAGGTTGAAGATCAGATTAAATATAAGGCTTAAGATCAGTTGCTAGATTAGTTCAAAGATAAGGCAGGAGATCGGGCTGAAGATCGGATTAAATATAAGGCTGAAGATCAGTTGTTCAAAGATTAAATATAAGGCTGAAGATCAGTTGCTAGATTAGTTCAAAGATAAGGCAGGAGATCGGGTTGAAGATCAGATTAAATATAAGGCTGAAGATCAGTTGGTAGATTAGTTAAAAGATAAGGCAGGAGATCGGGTTGAAGATCAGATTAAATATATCTTCAGAATATTAGTTGATAGATCAGTTTAAAGATAAAGCAGGATATCAGGTTGAAAATCAGATTCAAAACCAGATTTAAAACAAAGCTGAAAATCAGGAGTTAGGTTAGGTTTAGAAGGCTTGTGCGAATATATATAAATATTTTTGTTAAAAAAATTTTGAAAAATCATAATTTTTTGTCAAAATTTCGGTATTTTCAAGACCCTTTCGGACCCGGAAGGAGTAATCTAACTTCAAAAATTTATTTATACTTTTGTTTATCTGGATTTGAAAAAATTTTGATATGCTAATACTTTTTAATTTAATACCATTTTTGGCTTTTTTTCATGCCCCAAAAATGTCCCTTTATTTGCTCAATGTACCCGCACTTCCACTCGGAAACTTAATTGTCCATTGTGATTGCCCTCATTTAATTGCTCAGAAGAGGCACGTCTCTAACCACGGTTTCCGTCAGCGGTCCAGGTAATGTCTTTATTAAACCATTGGGTTCTCCGGATGAAGGTAAGAAGATCCGATAGTGCCACTTTTGTTAACTCTGTATATTGAAAAAGCGCGACCCCAAGCATTGAAGTCTACTCATTTGCAGCCTTTGACATTGACATAGAAAGTGAAGAATCGATTCTGTCTCTTCTTCATCATGACAACTTCTGCACAATCCGCTCGTTGGAGCATTAGTGCAATAGCACAATGTCCAGTTAAGACTCCTGTGAGCAGACGTACTGCAGATTTGTTGTGCCCTAAGAGAACATTTGCCTTCTTCCTATCTAACCTTGGCCATAAGGCCCGTGAAACTATACAGTCATCTAGGTTAGTCCAAGCGTCATTTGGCACCGCGATGCTGTAGATCAGGAGTTAGATAATACGAAAATAAGTCTGGGGATTAGGACTGGCTGGTTAAAGACTGAACTTAGGTTAAAGATGAGAATGAAAACGAAAGCAAAGATAAAGTCGGAGAGAACGGCTGAAATCAGTTCTAAGATAAGGCTAGAAGTTATATTGAAAAACAAAGATAGATCTTTTTTGTAGAGCATTTATTTCAAAAGCTCAAGTGAAATTTTTGTATCAAAAAATCCACCTCAGAAAATGAGTGAATTTTTTAGAGCAATTAGAATTTTTACAATATTTCAAAGTAACCAAAGTAAATCTGGTAAACAAAAACCTTAATGGCTTTACATATAGTAACATTAAAGATACTGCTTTATTCTATCAAAATCAACAAGGCCTTCGTGACCTCCTAAAAACAAAAGCACACTATTAACATTGTAAATAAGAATATGTCCTTACATACACAGTTACAGTTTCAGATCGTACTGTACATATACATACATAAGTAAGCATAATATTTAAACAAACTTAAACCAGCATTATAATATTTCTTCGGAAAAGCGCACATGTGCACAATCAGCAAAAGATGTCTTAATAAAAATAATAAAAAAAAAAACATGACAAAAAAAAAATATACAAATATTTTTTATATTAAACTGAAAGGATTTTCTTAGTTTATGTGCATATATCCTACAAAAATAATAATAATATTGCTACGAGAAACTACTAAATTTAAAGGAATCATATATGAAAAAGACAGCTAAGATTTATGTGCAAACAATGTGCCAAAGGAATTTATGCATGCACACAATCCATACATACATACATACATATATGCTATATATTTGTAAGTATGAGTGGTGTGTTTAGTTTCCGTTATAAAGTTTTTAAAAAAATGTATACAGTCTTATAAAAAATACATATAAATTAATATAGTATATTGCATTTTTCACTCATATCCTGTTAAATGACATTTTATTTTGTACACTTACACACACACACACAAATATAGACTTAAAACTAAAATAAACAAACAAATAGAAAAATGTAAGTAAATGCATATGAGAATATGAGAAAAGAGAAGCCAACAAAATAGGGGGAAAAAAAAGAAAGGAAAAATACATTTCCTGTTTACATTCTTGAAATTGAAGCTGGGAATTTATGGCGCGGTTTTTGTTTTTATATACACAGCATGCTTCACAGTGGGTGTATAACATTAGTTTTACTTCACACATGCACACAGACACACACACACACACACACACAAATTCACAGTGGTTGGCAATGCAGCAGCCATAACGCGCTCATATCACGCCGCACAGTATGCAATGAAATCTATGCATTCTATTTGGCTGGCTGCATTGCTTTTCAAGTCATTCATACATTCGTTGGTTCATTCATTCATTCATTTATTCATTCTTTCCATTCCATTCCATTCATTCATCCGTTGCGCTGTTACTATATTTACCACGTGTAGATTATTTGAGTAAGCAATGTTTGGTTGCACCGCCCTTTTTTTTATTATTAAAAGTGCACAGTATGTAATGAATTTTCTTGCTTACAATAAATTGTTATAAGCGACAATAACAACAATAACAACAAAAAGTGAGGAGAGAATAAATGAAAGGAAAAAAATTATAATAAAATGAAAATATCATTTATATATTTTATTCAACGAAAAATATAAAGTTGTAAGTCATAAATAGACAAGAAAGTAGTAAAAATTATAATTTTTTGGATATAAATTTTCATAATCGTAGTAGGAGTGAGGCATAGTAGTCGCAATAAACCACATCTAGGGGGAAGGAAGGGAGTATTCTTAGTTCCTTTTTTCATTATTTAACTTTACTCTAATTAAAGTGACAAAAATATTTTTCAGTTACCTTTCTGCTTTTGCTACCAACATAAACATATTTCTAACTTTAAATACTTGTCATCTTAGGTCGGGTAATGAAAATGTACTTTCAGAATATTTATAACTTCAAAAATTACTTCGAAACCTGAAAACACTAATTTTAAGCAATAATCTTATTTTTCACAAATCACAGAAAAATTTTACTTCTTTCATAATTTTTTTCTTTTTTTTATACATTTTTAATTACTATAAATTTTTCCTCATTTTCGGCTTGATCGTCCTAAAAATTGCACTGTGTGACAGTGATCTTGCACTTTTATGGAGACCTAGCACAAATTGTAGGTCTAGTTATGCTCAGAAAAATGGTGTGGCGGAAATTTCCCATACACCCCCAAAATCTCGTTTTATGGTCAAAAAATCGTTTTTGGGTAGGTTGGTGTGAACAATCGCTCATAACTTTGCTAATTTTTATCTGATTTAAGTTTTTGTTCTTAGTTGGAAAGGGAAAAAATATTCCTTTCTGATAATAATGTATTAATAATGTATTGTTTATTTTCATGAATTGAAAACTGACGAAACTGCAGTTGAAAGTAGTTGCGATTTTTCGATTTTTTTAATCATTTTTCGGCTTGGACGATGTTTTTTGCCATATTATCTGATCTTGAAGATTTTTGCGACAAAACACTTTCAAAGAAAATTTAATGCCGTATCGAATGATCTTTTTTGAATGAAATTGGGTGAAAATTGACGGAGTTAATGACCTCATGAGCTAACAAACTAAATTTCAGAATTTTGAACGGCTAAAAATGGATTTGACCACATAGTCCACTGTACTGAATGATAATAAATAATAAAATCGTAAAAGCCAATTTTCATCCAATTTCATTGAAAGTGTTTTATCGCAAAAAATCTCCAAAATCGGATAACGTCGTAAAAGCATCGTCCAAGCCGAAAAAATGATTAAAAAAGCGAAAAACCGCAACTACGTTCAACTGCAGTTTCGTTAGTTTTCAATTCATGAAAATGAACAATACATAGTCAAATTAAGAACAAAAATTGTAAATCGGATAAAAATTAGCAAAGTTATGAGTGATTAGACGACCTCGATAGCCTAGTGGATAGTGCACTAGACTTTCACCTGGGAGGTTCGGGTTCGATTCCCGTCTTCGTCTGGTGGTTAATTTTCATTACTTTCTTATATTCACTATTAATATGAAGTGTATGAGAATTATAAGATAGTGTACAAGTACACACATTGGTTGGTAATGGCAAAACCACCAAGCCGATCAAAAATTGCCACACCGCCGTTCGGAATCGGCGTTAAACTGTAGGTCCAACTATGTGGTATCACAATGGGCCGTTCAGGCCTAAGTGTGTCTCTCGACAGCCACTCCAACCTAACCAACCTATGAGTGATTGTTTACATGAACCTACCCAAAAACGGTTTTTTGACCATAAAACGAGATTTTGGGGATGCATGGGAAATTTCCGCCAGACCATTTTTCTTAGCATTACTAGACCTACAATTTGTGCTAGGTCTCCATAAAAGTGCCTGCAATTTTTTTTTTTTTTTTTGTCACACAGTGATATATGGCTCCTCATATGAGGTGATAAAAAATTTTCCTAAACCAAAGAACAATATGGCAAAGTCAAAGCAATTCTCTAAAATTTAAATGCAGATCAATCCTTGATAATTTTTTCATATTTAAAAACCTTAAAAACTACTTGGTACCTGATGTGGGGTAGCTGAAATTTTTCCCAACTTTCTAAACCAAAATTTAGGCTCACAAGAATCCTTTGTCAGCTTCAACTTCTTTGACAAAACAGTTTCAGAAAATAAAATGCTACGCTTAATTTTATAAAAAGTTTTATATAAACCCTCGCATCTACACATATACAAGTTATTATTGCTACAAAATTTAGTGTCCAAAAATAACAAAAAATAAAAAACAAAAACAAAAATTTCGTTGAATATATTTTAATGTATTAAAACAAAATTTCCACATACATATGCCCACAAAAATACCCGAAAAACACAGCAGCACACAACACAATCGCATCACAATCACATCATATCAAATTGAACTCACGTTTCCTGCCACACACTCAGTCCGCAATCAACATATAACATTCATACACACATTCAACTATGCCAAGCATAAAAAAAAAAGTTCAAAAAAAATAACAAGAAATACAAATTTCACCATTTCAGCATTTCAATTTCTTTTATTTGTCTTTTATTTCCATTAAAAAAATATTTATTTAAATACAATTGCGTATCAGCCTCAACCCAGCTGATGTGTAGCTGTTTCTACATACATATGTGTGTATGTGTGTGTGTGTGCAACTTAAAATCCTTTTAACCCTTTTATTTTTTCGCGCACTCATTCAATAAGAAAGAGCTAAAAAGCATCACAGAAAAAAAATTAATTTACATCGATAGACATACATATATGTGTGTGTGTGTGTATATAAGTATGTATGCATGTGTGTGTTGACATTTACATATCTACAACAAAGTAGCAGTAACTGCTTTCAAACTCCCACTTTCAAGAAGCGAAAGCAACATAAAATTTACCAATAAACCTACGCGGATAACCAATGTAAAACTGCTATAGCGCAAAAAAGTATGCTTCTATTTTTTTTTTCTCTTTCTTGGTTGCGTTGCCTATGCACACGCAGTTGCGTTGCTATCCTTGTATGATGAAATCAATTTCATCAGCATATATGGACGTAAGTTTATTCACGACAAATATCTGATTGTATGCGTGCACGTGTATTCAAGTGTGAGTGTGTTGGTGCACGGTTTATGTGCGTTGCATATTGTATCAAATATTTATTTTTTCACTCTTTATTTTTTACAAAAATGTCACTGCTAACTAATGCCATGGAATTTTTTTTTTGTTTTTTTGCCTTTTGTTTCTGGTTATTTTTTGTTTTCCTGCTTTCAATTTTATTTCTCGTCAACAGCGAATTTTATGCACATATGTCTTCCTGGTTTTTTGTTTTTTTGTTTTGTATGAATTTGAGTGTGTATGTTTGTTTTTTATGCTCTGCCATGTTTTATTTAATTTTAATCAGAAAATGCTACAGCATCCTTCGTCCTCCATACATACAGCTCTCAAGTTTTTTTGTATTTATTTTTACTTTTATTTTCCATGCATATTTGTTTGTTTCCAAATAAAAACGAAATTTCTTTTTCCTATTTTTCGGGTTTTTTTTCCGAGTTTCGTACATTTTTTTCATACACTATTTTTCTTGCAAATAATATGATTTTATGTTATGTACGCCGCATTGTCATCGTTTTCATGCTCGTGCTCATCATCATCAGCAGCAGCAACATCGTCAACAGTAGCAGCATCGTCAACAACAGCTACATTGTCAGCAGCAATTTCATCGTCTTTCATCCTCTTTTAACCAGCAGCATATATATGGGTACATTGTTAAACATGATATTTTTTGTTTTTTTTTTTTGCTTTTTTGGTGTTACTATGTACGCTTACCTGGTTTCGTGGTGGAAAAATGATAAAATTGCTAGCATTTCCCAAATTATTGTTATTATTATTATTATTATGCTGCTCCTGTCAGCATACATAGTGACTACCTGCTTTCCTTTCCCTTCGATTTCTCTGATATTTATCATACCTGTCAACGCATATGCTACCCAGTCAGTTACCTCCACCACAGCAGCGCTATTACCTGCCAACCAAGCCAGCAAAACTATAAAAACCTTGTTTTGTAAGAAATATTTTTGTTTATTTTTTTTTCTTGTTTTTTTGGAAAATATTTATTCAGTTCATGCATAACGCTTATTATCAAAACACGTACAAAACAAATAAAAGTTGTAGGTAAATACTTATACACACACTCATACTGAGAGTAGCAGCGGCAGTAGTAGTAGGAAAAAAGAGGAAAATACAAAACAAAATCATCAGCATACAAGCAAAAACAACAAACTTCAACGTTTTACAACACGCTTTAAGCAAATTGTTTTAATGCATATATGCACCCAGCAAGAAAACGCGAGTAAGTAGAAAAATAAATCAAGTCAGTGCTCAGAGAAAGAATTAGTTCAAAATCATTTCAAAACAAAGCAGTAGGGGACAAAAATAGGCTCCAATCTAATCATCATTTGCATTTTGTAACGGATAACACTGTACCAATGAAGCTTAGCTCATACATTATATGCAGTTTTGCATACTTTTAGGCCTATGTTTAATTTTATTTTTATTATTTTTTGAAGGAAATATATGAAAGTATATACATTATACCAAATAAGTTTAATTGACAATGTTGAAAGCTAAGTCTTGTTTTATGAAACAATAACCTGTAGAGGGCCTAGAGCAAACTTTTGAATTTATTTATTTGTGTCCTTTATATTTTTAGACGAATGGCAAGTGCCTAGAGTTTTGTGTTGAATTTGTACGAGGAAATGAAAATCTTTTACTAGACAATTTTTACTCTTGGTGGTTGAAACATTTTTGTTTTTGTTTTTATTTTTGGCCACGCTTAATATCGAACCAGAACAGTCTGCACGGCAGTCCAGCTTTTAATTATAATGCCATTGTTACCAAAAAATGTACTAAATAAGTTTTTTCTCATAGTGCATGTGTAAAATTGCATACTTTTAGGCTTACATTTAATATATATAAAATATAAGCCAAAAAGTATGTGGTTCAATTATTCTGAAGGAATTCTCGACCTAAGACTATTTGAAAATAGAACACACTAAGAAAGGTTAGATCGTAGTTTTGTATATTTTTAGGCTTTTTTCCATTTTAAAGTATATAAAAGTGTGACAAATGACAGGTTGAGAGGAAAAGCGGGCTAAAATTTATATAAGAGCAAAAGTGAAATAATTTAGAGTGTCAGTGCAAGAATGGCATAAGTAATACGGTTTAGAGTGAAAATGAAAGGCCTTAAAAGTAAGAGCAAAAATGGTATAACAATTCTTTCAGAGCAAGAACGGCATAGTTTTTTATTCCGTTTTCGCTCTGAACATATTTCGTTTCACTTTTGTTCTGAACATATTTCGTTTTGCTTTTGCTCCACTTTTTTCTGAACGTAGAAGTTATACCACTTTTCCTCTCAGCCTCTCAAATAAGTTTAGTCCATAGCTCTTGCATACTTTTAGGCTTATGTTTAACTTAATTAATTTTTTGAAGAAATTAAGGAACCTAGTCTATTAAAAAGTAAATACAGCTACATCACACAAGTTCAGCTCCTAGCTTGTACCTATAAAGTGCTACATACTTTTAGGCGTATGTTCTATTTTGTTTAATAACTTTGAAAAAATTATGGAGTTAAGCTTATTTAAAAGCAGACAACACTTTACTAAATAAACTTAATTCTTGAGTTCAATCTATTAGAAAGTAAATAACTCTTCACCAAATAAGTTTGGATCCTAGCATGCATATAGCTTGGCATACTTTTAGACTTAAGTTTAATTTAAAAAAGTTGAAAAGGGGAGCAAATTGAACTTAAGTCAATAAAGTAGCTCACTCATTACTTTTAAGTGAAATCTGGAAATATTTGAAACTAGAAAATAAATAATACGGTTCCAAATAAGACAAATAGCATATCAAATAGTATTGCATACTTTTAGGCGTATTTCTAAATTAATTAAAGTTGGAACATATCGGTAATAATAGTTGAGATATCTTTACTTATGTAGGATTTGCAGCCCTAAAGTTAATACATAAATTTCTCCTGGGTACATGTGTTTATAGGTACTTACATATGTATATTATGCATGAATGTATATGTATATTTACAGTGGATGTACATATTGACATACATATGCGTATGTATTAGTAAAAATTTATATTTATTTTACTGCTAAACATAACCACGCAATACACAGTATTTGCAAGCTTTCCTAATTTAAACACATAAAAGTCCCCCGTATGTTTCTAGTTAAAAAAAAAGAGGATTTTCGAATTTTTAATATGGGGTCGCATAGAAATACAGCTTAAATATAAATATTTTATATACTTTGAAAGCAAAACAAACAAAAAAAAAAACAACACGAAACTCAATTGTAGACAAATTCATAAGCTTTTTATATATGCTAAACTGTTTCATTACAAGGGTAACTGCATAATTTTAGTAAGGTTAAGCCAGTTCTATGAAATCGCTATATTCAGATTGTAACAGATAACATTGTACTATATAGTATTGCATACTTTTGTGTTTAAGTTTCATTGGATTAATTAAGTTTACAGCTTCAGTAGCTTCAGTATAGAATTCAATCAAATTTATTACTTTTCAAGAAGCAGGAGTCTTCCATATTCACTATCGAAGACAACCAAGCATTTTATTTTATTTTATTTTTAAGTGAAAGTAAAATATTATTTTCAGACTGAAAAGTATTTAGTATTTAAAAGATTACTTGTCCATCCAACTATCACTGCTTTAACGAGTGTTATCTTTTCTAATAATAACTTCACCCTCTACTCTATGTTCCTCTGTCAATCATGCCCTCTCTTTCTTTTTCGCAATCTTACACTCATTTGACAAAGGAAAGTTACTTGTTGAAAAATTTTATATTCTGCAATATATAAGTATGACTATGTGTGTATGTTTGTGCGTGTGTATGTGTGTTTGAATATAAAATAAAACACCAGCATGTCCTTTACTTAATCATAATTAACATAATGGCTTAAAAGACAAAGACAACAAAAACAACAAGACAAAATATGACAAACAATTTTATGTTGTTTTCTTTTGTTGTTGTTGTTGCTGTCTTTTTTGTTGTCACTGCCGTTGTTGCTGCTGTTCTACTTGCTTGTTATTACATTATTGTTGCTTGTTGTTGTATGCAAGCAAAGAAAACACACAAATTAATGCGACTTCATTAACACTATTTACCAACATCAGCAGCAGCAACAACAACAACAATGAGACACCATAAAAGGAGTACGTACACAACAACAACTACAAATTTTAAATGCAGATGTAATTATGTATATATGAAAAAGTATGTATGTGTCTGTGTATTTATGTGTTTGCTTGAATGTATAACAATAAAGCAAGGCATGTTGTATATTATTATATGTATGTTTGTTTTTTTTTCTTTTATGCGTTAATGAGTTGCGTACAGCAACAGCAGCATGAACAATAACAACAGCAACAACAACGATAATAACAAGTAACAACAACCAGCAAGCAAAGGGAATTGTAAATTAAAGAAATTGTTATTTGTTTGTTAAGAAGAAAAATTCAGTCAGTAAGCAGCAACATAATAATAATTTCTTCTTCTTCTTTTTCCAACGTTTTATACTTATTTTTCTTTTGCCTTTTAGTTTCTATTATGACGCAAATAAAGAATTATGAAAGAAGTTTGGAAGGAAAATTGTTTCCAGAAAATTTGTTTTTCTTCTTCTTTTTCTTTTTGCTTAAACAATTATAAATGACCTTGTTCTACATATGTGTACACAAATACATATGTAGTTACGTTGTTAGTAATTTCACATACTTGTTGTGTAACTTTCTCATACATACTTTAATGAATAACTGAGAGAGGGGGTAAGTAGTAGTAATAGTTACGCTGTGGGCAGGTCCGTTGCATATCCATTTATGTGAGCTTTAAGGCTGTTATTGTAAATCCCTTGCGAGCAACTTTTAACAAAATTTTACGATAATTTTATTAATTTAAGCTTTTAGGCAGTATTTCGTTTTACGTATTTACTAAAAAATCAATGCATGTAATTTTTAATCATGATATGCGAACTTGAGAAAATTCTCAAAAGAAATCGTGAGCTCTGCTATTTACTACCTTAAGTATTCTGATCATATATATGAATGTATTAGTCATTCCATCACTGGCATTTTCCAATACCAACTTTCCAGATAGTACAAGACTTTGTAGAAGAATTCGAAATATGCCTTCATCCAACGAAAATCATATCGATCATTAAAGCAAGAATTCTATAATCATTTAAAAGTTTCAGTCCATGTAAAGCTTAGGGTATGTTTGTAGGAAAGCCCAAACTGCCCTGAATATGATTGACTCTTGGTGTTGCTCAAACGGGCTATCGGTTAACCCTCTTAAAACTGGTGTTATTTTTTTCACCAGGAGAAGGAAAGTTGATGGTCTCGTTTTACCAGTACTCAGAGGAAACACTATTCAGCTATTCCAAGAAGTGAAATATCTAGGAGTCATTCTTGATACCAAACTTCTTTGGCGTTCTCATGTTGAGCTAAAGGTATCCAAGGTATTGTCAGTTTTTTGCCAATGAAAGGCTATTTTTGGCAAAACATGGGGCTTATCACCTTATAAAGTCTTATGGCTTTATAAGGCTATGATTCGACCCATCATCACCTATGCATCCACAGTCTGGTGGAGCAGACTTAATGTTGACAGCGTTAGGAAAGCTCTTGCCAGACTTCAAAGGACTTTGGCCATTTGCTGTACGGGAGCTTTGTTGAAGGTACTGATATGGATCTAACAGTTCTATCAATGCCATCCGATACAATGCCAACAATTCCAGTTTTAAAACAGTGCTATACAACACAAATTCCAGAGGCCCAAACTTGGCTTTTGCCGGGACCTGGGCCGGGAGTTGATTGTAAGCGTATTTTCACTGACAGCTCCAGAACAGAATTCGGTTCGGGTTTTGGGGTCTTTATTGAAAATGATGGAGTGCACCTTCACTTCTCTCTTGGGTTGTATGCTTCTGTTTTTCAAGCAAAAATTTTTCCAATCATCAAGGCAATGGACCATGTTATTGATAATGGTTGGAGAGAAAGGAGTATCTGTGTATTTAGGGACAATCAGGCTGCGCTTAAATCCTTGCTTAATCCTCTTACCACGTCTAAACTGGTTATGCATTGTAAATCCAGGCTTGATTGTGTTGGAAAACACAATAACCTGCTGTTGATATGGGTTCCTGGACACTCAGGAATTTCAGGAAATGAATCAGCTAACCTTCTGGCCAGAAAGGGTTCGGAAACTGGTTTCCTGGGCCCAGAACCTGTACTCTCTTTGTCGTCTACAGCCATCAAGACCACCATTAATGAGTGGGTCAACTTGACCCACAATCGTAAATGGGAGGACCTGAGGGGCTTTAGACAGACAAAGACCATGTTACCTGTTATCTCGAAGCGTCTAACAGACTTTCTGTTATCACTTAACAGAAAGAGTTGTGGGCAGCTGGTGGGATTATATTCAGGTTATTTCTCTTGGGCCAAACATTTGCATATGCCTTCTGTGCTTCCTGTGGTTTGAAGGAAGAATGTGAAGAGACGGCGGACCACTTTCTTAGTGTCTGCCCCGCTTTCTGCCAGATCAGAGTAAGCATATTTGGTACTGGAGTGTTGGGAGACGAACACCTGAGCTCACTAACACCGCAGGATCTGCTAAGATTTATTAATAAATCTGGTAGATTTAAAGAATAGCAAAAGGGAACACAGGATATAGTACAATGGACGTAAAACTTGTCTGAGTGCTGAATTCTTAAATACTTCTTTTGTCTGTTCCAACAAAAAAAAAAAAAAAAAAAAAAAGCTTAGTCCTGGACCAGATGGTATGGAACCCAAAAGAAAGGTTTAAGTCATATGTTAAGTCAATGCCTTTTATAGCATTGAGTACAGATATTTTAGTTGTGTAAAGACAAAATTTATTCAGTCTGATTGACCCATCTAAACATAGAGGAAGAACAAAGTAGCAGAATCACTTCCACGTTGAAGACAAGAGCGATTCTGGGAGTATTAGGTAGCAACATGAGTGCTACATGAGGACACCCCATATGGGAAAGGGCGGTTAAAGGAAGAAGAGGAAGGAAGGGGAATGGTCTCTACTATGACCAAGATACCAAGCTTCACTGTCTTGATATTTAATTCTTACTCTACCACAGAAAACAAAATGCTTAAGGTTCATAGGTCAGCTTCTACTAATGATACTCTAAACTAGAAAGAGCTCTACTCCGACTGGTCTAAAATGAACTGTGGAATCAGGTTTCCAGGGTTGAAATTCTGGCTCTCAGAATTTCAATCCAAGATTAGTTTAAGATAGCCATTTCCATAAGACAGTCGAATAGCTATTAAATTTACTAAACTCAGATTTCATATTCCCTAAGCAAGCTCATCAATATGCAGAGTTGTTATGGGCTTGAGATTAGCCTATTCTAAATAAATTTTAGATCGTATAAATATTAAAAGCGATTCAAGAGCCGATGAATTACTAAGACGTAGATTAGCTGTTGGGATTGCTTAACTCTTTTTTGCCCACTGGTCAATTTATCGATAGCAAACTTTGAAAATTTGTCCAAAATACATTTTTAAATTTTTTCCAAAATTAATCACTGTGTATTATTTTTTCATTTCATTTTCATTTCATTTTCATTTTCTTCAGTCAAATAGAACATATCCTTACCGACTAGAAATTACGATAATACCGAAGGTATTGTAAAAAATAATAACAATTCAGTTTAAGCATTATAAATACAAAGATTCAACATAATGCTTGAATTTAATTCTAGATATAGAGAAATCAACATTGCATTGCTTTGAGATTTTATTGAATTCTATCAAGGCCCTGGTAATTGGGGCATTCGAAAGATAATTAGTTTTTAAAGAGGGTACATAGAATGATACTTAATAGCGCAGGTGACGAGAAGGTACATTGAAACTGATTTTTTCAAGTAGTAGTAGTGGGCAATAAGTATTACCTCATATTCAGTCATATACAACCATCAGGGAATGTATAATTCTTCTATTCTCAAGAGATTTAAGGCTAATAAGTAAGCAACGAGCATTGTATGAGGGAATCAGGTCAATAAAACGTAATGGTTGGAGGGCAAAACGTAGAAATTTCCTTTGAATTCTTTCGATACGTGCTGAATGCGTGTTATAGTGGGGATTCCGAATAAAAGAAGCGTATTCAAGTTTGGATCGCAAACTTGTTGTACATAAAGTTTTACGCGTATAAGGGTCTTCAAAATCTCGATCATAATGACAAATAAATCCTAAAAGCGAGTAAGCTTTTGGTACAAGGAAGTTAATATGATTTGCAAAGGTAAACCTTGGATCAAAGAGAACCAATAAATCAAGAAACTCCTCAACCGATTTTAGCGCATTATTAGATAAATTATAGGATGAATGAAAATGGTTTGCTGACCTTAAAAAACTCATTTGAAAACATTTTTTTATATTAAGAGTTAGTTTGTTTTGTAAAAAACCCAACGACTAAACGATTAAGGTCAGATTAAAACAGAACGATATCAGTCAAGTTTTTGATTCTGCAAAAGACTTTCAGAACATCAGCAAAAAGCAGAAAATTATAATAGCAAAGGCAGTTACCAATATCATTAGTGAGTATTGTGAATAATAGGGGGCCTAGGATGCTTCCCTGCGGAACGCCAGATTTGGCAATGAATGGATCAGATTTCACGTTTTCGATATCAACATAGCATATCCTAAACTTGAAATTTTAGCAATTAAGATGTTATGGGAAATACTGTCGAAAGCTTTCGAGAAATCAGTGTAGATAGTATCAATCTGATAGCCATTTTTGAAAAGCAGATATACAGAAATCAGTGAAAACTGCTAGATTTGTAACTGTTGACCGTCCAGTAATGAAACCATGCTAGTGTGGACTGATAATACCAAAAAAAAAAGCTTTTCCTTAACGACTTTTTCAAGAAGTTTTAAGGTTGTTGACTGCTTGGAAATAGGCCGAACATCACTTTTATTTTCTAATTTTAGAATTGGTGTAATGTGAGCAACCTTTCATTTATCGATAAATTCTCCTGAGCTGAGGGAGATATTGAACAATTCGCAAAGAGGTAAACATATAGTTGTCACACATTTTTTAAATAGAAAAGAAGACAGCCCATCTGTGTCTGGCTTTAGAGATGGTTGCAGACTCAAAATACCATCAATAACATCATCCTTCGTTACCAGTAGAGCACCAAAATCAACCGATGGTTTTGTATCATTCAGGGACAGTGTATTAATGTTATTATCATCTACAATAAAATTTGATTTAAAGTAATCGGCAAAAAGGTTTGTAGTGTCGGATACATTATTAGTGAAAATTTCATTGTATGTCATGCATGGTATGTTTTCATATATACTGACTTTAAAATTGCATTTACATAATTTAAAAATATTAGATTTCACGTGACCTAAAGACCAGGTAAACAGACATATTTTTTTGGAAAGTGGTTTCGAAAATCAACAAAAAATAGTAAAATTAATTATTTTGCATTTGGAATGAGAAATTCGTCTAAGTAAAATTGCAAACTTGATAACTTCATTTATAAAAGACTACATCTGGCCAAAGTTTTGTAAAAGAAACTTAAAAAAAAAGTAGACAAAATCCAATGAAAATGCATATTTTCTACATTTCGCCGTCTTTAACTTATAATAACTTCAAAAATACTCTGTTGAATTCATTTGATCCTAGAGAAGACTTATGGCTCATAATGTGGCGTTGAAATATTTTTAATTTCTTACACCTGGTTACTTTATTTTCTTGGGTTAAGCCATAAACTACTACACCCTTTAAAAACAGAAAAAAAAAATTATTTTATTTTCTTGAATATGGAAATCAGTTATTGAAGACATATGGAAATTGTATTTTAAAAATATTCAAAATTAGAGCATGGTATTTAGTACTGGACCAAAATGAGTTAAGCGCAATTTTCTTGATACACTCCCCTATTTTCTAATGCTTTCAGATCAGATAACAGATAGAAAAATCTTTCCAAACTAAAATTTATGCTAAGCAGGTTTCTTTTTTTGTATTGATTTCAATGATTTAGATATTATTAGTAAAAATTTATATAGTAATCTAAATCTTCTTTAAATCCATATTTATTATATTTTCTATCTTAGGCAAGTCTTGCCTAAAAATATACTACAGAAATGTCTATAAATGAGAATACGTTACCCTATAACGATTTTATATCTATATGTTTTTTATAAATAAAATAGCCAAAAAATTTCTCTTAAACCTTAAAAAAAAAAGTGTTTGACTTATCAACAACATTTTCACAACAATTATTTTTCGATTACTGCCAGTAAATTGTAAATCCCGCTTCAATTTTATATTTGCATACAGCGCAGTACCTTTGCATTTTGCATTGAATATATTTTGAAGGATTACGAAATATTTTTATTTTAACTTTTTTTAACATCATCGACACTTGCACAATGCAAAGAACCAACAGCAACCACTATCAAATTGTTAGAAAAACGTGCAAGCCAAAAATACACACATAAAAATACATACACACATACATACATACTTACATTGTAAATATGTATATCCGCATTGAAAAGAGAAAATGTTTAAGCTTTTTAACTTATTTCTGGCAGCATTAATGCCTTATCTAGCTAGCTGTTATTCTTTAAATATTTTTTTTTTTTTTTTTGCCACAACTTCATTGTGTATGTGTGTGTTCGTGTGTATGTGTGTGTATTTGAAATGTCAACGACAGTCACCATCGTAAAGTCGTCGACATCAATCCAATGTGGATTAGTCGTCAGCAACAGCTACATACAGAGTAACAGCCAACCAAATACTGCACAGACGTTTTATCTTCGCTGCCATTCCCTTGCCACTTTTTTCACACCCTCCCTGCTATGCTAGATAGTATACTGTTTCTTGCTGCTACTGTTTTTTTTTTGCTTTCTCTTCTTATATCAGTCAATTCAACAACGTGAGCTCTATTGCTACTGCTGCTGCTGCTGCTGTTGCTGCTGCTGTTGCTACTGGTTACAAATACAGTAACCCCCGTTTAATTGCATCGTGGTATATGTAAAATTTCTGGTTTAATTAACCGGAAAATGGAATTCATCGAAGAATTTGAATATGCTTCGAATTAAAAATTTAATATTATTTACCCAATTAAATGAGAAACTCAATTAGTCAAGGATATCTGTAGATGTACTACAACAGCGTTTTCAACGATATCTAACACTTCATTCTTCACTCTTATTCTCTTAGCCTGTTCTATGAAAGCATTACCACTTTGTGTCATTTTGCTGTGCTTACTTTAAGCCACTTTCCTTAGTATAAGCTTCGTGTGTATGTGTGTGTGTGTGTGTATGTGTGTGTGTGTGTGTATGTGTTAAATATATATATGTGTGAGTGTGTGATTTTGTATGCGTAGTTTCCTTGTTAAGATTGTAAAATTATGAAAAATGCAACAGAGTCCCATCAACGCCGCATCAGTTTCAATGTATGCTATATTTCTTCCTCTGTTACTACTACTTCTGCTACTGTTTCTCTTTCTACGTCATCAGTTTGGTGCTATTACTGACTGTTTCTTCTTCTTGATTTTGGTTTCTTAGTATGTAACTTTTCTATACTGTCTCGCGCTTTACTTCTTCTTGTTCTTTTTTCTTTTTCTACTTTTCAACATTAATAATTGAAATATTCACTAACAGGAAGTTGAAGACATTAATGGAAAAGTGTCGCCGTAATGGTAGTAGTAACTACTAACAACACCAACAGAGCACTAGTCGCTGTAGTTGTCAAAGCAGCAGTCATCTTCATACGAGCATATGTAACTACAAAAGTAACAGTCAAGTCAACCATCATAATCATCATCATCATCACCCACCATCATCATAGAGACATCATCATCGTTATTGTTGATGTTGATGTTGGCTGCTGCCTGTTGTCGCATGTTGAAAGCATGTGCTCACTTATATGATAGCGAAGAAAAGCATTTGAAAATAGAGTCTGGGATAATCTAAGGTGTTTGCATGTGAAATGAGTTGAATGCGCTGAATATTTGAGTTTATTTAAAGCTGGGAACTTAGAGAATGTAAAAAAGAAGAATAAAAAATTCAAAAGATTTCAACAAGAGGACATTTTAAAAATGTTATTTTAAAAATGTATTGAAAGTAGAAGAGCTAGCTAGGTTGGTATTTTTGTTTAAGTTTTTTCAAGTTCTAAAAATAACAAATCAAAGTCGCAATATTGTATACTGTAATATATTTACTAAAAAATATTATAAATTGTTCCCGTCAATATAAATATGTAGAGGAAGGAACTCAATAGTGTGGATAGTAAACTAAAATACAAAATGCTATATGAAAATTTCATCTTTTGGAGTAATCAAAATGACAGAGCTAGGAACAAAAAAACGAAAACATACTCCTGATCAGGAACAAAAACAAATCTAGAACTGTTCTTGAATCTGGGTAAGAAAATCTGATATCTCAAATCATATCTCTCTATATTTGAGCATTACAGCCAAGGCCGTATTTAGGGGGGAGGTTTTGGGGGTTCTGACCATAATAAACTTTTGTCCTTAGTCTGATAGGGTCTATCAAATGTATCATCGATTTAACTTATTGTATTTAAAAATCAGTTTGATAAAAATTATTTATGAATATTTTCTTCGAATGAAATCGAATAGGCAGGTTATGATATACGTGCCTTTGGTTGTAAGGTTTCGTGACTGGTGTGGATTCCCAAGCTGCTACCTGTATGCATTTTGTTAGATATTCAGTAGCTTCATTTATATCATTCTCGCTTTTAAGAGGCGATTTCGTGCAGAGGATCGACGACAATATGGTTTTAAAATGTGCCCAATTTGAGCGACTGTTACAAAGCTGACAATTTAGAATGGTATTTTGGAGCTTTTTGGTTATGGTAATCAGCACTTGCGAGTGATCTGAAGAAAGATCAAGGTTAGATTTACAGGTTGTCTGCACATTTGAAGCACCTTTAGTTACGCAAAAATCGACGAGTCGAGTCGAAGGCCAGTATGTCGGTTCTCTGGTAAATACAACTTTGAAGTTCATAGTTCGTGTTATACTGTATAATTCACGTCCCTTTGTTGTTGTAAATCGAGATCCTCAAAGTATATGTTTTGCGTTGTAATCGCCTTCAGCTATAAAACGGCATCCCAAGGTTTTGAAAAACTTAACGTAGACGTCCCTTTTTACGTTGTGTTTAGGTGGGCTATAGATGCCACAAATAAGTAAAACAGTCCTCAACTATAACATTTGTAGATTGATTTTCATCTATTCTATAATGTTTAGATTCATTCATCCGTTTATCTATATCTTTATCCTTCTATCTCTTTGCATTTATATATATTCATATCTCTGTAACTCTATTAATTTACCTCTACCTCCCTCTAGCCATCTAGAGGTAAAAGTTTAAAGTTTTGCATAACAATTTATGATTTTATATTATGCAAATCAAGAAGTTTTCTTGACCGGAATTCAAGCCTACGATCGAGGAACTATTTCGGGCGACCTCACTTGCCTTCCAACTAACTTTCCCCTCATAAAACTACATAGTACCTAATATATAAATAAAACTTATAATTTGACTACCCTAAAATTATATTCGCTTAGTCTACAAAAAAATAATTTCAACACAATTCCGCAAAATAAAATGCTGCATTATAATATAATTTTCATAGGCAACTGAAAGCACAGCAAAAATGTTGTAAAATTGTGCTTTGGCAAAGTCTCAAATTGCGATTATACGATACTCTCATAGCACTTGTATTATTTTTCTTGCATTCATGCATTCTCTAATTTCAAATTAATTGCACATGAAAATTCTTGCTGACAATATATAAACTATTTAAAATTTTTGCTACAACTAACGAACAAACGAACGAACGAACGAAAATGAAACGGAAACGGTGGCGCTGACATGAAAAACTACACGAAAGTAACACAAAAACACCAAAAACAAAAGTGGCAGCAAAGGCTGAAAAAAGTGCTTGAAGGGGGGGGGGGGGGGGGGGGGGGAATAAAAAATTATTTTTAATTACAATTGTCTTTTGCTACTGCTGCAGTACAAATCTCTCTAAGGATGTCGCCGGTTTTGCAATTATGCAATACACACTCATGCACTGTGCTGCAGTATGCTATGCTATAGTATTTCTGCTGCTTACTCTTGTTGCTACTGTATTTAAAATTGCTTACTTAAGTATGGCAGGCAATGCAAGCACAAATTTTCACATTCTCTACATGTAAATTTAGCAGTGTTGCAGTTATGTTTCTGCTGCTGCTTTTTGCAAGGAGAAATGAAACAAAAGTCAGAAAAGAAGTAAAGGAACTGTGACAGTGCAGCGCCTCTTAGCGTACTTGACTATTTATGCCTACTATTCTGTTGCCTGAAAGCAGAAGACGACGGTATACAAAAACAAATTTATTAAATAAGAGGCTTGCAAAAATTTTCCAACATCTATGAATTATACATTTTTACGGGGTTGCGTTTTAAATAAAAATTTTATTATAAAAATGTATTTAATTTAAATTTTTTGGTGCTTTTTTTTTTTTTTTGGGCGTATTAAATGTTGTCATTTTTCACGTTACACTGTGCTTGTGTAGTAAGGTGAAATGTATGAGCGCATCATGCTGCGCTCAGGGAAAGAATTTCAATTCACAGCAGTATATAAATATTAAATTTTGTGATTATGTCATTAAAGAAAACAAAAAAAAAAAAAAAAAAAAAAAAAGAAAACAATTGCAGCGCCATAGTACAGAAAGAGGTTATTTAAAATTGTTGTTGGCTTATAATTAACTTTACTTTATGTATTTAAGATAATTTTATTTTCCCTCACGAGTATTACTTTTTACAAGTTTCAACAAAAAATATGTTGTTGGCTGTAAGTATACACTTAAGAACCTAAATTATTTAAAAAGCATAAACAAGTATTTGTCCGACGGCGAAGGATTCGATGTTCAACAACTATATTGAATAATGAGCTATGGCGATGGAAACTAAATGAGGACCTTGCAAAAAAAGCATTTGAATGGTATCCTCAAAGCTCATGTATATTCAGAAGATCAGCAACAACCTGGAGGTCAACAGCATTGGTGTTACTTCTGTCATAGGAAGGGCTTTAGAGGTCATCAAGAGGACCGAAGTGGTTGGAGGGCATCAAAAAGAAGAGATCTCCAGCTAGTACTCAGATTGTATATTGCACGACTGGATTAGAAAAGAAAAAAGAATAGTTTTGGCATAGAAAAAGTTAAAAAAAAATTATTTGAACAGAGAGGATTTTTGCATCCTTGGCCTCCCCTCCTATTTTACCTCCTTTTATAACACCACTATAGCAACCCTAATAACTACCTCTATCTCCTATTTCAAGCATTTCATTAATATGGCTTCTACACTCAAAATTTTGATTATTTTACTATGGTTTCCCGGTAACGTAATTTAAAGAATCTGTTAGGTTAGGTGTCACGAGGTTTTTGTCGTTGTACGTCCCTCTTCTCTATCTTGTCTAATTTGCCTAGAGTACCTCACCCAGTCCAGTTTCCCTCAAGAATTTGAGTATTGTGTCCGGATCCTCATTACAAAACCTACATATTGAGCTTTCCTCAACCTCTATTTTACAGAGGTGTTCTCCAAGCCAGCAGTGCTCAGTCAGATTACCAGCTAATATGCGCAAACTGTTTTTGTTGAGACCAATGCAGAATGCGTATCTACTCTTATTATACAGTGCAACACATATTTTGGAGACAAAACCCAACTCAAACGATTGTATTTGACCTCAGTAACAAAAGCCTTAATCCCTTGTTGCTCAACTACGTCCCAATTTTTTTTTTTTAATTTTAAATTTTAATTTTTTGATCAAAAACCGAATCAAACAATGAGAAAAATCATATACAAAACTTTGTTTAAGATGGATTTTGTCTGGGACGACCTTTATTAAAATTTTCCGAAGAATATATCCTTACAACATTTTAAGCCTCTAGCTCTCACCAGTGTGGGTCATTTTGGGCCTTTTTATTAAAAACTTCTTAATGCTTACAAATAAATTTCTTAACACTTAATTTTGTTTTTTTATGTGTTGCCTTTAACTCCTAGAGGCTACTTGTCTTCGGTAACCCTAAGTGAAATTTCCCGGAAAATATTTTTGTGGAAGGTTTTAACCCTTGGGGAGGCCAAGCTTTAAGAAGTTTTTAAGAAAAAGGCCCAAAATGACCAATATTAGTGGGAGTTAGAGGGTTAAAACGTTGTAAGGAAATATTTTTTGGAAAATTTTAATATAGGTTACCCAAGACAAGAGCCACCTTAAATAAAATATTACATATAATTTTTCTTATTATTTGATTCGGTTTTTGCCCAAAAAATCAAAATTTCAAACCATTGTAAAAAAAAATTGTGACGTAGTGGAGCAAAAAGGGATTGGGTCTTTTGTTACTGAGGTCAAATACCATTGTTTGCGATTGGCTTATCCCAAGACATTGACCCTCAAAGAGTTCTTGCCTCTTGTTTCTCTCTTCCAGCCTGAGTAATTCTCTGTTACCGTTATCTCGAATGTAATCGCAGTCCCTTTCTAGTAAGCTCGTCTGATTGTTAATTATCCTCTATTCTTGCTTGTACAGGTAGCTAACATAGAGCGACTTTATTATCCTTGCCCAGTTCATTAAACCAGTTCATTAAGCTAGCTCAAACAGTTCTAGTTACACACCAGTTTAAAATTGTTCTTAAAGGACCAAAGTGCTCGAATAGCTGTCTGGCTGTCCGACTTGGTAGCGATATCTAAGCCTGAAAGATTTTGGGATATTTTCTCATCGGCTCAAATACTCCTGCCCTAGTGCCATCCTCAGTTCGTGATCCATCTCTATACCACTTAATCGTGTGTTCTGTGAATGTGTAGTTATATTCTACACCCTCCCATTCGCTCTTACTATACTAAGCTTTGTAACAAAGTGTTTCTCAAAACTATACTATTTATCCATTCTGCCCTGGGAACCGTTCAAGAGATAGTTGCCTTTCGCCGGGTTATCTCGGTTTTCAGACCCTATAGATTTCCCCTTCAACTTTATATCTTTTATTCTTCTTACAACTACTGCCTTGGAGGCATCCTCTATTACGAGCTGTAATGGACTGAGCAAGCCCATTTGATTAGAACTCTTCATATTTAGCTTTAGAATATAATCAACTAAATTTTTCAATTTATTAATTAGTTAATTAAAATTTTAGTCAAGACTAACGAATTATGAATAAAATTAGCCATGCTGAAATAGTTTGTCGTAATTACCACTAAATAAATTATTTGTTAGTCACTCAATCATTCGTCATTCAATCATTAGTCATTCAATCATTAGTTTTAGTCAGGACTAATTTTAAACTGAAACTTTTTTAATAGTTTTAAATATCGTCGGGTATATGCCAAACTCACGCGATTTGCACTTAATAACTTAATTCAGTAATTTCGCTATAGGAAACATTTGCGATTACAAAAATAAAAATGGGATTTCGCATTTCTCAAACAGATGGAAAAATCCACCAGATATTTTTCTGGTACTTTACTTCATATTGAAAAGATATCAGTTGTTAATCATTACTCAACAATACATGATCAAATGACTAATACAAATTAGTCATTAGTTTGTGATTGATGATTGAATTTTTATTCATTACTTTCCACTCATTAGTCAGATTGAATTTTGCTCAATACTGCCATCTACTACTGTAGGGTAATTTATTCGCCTTCGTAATCTAATCAATATAGAATATGTACTAGAATATTACCATGGTAAGACAGCAATATGGTATTCGAATGTGCAAAAGGAGATCACAAAATTTCAGCTGTAATCAGGACCGCATCCAGAAATTTTTTCGGGGGGGGGGGGGGGGGGAGAGAGGTTTTCATTCGAAGAAAATATTCATAAATAATTTTTATCAAACTGATTTTTAAATAACCTAAAAAAGAAATGGCCAAAAGTGAAAAAAAATTTACAGAATAATCAAATTAAAATTTTTCAAATAAATATTATTCAATGTGCACTCTAATGCATTTTTTTTATCGTGAAGGACAAAATTTCGTTAACTCATTGACTTCCCACAACTGATGATGTACCTAACCTCAAAAAAATTACCAAAAATAGTGGGGGCTCATTTTTTTCAAATGATCATCATTGGGAATTTGAGCCATTATCAATGATAAGAAACCCGGATGAGGTTGGCTTATATTTCCCAAATTCGTGAAGTCATAGCATTGAAAGAGATCTTTCTAATCGTAGTGCTCTCAGCAATAATTAGTTAAAAAATTAATTACATTTTAAGATTGCCTCCTAAAACTGCGTGGGTTTTGCTAATAAGATGGAGTTTTTGTGAAAGAATTTTTCACGTTGAACACGAATCTGAGGTCAAAAACTTCCCAGCACATCACGACACGTTTTAGGAAAAAAGTCTAATTTTACAAGGATCCGATAATTTTTTGAAATTTTTATTTATTTTTAAACTTTTCAAACTGATTCAGGACGAAAGTTTAAATCAAAAACAGTTACTGAAAAACTATAAATGCAGGAGCGCTCAGTATCACCTTCTCTTTTTGAATCCGTAGTCTAACCTCATGTCAAAGAAAACAGATCGAATTTGATCGCATAGTGTAACTAATGCTATGTTCCCACTGATCCAAAATTGCGTGGTTTCGACCATTTCCGTGGTTTCGGCTAAAACTGCGCTGAAATGCTCAATTTCGTCATATAAAAGTATGTCAAACGAAACCACGGAAATTAGGTGGTTTCAACGAAACCGCAGCCGAAATCACCCAAGAATCTAATGCAACCCTGAATGTGTTCACTGAAATGAATATTAAATTGAATGTGCTCTATTCTGACATTTATGTTTTACTTTGCTTACAATTTGATTAATATGGAAAAACGAAAATATAAAAAAAGTAATTTGTGTAGTGCGCTGGAAGAGGAGCTCATAACTCATAGTATGGGCAGAAAAGGTGGAGGAGCTGTGTAGGGGGGAAAAAACGGTCATACATATGAACGAATGGAGAAGGAACTGCATAGTGACTGCGGTTGAAGTGAAGCAAAATACAAAAGAATTGATGCTCTCTCTTATTCACTTTTATTTTGTTGCTAAATATTTTGTTTATCATTTTGATTCTTTTCGTATTCAATTTATTCAATATTATTCAATAATATTATTTATTTATTCAATATTAGCAAAAATATTAGCCGCCGTCATTTTACAACAAGAAATAAACAATGAACTGTCAAACGAAACCATAACCGAAACCAGCTTCACAATGTGAACGATTGCAGTTTCGTTCGAAACCATTTGCCGAAACCACGTAATTTTGGCTCAATGGGAACATGGTATAAGATTTCAAATTTATTTTTTATATTTGACTTTTTAGAAAAAAAAACCGATGGAAGTAAAAAATATCGTTAAATAGATTTTATTTTAACTTTTTTTTCCATCCATTGGCAATTAATCTCAAAAATTAGAATAAAGTTTCCAAATTTCCGGGGATCAGAACCCCCAAAACCTCCCCTCTAAATACGGCCTTATGTTTGACACCAAGTTCTCATGACGTAACGCGCTTATGTTTTCTTTGATTCATCAAAATCACTCGTTCTCTCTTTTTCCATCGCAGTACCAGATATAGAGGCTGGAAGCACCAGGCGCACACAAATCACCTGCAGATGGATGAAGAAAAGATATAATAGAACGGGCATGACGTCACATAACTCTCATATTTTTTGGATCCAATGAAATACCTTACGTACTTTAAAAGAAAATAATAATGGCGATATTCAGGTATTTGCTTTAACTTCTCAAAATCCATGTCTGCAATACAGTTAAAAAATCGTCCTGTATAGCAACTCACTTTAAAGTGCATATATCAAAAGTCAAGTCTAGTTGGAAACGTGTTTCGTAATTTGTATCTTTCGATACCCTGACAAAAAGTTCTGATTCGCACTGTAGAACTCAATTTCGATAAAGTTACGTATACGCCATGGTTGTCAATTCTTATGATCTCTATGAGTTTTGTACGTTTGCATATTAAAGACAAATGATTAATTTCTTCTGTTGTCTATAGTCTTTCCAATTAATTGCTCATTTTATCATTTTATGAGATAATAATTTAAATATCAAAATATTCCAAACCACATTTCAAATTCATATTTCAAAACTTCTCAATGAAACCTTTCAAAAACAACAAACAAAACTTAATTTTAGATACCTTTATAAATCTGCCAATTTACCAACCAAGCACAATGATTCTCAAAACAAAACTGAAATTAAACGAAAACCTGTAACTGCATATTCAATGGAATTAAGGAAGCAAAGTTAAATGAATGAATGAATGAATGCGGCTATGCATTTTCACATGAATTAAGTTAATTTACCTTAAATGTGCATCACATGCGTTTGTTCAATTAATGTTTCGCCTCAATTACTATCCGTAATTTTCCCAAAATAAAAAGTAAAATAATGTCCAGCAGTTATGCTGAGTATAATAGAAAACCGACACAAACACATAACAGCTATGCATGCACATATCTTTGTGTGTATGTATTTATGTATTTGTATGCCAACAAATGATAGTTTCCATTTCGGAATATACATGCATATTTGGATATATAAATGCATATCTACATACCTACCTCTTTGTGTTTATGTAAGTATGTAAATACAAATATATTTCAATGTATATATATGTATATATGTATATGCGCTTTTAGCAAAACCCCATAAGTGCAATTAGAATGATGGTACTGCAATTTAAAGCAAATAGCATAAAATTAATTAAATTTGCACAAAACTCATGGAATTATAGCATTGCCTTGTTACCGTTTACGGCTATATAGATTTATTCATGTGTATCTGTATGAATATATATATTTATGTATATGTGTGTGTGTGTAGCTGAGAAATAGTAAAGCCTTCTGCTACTTTCTTTGCTGCTATTGACCACCATCTCTCACTAAACTTTGTGTGTGTGTGTGTGTGTCTATGTGTACGTGTGTGCCTCCGTCACGCTTTCTATTTAACTCTTTGTACGTCTATCTTTTTGTTTGTTTAACTATCCGTTACGTTAGTCTTTTCACTAATTGCTGAGTACATCATACACACATATACATCATTAATTATATGTATGTAGTTATATTAAAGAATTCAAATTTCATATTAAATTTCTATGCGAGTTTGTGTATGTGTGTGTGTGTGTGAAAGTTTCAAGCTGGTTTAACAATCATAATTAATGAAATTGATAGAAAATCATTCTAAATGAGTGCATCTTCATCGAGTTTCAGTCATGATGAGCGATTACTGCGTTTCCTGTTCACACACGTGCACAAGCATACCAACAACTCAGCTCAACTCATCTCAACTCATCATAAGTGAATGGATACTTGCACATAATGAATTTGGAATTTTGGTTGAAAATCAAAACGTTGCGGAAATGAAATTCAATTTTGTAATAATAGTTGAGGTAGCCAGACGTAAGCTGCAATTACAAACACAAGAAGATGAAGATTGAAGATGAAGAAGAAGCTGAAGAATCCTAATGGTAAATATTTTAGCTTATCATTTCTCGTATTTGAATAAATTACAATTTGTGCAATGAAGCAGCTATCAATAATTAATAATGCTACTTGAAATATTGTATGTTTTGTATTGAATTCAAACTAGTGAATTAGTTTTCTTTATAGAATTTAAATTTAGCTTAAATTTGTGCAACTAGAAAAGCAATCGATTGATGTATATTCAGATTTTGACTTCGATTAAGTGTATTTATTTATTTTCAATTTATTTCTAATTCCCTATCTTCAATAAACAAAATAATTTTTGGCCTTTTGTTGTATAGAATAAATGCCAAAGTTAGTCGGGTATAAGTATAATGTCAACCTAGAATTCCTAGTACGAAAAACAAGAGTCTTCAAATTAATTTGATGGAGCCTAATATAAAAAAAAACTTTTCTTAGTTTTATGAGCCAGCAATCGCAGAAATTTTTAGTCGCTTCATCACAAAGAGAATATAATAATAAATATTTTTTAGTTAGGCATTTACAGGCAATCTGTAAATAAACGAAATTGACATGAACTTAAGTCATGACTTTGAAAATTAACCTCTAGATTTCAATTTGTGATACAATTTAGAATAATATTTACTCCTGCATTTAGATTTTAGTTTGATCTTATCTGTAATTTATTCAATTATTTAGTTTTACTATGAGATTCTATTCAAAGTAGCCAACAATGTGCCTAATCCTAGCTCAAAATAAGCAGTACATCTATGGTTTTTATATTTTCTACATTCGCATATTTTATTTTCTACGTCTATTTTTTCTTTTTTCTATGTCAACATTTTTTTCACCGCCCACATCTTTTATTTTTCATGTCCGCATTTTCTGTTTTCTTTGTCCATATTTTTAGTTTTACGTCTGCATTTTCTGTTTTCTAAGCCAATACCTTTTTTAGATTTTTATATCAACAAGTTCTATTTTCCACGTCCACATTTTAGAGTTTCTATGTAAACATTCTCCGTTTTCTACATCCACATTTTCTATTTTCTACGTCACATTTTCTATTTTCTACGTAACATTTTCTGTTTTCTACGTAACATTTTCTGTTTTCTATGTCACATTTTCTATTTTCTACGTCCACATTTTCTGTTTTCTACGTCCATATTTTCTATTTTCTACGTCCACAGTTTCTATTTTCTACTTCCATATCTTTTACTTTCCATGTTCGCAACTTATGATTTCTACATCCGACACTTATGTTTTCTGTGCTTATAATTTTTGGTTTCTACATAGGCATTCTTTGTTTTCTACATCTTCAATTTCTGTTTTCTACTTTTTTTTCTATGTCCACATATTACATTTTCTACTTGCACGTTTTTTTATTTTCTACACCGCCATTTTCTGTTTTCTACATCCGCCTTTTCTTTTTTCTACGTCTGGCTTTTTCTTACTTTTACTTTTACTCCCGCATTTTCTTTTTTCTGCGTGCCCATCTTCTGCTTTCAAACAAACAAACTTGACTAATTCTGACCACTAGCTCAACAAAAGAGCAGGAGGGGGAGATTTATCTCAAAAACCTGTTTTTTCCAGCACAGGGATGGCCATACCTGGAACATTCATACATTCTTTGAAAAAAGAGATTTGAGAATATTAAATAAGAACAATTATTTCAAAATTTATGCAGTCACTACTTTGGAGTCAAAGTAGGAGAAGAAATCCATTCAATTACTTTAAATTTTAATTCAACAAAAATTTGCCTGTACTAAAATGTTCACCGCGGCGTATACGTAACATTATTTAATTGAATGATGGTTTCAAATTAATAAGTAGATTTTAAAAAGGACAATTCAAAAATAAATAAATAAATGTGTAAATAATAAATACTACAAATTTAAACCATAAACTTTAAACACTAAACCACATTGCAACTAGAGAACAAAAACAACAAAGAATGAAAAAAGGAAATGTGAGTGCCCGGTAAGAAATGCAATTAAATTTTTAAATTGCATGTAGAATGCATATAAATGATGCCACTTTGAACTCCTAACGAAAAGCAGAACAAAAGAGAAAAAAATCTACAAAAATAAAATCAAGAAAGGAAGAGAAAAAAAAAACAATAAAATAAAATGTAAGAAATTTCATATATGCATAATAACAAACAAAACGACAACAAAACAAAACAAGCAAAAAAAACCAAATAGCATGCAATTTTTGGTGTAGAGGAAACTGGCAGCGGAGGCGTGTGTACAGCACGAGTGCTATGCTGTGACAAAATAATGGCATACAGTGCAAGCGTGTGTGAGTGTGTGGTTGTGTTTTTTCATGGCATACATATGTGCATGAATACAATTGTATAAATAAAAAACAACAAGAATAATCAAAAAAAAAAAAAGTAATAATGAACAATTTCATTTTGTTTGCAATTTTGCTTTTTCCTTGCTTCGTACGCTACATAGATTTCTTATTTGCTTTGTCTTGAGTGTTGTCGTTGTCGTCATGCTTTTATGTTTTGTGTTGGTAATTTTCTCGGAAAACATACACTTGTATATTTTTTCCTTTTTTTTCAATGATAATAGCTAATACAACAATTTCTTCCTTTCTTCCTTTTTTTTTTTTTTTTGAGTTACACTTATATGTACATGCAGCAGGAAGTTGCAACATATTCAACATTGCTCCTTAACAAAGCTAACAACTGTAGAAAATTGCAGGAACTACATTTGCAATACATGCAGTTCACAAAGTAAGTAAAATACATTTGGACATTTATGATTCTTGTAAATAGTGAGTGAGTGAATGAGTGGTGCAACACTGAAAGCTTTTGAAAGATATTTATGTGGTAAAGCACATTTATTGTAGCAAATTGCTGACGAAAGGTTTAAACTTAAAATCAACAAGCAAACATAAAAAATTTATGCAATTCGCTATTAATTAGTTTGAAAAAAGATAGCATGTGTGGATTTTAACAAGTTTTTGTTTGTTTGTTTGTATTGTTATGCTATTCCATATTTGTACATGGTAAAGTATTTTATTACAAAATAAATATAAATAAAATGGGTTTTCATTTTTTGAAAAATATATGCTGCCAGCGCCAAGTTCTATAAATAAAAACAGGCATTAAAAAAAATACACAAATACACGCCCTAAAAATAAATAATAAAAAAAAAAAAATAACCTAAAACGTAATCATGAATTTCTGTTGAATTTTTCTGTTTTTAACGTTTCAAATAAATAACGTGTGAGTGAGTGCACGCATAAGAGTGTCAGTGTATGTAAGTGAGACTGTTCCCAGAGAGTAAAAGACGACTCGAGAAACAGAAGATGCGGATGTAGAACATAAAAGATATGGACGTAAGAAAACTGTGGAAGTAGAAAACAGAAGATGCGGATATAGTAAGTTCATATTCTAAACAGAAAATGAGGATTATTTTGATATAGAAAACAGCACAAATAGATACAAAAATCAGAAAATAGAGGCACCTGAATCTGAAAACCCGAAGATGAAGTCAACCGAAGTCAAAGAGATATTCGGCAGATGCTGAGGTACAAAGCAATAGAAAAAAATGCTGACGTAGAAAACGTCCGTAGAAACTGGAAGAAGCGAAGAAGAAAAAAAAAAAATTGAAATGCAAAAAATCTTTCTATATATTATCGTAGAGTTTTGTGTGTATGTAGACGTATAACTTCTGAACGACTTGGCCGATCGAAGCCATATTTCCAGAATATATTTTCTTGGGCGGGAGGACGAAACATAGCTATTCATAATGGCATTTTTAATAGTTTTTTGGGTATATCTCAAGAACAATTTATAGCACAGTACAGAAATTTGGTACAATAACGAGAATTGACAATGCCATGCTACAACAAAAATATGGGTGGGATTGACAAAGGGAGCGTGGCACCTTCCATACAACCTGAATTTCGATTATATGATATCTTAGGAGGCATTTATGATAAGGTACTAAAATATTAATTCTTTCAGTTTGTTGGATTGGTGGGTATGCCGCCATGCTTTACTTTTATTTTCTACTACTATCTCTACTACTAATTCTACTACTAATTCTACTACTATTTTTAGTACTATTTTCTACTGCTTTTAAATTTCTTTTTTTCTTCAAATTTTTTTTATTTTCTATTACTTTTTGAACCAATTTTTTCTACTACTATTTTAGTACTTTTTTTCTCCAACTTTTTTAATACATTTTTTTTTATTTTCTACTACTACTTTCTACTATTTTTCACTACTAGTTTTTACTACTTTTTACAGTTTTTTTCTACTACTATCTTTTACTGTAACTATTTTTCTGCCACGGTTTTACTACTTCTTTACAACAATTTGTAATACAATTTTCTATTCTTTTTCCTACTACCTTTTCTACTACTATTTGTATCAACTTTTTTGCTCCTATTTTCTACTACTTTTTCCATTCCTTTTTGTACTATTATTTCGACTACTTTATGAAATATCTTAAGAACCTGCCTAACTATCTTAAAATCCGATAGGTGTCGCTGTAACAAATTCTATATTTATAATAAATATGAAATTGGTTCAAATTTTTAAATAATTTCAAGAATGGTCTTTGATATGAATATAGAGCGCCCTGAAATATATACAACAAAAATATGGTGGGTTGACAAAGGGGGTATGACATCTT